>JAOTRS010000001.1:17787835-17801623 GCA_028565755.1 Dinotopterus cunningtoni | reverse complement strand
TCAGATCTTTGAGTTCATCTCATAAAAAATGGGAGCAAAAACAAAAGTGTTGCGTTTATATTTTTGTTCAGTATAGAATTGTTTTTAATCAAGCTCTGTCAGCACAAGTCAGTTTTCATCTGTTCGTGAAAGCTCTAGCTTTTTTTTTCTTTTTTTTTTTTTTGGTACATACTGTTTTGATCATGTGCAGGTTTCGTACATAAATTATCAACAGAACAGTTTGTGCTTGTTGCCAAGGTTGAGGTTTTTCCATCAGACAAATCCACTCCTCGTTTACACTCAGCGAGTTTGTAGTGGTCTGTTTATCATTTGTCTTTTAGACTACACAATGATTTTAAACCTGTGGTCATTTTAAAAAAAAAAGGGTTGAATCCTTACGATGGGAAAAAATTTGATTAAAAATCAAAGTTTATTTGAAATTTGATTATCTGGCATTTTGTAGTGTCTACGTTATACACATTATAGTTGTTGCTACAGCTTCACACGGATGAAAGATGGCTTTTAAAGGCCGCTGCACAGCTCTAATTTCAGAAGCTTGTCCACTTTCTCAACAGCACCCTAACACGAATGTGCTGCAGATATTATTCATTTGCCATAACCATCTTAAATCTTATGCGTGTTTTATTTCCATGTCTTTAGGACTTCCTCATCATGTTTGTGCATCATCTGGCCACTGTGAGCCTGATCAGCTTCTCATACGTGAACAACATGGTGCGTGTGGGCAGCCTGGTCCTGTGTGTGCACGACGCCTCCGACTTCCTCTTGGAGGTACAGTTTGGAAAAATAAATGCTGTAATTTTTTCAAAACTGTAAATGCAAACCATATTTGCGACTTTGGTCAAGTTATAGTGTTTTACATCTCTATATGATATTGTATTTCTTTTTCCCAGGCTGCCAAGTTAGCCAATTATGCCAAATACCAGCGCCTGTGCGACTTCCTGTTTGTGGCATTTGCTGCAGCTTTTATTGGGACAAGGTTGATCATTTACCCTTTTTGGTGAGTAAAGCCAAGTGTTTGCACAGCGTGTTTTCGAATTCAGTATAAAAAAAAAAAAGTATGAAATGTGTCCTTAAAAGCTGATGTTGTTTGTGTTGAATTTCTTAAGCAGATCACACAAACTAGTTCCTCTGCGGGTGATTACACTGGTATTGTTTGTTCTGTCTGTCTCTGTACCAATACAATCCGAAAATGAAATTCGCAGCCTCAGTGTGTGTGTAAAAGCCCAATTAAGCGCTCTTAAGGCCATTTCTGATAAGAACCGTTTCCGATCTCCTTCATCGTCAGAGAGTAAGGTGAGCAGGCGGATTCAGTGTCTGGGGTTTAGGGATCGAGTACCGGTGTCATTACTCGAACCACATGCAGCAGTGCAGGAGGAACCGAGCGCTGACAACGCACACGCTCAGCACAATGCTCCAATACACCTGACCTAAAGCTCATTCAACGCTTTAGCCATTCGCGAGGTTTACATTACACTTATTCATTTAGCGGACTCTTTTATTTAGAGTGACTTGGCAGTAAGGCACAAATCCAATCGGCTGAGAGTTAAGAGCTCGACAGTGGCCTGCTGACGGTACCCTAGTTTGAACCTACGCCGCCCACGATAATCCTTTTCTAGGTCAAAACCTAAATCTGCATCTGCTTTCTAACCCGATTAACAAAGATTTGTACTTTTGCAGAGTTTCTCTTGTTTTGATGCGAAGTGGGCAGGACATGTCTTGCTAAGCTTTATTTTAATTAATCATAAGGTTTTGCTTATCTACATGAACATAAATCTTCATGCGCAATAACACAGCATCTACGTGTTAATTTATTACAATTTTTTCATTATTTAATTTAAAGTTACAGATTAAACATCTCCCTTAAACAGATGACTGCAAGTCAGTAAGAAAAAGACTATGTGTACGTTGTATTAGTTATGGTTCATCCCCATGAATAGGCATTACTCTGTATGTCATGACTCATGACTGTGCAAACTACGAGGTGTTTTTTAGTCAAACCAGACTTTGGATTGTGCAGAATAAGAGAACACAGTTAGGAGAGTAAAGACTCCCTTATTTCTCTATATAATCCCCTGCTACACTAATGTACTTATTCCAGTGTTTCACTAGTGCTTGGATGCCATCAAGGTAGAAAGCTTTCTCAGTACTCCAGAGCCATGATCAGGAGGTCAGGACTGATTATTCCTGGCTAAATTCCTGTAATGTGCAAGTGGTGTTTGTAAAATTATTGCGTGTACAGTTCCCACGGACAGATGCGTCTCTTCCCCAAGCTGACGACAAGTTATCTGTAGATTTTCAAGGTTTAAGCGTTCTGTAACCTTCATTCAAGAGCAGTTTCATCACTAGTCCCAGTTTGACTTGAATGACCCTCATAGTTAATGATACTAAAGCGGGAAATGGGGGATAGATATGAGTTGCAAAAGCATGAATAATGATACATAGATTAGGAATAAACTACCCAGAAGTATAATAATATAGAATTTAACAATTGATACTAATTTAACCTGGAATGAGCAAAGAAAACAGACTTGGTGATATCAAAGCTTAACATCGTCCATGGCTTCTACACAGGCAAAGGTGACACCTTCCTAGAGTCTTTGTGAACTGCACTCGACTGAAACATTTTCCTGCTCCTCCTCAACCTTTATCAACACACTGTCTAGTGGATTATCCAATTCAGAGATACATGGATGGATACTCTTGATAATTTTCATGGGTAGCTCAGTGGTTAAGGCATTGGACTATGGTTCAGGAGGTGCAAGGTTCAAATCCCACAACAGCCAAGTTGTCTCTGTTGGGGCGTTGAGAAAAGCCCTTAACCCTCAACTGCTCACATGTATAATGAAATACAAATGTAAGTGGCTCTGGATAAGGGCGTCTGCCAAATGCATTAAAATTAAAGAGTAAAATCTTGTTTTACTTTCAAATTTAGTAAAAGCCTAAGTGTCCAATTTCAATTGCACTTTATTTATAAAGCGGTGTAAATACACCAATCATTGAGGTATTTTTCAACCCCTGATAGTTTGATAACTATCAACCCCTGATAGAATTATTTACAAATTTAAAAAAATGTAAAAGCTGTGATTGTGCAAGTACAGTGGTGGCCAAAAGTATTTTAAAATTTTTATTATAATGATAATCAAAATAATAATTTATTTTAATACAATGAAATTCCTATGTAACGATCAGTAGTCAAAAGTATAATCAAAAGTATGAGGTCTGAAGCGGATGTGTCTGCAGTACTCTGCTGTCACTTTCTTAGTCCGTGCCTGCTTGGTTGCTTACTGAGGAACATTAACTAAACCAGCTTCACTAAAGCGGGCTGTTTATTGTGAAACAGCCTCAAATGTTCAGCTTCCTGAAGTTTATTGCTCTTATTTGCCCCCTAGTGGAACAACAGAAATTCATCCCTTTTTTTTCCCCTAATTACAGTACCATAATTAGAGCCCATGAAATGATTAAAATTTTAAACACAGATTTGAAATGTATTCTGTGAGCCGGATTAGAGTGTGTGTCAGGCCAGTCTCAGGCTGACACCTTTGACTTTGGTATCAGTATCACACAGACACCTTTAATATTTTACATTCTTTTTCCTGTGTGTTGACATGAACTAAAAATGAAAGCTTAAATCTCAAAGACCATTAGGAGAGATGCTGCTTTCGACCTCTTGTCTGATGAAGCAAAAATGCTTTGAGTAATGTTTGTGTCTATGTGCTCGTATGATGTAGGATCCTGAACAGTACGATGTTTGAGAGCTGGGAGATCATTGGACCGTACCCCTCGTGGTGGGTCTTCAACATTCTGCTGCTGGTGCTGCAGGTGCTGCACATCATCTGGTCCTACCTCATAGTACGCTTAGCCCTCAAAGCCCTCATGAGAGGGAAGGTAAGCTACTGTTCTGGGCCTCTAGAGGGCGCTCATTTATCTTTATTCTTAGCTTGTAGCTCTTTAATTTCAAGCATTGTTCAGGAAGTACTTTTACATCAATACATGCAGTACTTTTTTCACATTAATGTTATAGCTTAGGCATTGTTTTTTTTTGTGTGTGTGTTTTGTCCAAGGCAACTTAGAATTTAAATGGAACCTTAAGCTATGCACGCACCAGTGGGATTTGAATGTATTGCGTAATTATCCCATCTTGCTATCGTATGGTAGTAGCAATGATTTTAGTTATTCTGTAATTTATAAACTATTTATCCCTTTAATGTTCTGCTCAACTTTTTATAAATAGGTCATAAACTCAAGTGATCAATAACAGAATGTAAACTACATCGATATTCTGCATAAACAGTGTTTCGATTTTAATAAATCTTATTTAAGATTAAATCGTACCTCATGAGACAGCTGTGAATGTCACCATAACATAAATCTGATTGCACTGTCCTTGAAAGACTTTATACTTAAGTTCCTCAACATTGACCTTTATCTCTGGTCATGGGTTCAGTAATATCTGTGGGGGTAAATTTATCAAGGCTGTGTTATCTCTGGAAGGAATAATTGCCAGACAAAAATGTGGATCACATGACTGCAAAAAGTACCAGATCAGTTTGGCTATATTGGACATGATGAAATGCTCTATCCTGCATTTAACCCTTGCAGTAGGCCTTCCTCTTCCTGGCGTTTCTGTTAGCTTTTCTCAAAAATCTGTAGCTGCTTTCACACTCTTATCTTTCACCTGTTACTCCTCTCCCCCCACTGCAGAACCGGCTTCTCTCTTTCCCCCTCTCCTCTTGGCTGGAAGGCAGCTCCTGTCTTTCTGTCACTCTTTCCTGATTGAGATCTCTGCCTTTTTCTCTGCTTAAACCTCGCTTGCTGTTCTCGTCTAGTAGACCCCGTTCTCTCCTTCCTCAGCAGTAAGTGTGCCTCCTCTTTCACTTATTTTCCTTTCTGAGATAGTGCTGTCATATTTTAGTCCAGTGTTTATAAAGGTGCTGAAGGAAAAAATATATATTTTGCGATGGATTTCAGTTTGTTAGTATCTTTTTCCCACACTGAAAATGCACTCAGTCAAAATACCCAGGAGAACGTTTTACATTTTATAGATTTAAAATATGTACGAAATTGCAAATTCAATAAATCTGGTTTCACAAACTCCAAAAGTGATGCATCCACACTAACACGCTGAAAATGTCTTATCACATACTGACATATAATGCAGTAGTTGCATTAACAGTTTCATCCTCGTTACACAATGTTGCATTGTCATGATATCCAGAGATGTTTTTTCTTAGATGATATTTATTACATATTTTGCATGTACTGTAGGAGCACCGCAGTTTTACATTAAGGCTAGCTCCTCAAAATACTCTGTGCTGCATTCTCATGCACTATAAACAAATAAAAATCCTGAATTCCTATAAGTGCTGGAGTTTTTGAGTGCATACTGGTAAAATTACACCCTGTTGTATTTTCTTTAAAAAATATATATATATGTAAATGCTCATGTACTGCCTTTCTCTTTTTACAGTAATATTTGCTATTGGAAAATAATCAACAAGAAAAAGGCAATTTAGCACAACCCTAGTGTGTACTTCATGGAGCTACAATATATGACCAAAAGTTTCTGGACACTTTACTATTACACCTTTTATGTGGTTCTGTCACAAAGATGGACGCACACTGAAATAGAACGTTTTTGTATGCTGTAGCATTTCACTGGAACATGACGGCGCTCATATGCAAAACAAAGTAAGGTCCATGAAGACATATCGAGACATTGTCATAGATCGAGTGAAAGAACTTAAGGTTCCTGCACAGACGCCTGACCTTGACCATACTACACAGGTGTTTCCTTCAGTTCTGAAAAATTAAGCCAATGCAGAAATGCTAAAATGTGCAGGTCCTTGAATGTCCACTGGGAGCTGGTTCCAAAAGTTAGTCAATCTCCTTAGACCTTATGTTAAAATGCCCAACTTTACATCATAAACACTTGTTATAAAAACTTATTACATCAGCAAAACCATGGGCCAAATCTGGAACAGGAGGTTTAAATGGTGCTATGCGCTGGTGTCCACATACTTTTGGCCTTGTGCAGTACACGCTAATCATTCACACTAGGACAAAAGACAATACATGTCTTGTTTAACATATCCATATATCCATGCTTGTATGTTTATGAGGGGAAAAAAATCATAATCTGCCATTCTTCTCCTTGTACCAGGTATCCAAAGACGTGCGTAGCGATATCGAGAGCAGCTCAGAGGAAGAGCCCGAAAGCACTCCCACCATCACAGCTTCAGCCAAACGGGAAAACGGCACCAACGGCCATTTCACCTCCCCGGCCTGGACCCGCAAAGACGGCAGCTAGTGACACGGTGGCGATTCACAAACCATTCACGAGAACTGTTTTTCCTGCAGCGTCTTAATTTTTGACTCCTTTATCCAGTTCCTGACCAAACTGTACTGTACACACACGTCCCCCAGTTTTTACACACCTTGTGTTGACATTGTGTCGACGATGATGATGAAGTGCTGAGTCATGTTGGCTGTACGGACACTGATGAGTTAGTTATCTTGTTTCAGAAGCAGAAGTGTGATCACGTTTTTTTTTTTTTCTAAATCTTCATCTTTTCTTTTTTTTTTTTTTCACTTTTCAGCCTTCGTGTCTGATGTACTTGACGTCTTTCTCTTTTTTTTTTCTTTCTTGTACAATTCACCATTCGGTTACTTGTATTTTGTCTTTTGCCTGTTCTGTTTTTTTTTTCATTCTGATTGATTTTATTTAGAGATAAAATAAGTTTATTAAAAACATGACTTGATCTGTTCACACTGAGAGATGATTTGGTACTCCGTTATCTCATATGAAAAATGAGACACAGTTGCCATGGCAGTAAATAATACATCTTATAGAAAAAAAAATGGTGGTTTGGCCAAATATTAAATTTTTTCCTCACCACAAAATGCATCCAGCTAAGGAATGTTTGGTGTCTATTGGGACTGATGCTTCCTCCTCACTGCTGAACCAAAAGTCCAGGGGGTAAAGCGTAACCAGATCCAGCACCTCCAACAACCCTAAATTTTAATCCTAACCTTCACGAGATGATACACAACCCCAAATACGACACACACCTGAAACACACTGCATTCTCTCCACACGGGTAAGAGCTTCTGAATCATATCCACTGGTATAGCCAGGGATACTTGGCTAGGTCAGTAATGCCACACATACTTGCTTTAGAGAACAGTATGATTTACTTTACTCTGTAGACAAAAGGATAAAAAAAAATGTTTTTCTTAACAAGCTCAAATGTCTTAAATCTACCCAAATGCATTTACTGTTTTTTTTTTTTTTTTTAATAAGGTTGCAATAAACCAAACGATATTATTGAATCTATTTCTAGACTATTGTTAAATAGTGATACTTTTGCAATCGTTTTTAGGGAAGAAAAAAAAAGTAAAATTATTTGCCAGTAAAACAAGACAATTGAAAATTTAAAAAATTGTAAAATATGGCTGGAAATTAGCTTTATAATGTTATATTTGGTGTATTGTATAAGAAATATATAAATTTGAAATATTTTACAAGGCGTGTTCAAGTCAAAACCGGGACTTTCTTGTGCATAACAAGACATAAAACTTAATGACATTTATGTGGAAACTTTTGGGCCATTACAGGAGTTCCTGGGAGGCCAGCATTTCAGACGTGAAGCAGGCAGTCTGATCATGGCTCCAGCGTTCTGGGAAAACGTTCTACCTTGATGGTATAAGCTCTAGTAAAACACTGGGATGAGTTCCTTAGTGTAACAGAAGATTATATAGCGATAAAAGGTACATTTTACTCTCATAACTGTGTTCTGTTCTTCTGCACAATTAAAAGTACCCAGTTTAATTTGAACACCCCTTGTATTTGCTGGGATCATGTTTTTTTTTTTTTCAGTGTGTATATCTGAACATTAATGTTGTACAGTACAGGCAGCCTCTTGGGTATCATTCCACTCCATTGTTAAAGGTATTGTACCACAAGTTAAGAGGATATGTATGTATTTATGAACGGTTATATGGGTAAGAGACTTTGACTGCTTGTTAGTTCCAGTGCAGAAGTCAGACACCAAACATGTCTTAGCTGATCCATGGCATTTGATTTCTGCTGATGTTTTAAAGCTGCCTGCATGCTGTATTTTTTTGAATTGAGAATTTTGTATTTAACAAAGCTGTGCATTTAAAGTAAATTAAATTAGAAAAATATCAGTAAATGAGAAGTTAGAAATGCATTGACTGTTTTCAGGTCAACACTGATAACTGCAAATAGTGCACCATTAATGTTTTATATCGATACGTTAATGTTAGACGTGAGCATCTCCCGTCATGTGATGTGATAATGTGGTGAACAACCTAGTGTGAAAGATGTAAAATAGCCATCAACTGAAAGTTATTTAAAGCTGTGTCTATGCAATACAAATTGAACTTGCACAACTGTACAAGGATTAAAGCAGACTAGTTTGGAATTTGTACTCCGAATATAATCAATTCGTTTTTGAGGGTGGAAAAAAAGGAAACACTGGTAACCCCATTTTTTTAATGAATAAGCAACATAAACCGGTAAATGGTTTCTTCCACTTGACATTATCACTATATTACATTTGACATAAACAAAGTTTCAAAAATATAAAGCATTTTTACGGTGCAGTTAAATATAGATTCGCCATGCATAGTGGACGAGATCTCATCATCTGAATGTCCCTCCCTAAAGAAAGAAGAGAGACAGGTGTTCCTGTATGTTGATAACAGATGATCAGTCCTTGACTGTCTCCTGGTCAATAATCTGATTCTCTGCAGCGAGTTGGAGCTGCTTCTGTCTCTGCCAGTAGCGGTAGCCACGCATGGTGCACAGATAGCCTCCGTACAGAGTCAGCAGCATCATGGATCCGGAGAAGACGCGGTATCCGACGTCAGCCAATCGCTTCGAAGTCAGCATGAGGAACTCGCTGAAATGGAAAGAGAACGACTTTTGAGTTATGCCACAGGTTTCTAGAAATGCCTCTTCCTGTTCCACTTAAAACAAGCCATGCTTGATCTGTATTTCATCTCATATAATACACAAGACCACATTTTGTCCCAAGTAGGACAGGTTTAATTTGGTTAAAGCTACCCCAAATACAAGTCAATATTTACCACAAATTATTGCTCCAGCAATGCTCCTAGTTTCTGATGTTGACGGATACTGACAGACCTTTTGTTGCATCTTGTTTAGTGATTTATTTTCTACATTATATACCAACATTGGAGATTTCAAAACTATTAAATAACGCATGGTATTAAGTAACAAAAATAGTCAGTTGTTGTTTTAAGCCATGAAGATGAGCTGTTCTAGAATAGTTCTTGCAAGAGCAGTATTGTCAGTTGCATTTGCAAAACCCATCAAGCACTAGGATGAAACTGGCTCTCATGAAGACCATCCCAGGAAAGCAGGTCCAAAAAATTACCTCTGCTGCAGAGTAGTTGTTCATTTGGAGTTACCAGCCTCAAAAATCACCATTTCATACCACCTCAGATTACAGCCGTAATGAAGGCTTTTTACCTTCAGTGTTTTTACTATGTAGAAAGAAATAAAAATCAGGAAAGATCATGCAATTAGAAAGTATGTCATCACCACTGTCATCACCACTTTCACCCCCATCAGCCAACTTCATTGTGGATAAAATCCGTACTGCTCTAGGATTACGGGTTCAAATCTCCCCAGTCAGTGTAAGTGTGGAGTTGTGTGTTCCGCACCCAACTAGGCACAGGTTTTTATCCGGAGGACCTTCCTGATGCAACCCTCAACCCAATTTTATCCCGGGCTTTAGACAAGCACTGCATCCAGTGGCTGGGGTTTAGGCATTGGGTGGGAATCTAACCCGGGCCTTCTGCATAGTAGATAAAATTATATTGGGATTACTGATGGAGAAGCCCTGACTGTATAGAAACTTTAATCTGAGACGGTGGTGCAGTCCTCTTACAAAAGAATAAACTTCAACCTTTTGAAATAGGAATATGAATCAGCCTGGCAGACAAATATTAGGTTTGCTGTAAAACAGGACACGCCCCTGGGGGTGTGGTTTAATCATCTCGAGCGCGTGATTGGGTAAACACAAGACAAGTACAGGTCCATCAAAACATTTTAATAATTTGGTAGCAATTATTAAATAAAACAGGTATCAAATTATTGAAAAAGGAAGCTATTTCCAAAACTATTTCCCCTTAAGTATTAGTTTCCAAAAGGTCTGCTTTAAGAAATAATTTTATTTAATGTCAAGCATCTGCTATTCTGGAGAGTAAACCATGCACGAGACGTAGTTTAAATTAGCCAGCTAGCACATGCTTTATAATTAACTCTTATTTTGTCTAGTTATCCCACAAACCGAAATAATACATTTTCAATAAATACTGACCCGTTTATACCTCAGATTTAACTCTTATGGGATGGTTCAATCACTGCCTTTAGGAAAGCTCAATGTCAGTCAGCTACTCCTCCTGCTCAACATTACTTCCGGATTATACTACGGAGAAACGAAAGGGCCAAACGCGACTAGGGTGTTTTATAAATCCGTACGTCTTTTTTTCTTTCTGCTGTTTAGCTTTAATTAAGGAGTTTAAACAAAAAAAAAACAACAATTTTTATAAATTGTTTTTTAATCGATTAATAATGTTTTTTTTAAATTTTATTTTATATTAAAACGTTTAAAGCGATACCCAAGTAGTACAGAGAGAATTATTTTGAAAATAATACAAATGGCGGCGCCGAGTAATAAACACGCACGCTCAGAGTCCGGTGAGGAAAAAGAGGATCCTGGTGCAGCTCCGTACGGGAACTTTATTAATTATTACACGTTTAATCCGCCTGAGAATCGTCTGAGTTTGATCCCGAGCAAGCTGCTGGAGGATGTGGGGTGTCAGCCGGACACAGAGGCCGTGCTGCTGCTGCTGGATGTGGGCTGCAACTCCGGGGTGAGAGAGTCGACATGAGCAGCTCAAAGATCCAGATCATAATTAAATCAAAGTGTTTCTGTTTTCTTGTTACTAATAAGAGCCACATAATGCTCCTAGATACAAGTGAGTTCAAATGAGAGGATGCATACTTTCAGAAAAAAAAAATGCAAACCTCATACTACAATACCTTTTTTATTTTTAATACTTTTATCAACATGTTTGTCTAGTTTCACTTTAATTAACAGGTTTCGCTTTAATTAACATTACCCACCTTGCCATTTGCTGCATTTGCTTGCTGATCTTGGAAAGGAGAAGACACTTAGACCCTGCTTCATCTTGACCTAAAGAGAGTGATGCAGTGGAGCTTTAGTTATCTTACTTCAGTATGTTGAGGCTGAGGCACCACAGTGGCTTTTTACCTTAATTCCACCAACGTGGTTCCGGAGCTGGTGCACAATTTCGAACCAGTTCTCATTTTGAGCTATTGAAGGAGTTCCTGGGAGGCCAGCGTTTCAAAGGTGAAGCAGGCCGTCCAATCATGGCTCGGGGATACCAAGAAAGCTTTCTACCTCGATGGTATCCAAGCATACCATCCCATGAAACACTGGGATGAATGCATTAGTGTAAGAGGGAATCATATAAAGAAAATCAAGGACTTTTTCATTCTCATGACTTATTCTGCACAAACAAAGTTTCTGGTTTGACTTGAACACCCCTTTCTTTTTTTGGCTATGGATCCAGTCTTTTGGACTACCATGTATATGAAAAAAAAATTTATACATTGTCAAAGTAAATCACAACCTGCCATGATGATTTTTTTTTTGTTCACCCTTCTCTATTGTTGCTCTTTGCCAGGACTTATCTATTGCACTGTACAAGCATCTTCTTCAAGATCAGGCACCCGGAGATGATTCTTCCAAAAATATTCAACTACTTGGATTTGACCTAGACCAGGACTTAATCTTTCGGGCTCAAAACTCGAATCCGTTTCCTCAAAACATTCAGTTCATCCCTCTTGATATCACAAGGGAGGAGAGCCACGCTGAACTCGCCTCCTATCTGGAGAAGTTTGGACGCAGTCGCTTTGACCTGTGTTCATGTTTTGCCGTGACGATGTGGGTCCACCTGAACCATGGAGATGCTGCCTTATTAACTTTCCTTTCACGGCTCGCCTCTTTGTGCGAGTGCTTGTTGTTAGAGGCGCAGCCGTGGAAATGTTACCGCTCGGCTGCTCGGCGGTTACGGAAACTCGGAAGGAGCAACTTTGACCACTTTAAGACTCTGGAGATCCGTGGGGATATGGCAGCTCATGCTAAAGAACATTTAGAAAAGCAATGTGGAATGGAGCTGGTGCAGAGTTTCGGGAGTACATCGTGGGACCGGAGCCTTTTGTTGTTCAAGAGGCGATGATGATGGGACTGATAAGGGCTAATGAGGATGTAACTTATTATATCTTATTATAACCAGTTATTGTGTCAAGAGTACTTTTTAGGGAGTCATTGAAGAATCAGTTTAACTGAAAATAAAGAAATTGCATTATCTCTGTTCTGGAAGTTTAAACATAAGCCCTTTTCAAAACCTGAAGGAATCACCCTTGCTTCAGTAGACAATCTTGAGATGATATTTTACCTGCCGTAATCATAAATATCTCGCGCTCAACCCAGGACTCTTATTTACAATCTTGTCATACTGGGCAGACTGATATACATATGCTCTAAAATACATGTGTTTACTGTTTGCATTCATAGTATACAATTATAAAAGAGTAATTATTTTAATCCCACTATTCCGTGTCGCTCTGAAGAGTCTGGTCCCTCATGGCTTCTTCTTCCTGTGTTCTCAGGAAACCTCAAAAGAATCTCAATCTCCATCATTGGTTTCTGTACAAATGTAGTCTATTATTTTCGTTACCATGTCTATTATGAAAAGTTCCATACAATAAAAGTGAATTGAATTATCTCTTAAGATTTTGGCTTCATCTTTATTGAAGGCTTCTAACCCATTGGTTCTCAAAATAACATCTGAGAGCCTCACGAGTTCTGTGAAGCATCCATACATCAAACTTGTCTCTGAGGGTATAAATTAATAACCTATACAGTGGGGATAGGAATCTGTGTTTCCTCGATACGATGATATTACTAGAGATAAGGGGGAAAAAAGCAATTCTGTTTTAAATTGTGATTCCTTTTCATGCCAATTCATGTATCGCCACAGTGACTGCAAAATTTTGTAGATATTTTTGTAGATTTTAAATTTCTTATAGAAATGCACCGGTCAATCAACCAGTGACCGATTTTGTCTGGTTTTCAGCTTGATCAGCCATGACTGATCAACCTCGGATGTAAATGAATTGGAAGCTTCCGAAAATTGCAACACAATTTCATTTTTATGGTGATACATTATCAAAAGTTGTGCGCATTAAAAAGCCTCGGTCAGCCTTCGGCTTCAAAGTGTGTGAGCAAATTAGTCTCTAACCCACATATTACACATGCATACCCCAGTCTCAACACACTGCAAGTGCTAATTAGTCAGCACCTGCATGCTCGCAGCCATTCGACATCCGCCCAAGGCATTTGAAGAAGTAAAACGTCACTGTTTCTTTATAATCCTACAGGTGGTACACTCTAAATATTGGCATCCCATGTGGTAGAAGTGAATTATTTGCTAAGTTTATTTAGAAATAATTATGGCGGATAAAAGAGTAAAATTGTAGCTTTTTCAAATTTAATTTGTATTTGAATTTGTATTTGTATTTTTTAAATGTTGCATTTGTTTTTTATGTGAGAAAAACTAATATAATGGGCTGCATTTAATTACTCGTTCAATTCAGTTGTGAATATTGATAGAATGATATTGTATCGGATGGAGACTAGTGATTCC
>JAOTRS010000001.1:17776293-17787735 GCA_028565755.1 Dinotopterus cunningtoni | reverse complement strand
ATGTAAAAAAATATATATATATATTATACTATGTAAATTCATATCATAATATTTTAATACATTTAAATTGAATTGAAATTATGTTTGTACTTGTGCACTGGAGCGAGTGTGTAGAATTTAGTTCACAGTTAAAGGAGCCTGTGTGTGATTAGAAGCCCCTGTTTTAACTCACTCAGGGTTTCAAGTGAATTGTTCTCCACCAGGGGGAGCTCTTGCTCAACTTGTGCTTACGTACTTAGTTGAAAAAGTTAAACGTTAATGCAGTCTCATATGCATTACAACACAGTGAAATTAATAAGGTACAAGAGAGCTAACAAATTAAGGTGAAAACTGTATAAAGTGTCTTGGGAGTTGAGAATGAGGTGCTCGACGAGCTGTCAGAAAACTTCAGAACACATTATTACAGATTCTACAAGTCACTGGAATAGTGCTGGAGCACTTGTGTTTTTAAATACTATTTTGCTCTGAAATCTCCCATAGCTCCCATAATTAGGTTAAGATCTAGTTATTGTGAGGGCCATAGCATAACACCCATCTCTGTGTGGATGCTGTTATTATGGACATAGGATTAGCAAGTACTGTAGTGTACTACTGTATGTTTGGAGGTTTGAATCTTACCTCAGGTCTGTGTGCGTGTAAAGTTTTCATGTTCTCCCCATGCTTAATGGGTTTCCTCTGGTTTTTCCAGTTTCCTCCAACAGTTGACAGACATTCAATATATGGTGAATGTTATTCCTTTTTCAATTGCGTGTGTGTGTGTGTGTGTGTGCACCTCTTCTCTGCGATGGGTTGGCACTTGAGTTATCCTTGAGTTAAACAGGACAAGCAGTAGACAGAAATAGATTGATGGATGATTTCCTGTGTAATTTAGCTGAAAAGGCTAGAACTTGTTTAACTGGGAGAGGCTACACACGTGAGGTCATAGACACAGGGTGACAGAAAAGGCATGAAAATGAACACAGTGACCACTAGTTCTGAAGGAGGTGTAAAAATGTATACTGAATACTAGGGTTAAAAACAAATAATGTAATTTTAAACTAGATTTTTCCTATAACAATGTATTTTATAGTTTATCACAGGGTGGCTTACACTTATGACACTTAAGAGTGCCAGGATCCCTGGTCGACCCAGAGCTTAGGTCAATGTCTGTGCAAACGTGCTCCTCGGTTCTCCAGTTTCCTCCCATTTTCCAGGAACATGCAGGTATGTGGATTGGTGACTTTAAAGCTACGCTCACATTACAAGCCATGTTGTTCAATTCCGTTTGTTTTGGTCAGATTGGATTTGCGTGTCATGCTGGTTCACATTCAGAGTTACAAGTGGCTTCTATCTGACTCTAATGTGGATTTGTCTGTCTTCTGAAACAGCACACAAAACACAACACATATGTGCATACACTCAGTAATTAAAAAAAATTGGATGTGTTTTCAGCAAAAATAAGCTTGGGATTTTACTCTGAAGGATAGCAAGGAGTTAGTTGGCTGTATTTGTTTCGATCCAGAAGAAGGAAGCGAGCCAGATGCCTTACTTTAGCTGTTTTAGCAGCTATTGCTAGCACGGCTATGAAATACCCACACATGCACAGTGGCAGAAAGTTGCATGAATTCCGATCTGACTGTTCTCATTCAAGTCACATGACCATATTGGCCATGTATAGACATCCAATCTAGGACGACATATGTAAGGAACCCCACTCTTGTCTGAAAAACATCTGAATTGTGCATTCAGACAGCCGTGTAAAGCAGATCTGCATCCTATTAGCGTAAAAAAGTTGGATGTGAGTCACTTCAGGTGGGTAATGTGTAATGTGATATAAGTCACAACACAAGGTGTGAACAGGAGTGTGCATGTGTGTGAGTAAGTGTGCAGATTCATGCACATTCAGGCTGAATTCCTGCATTACAGTCTGTGTTCCTGGGATAAGAACTCCCCTGACCAGGACCATTAGTGTCTTTAGCTTAAATACAAAACATTAAAAACAAAAAATTAGACACCAAATATCTTGGCTGATTAATCTACATAAGTGAAAAATCAGTTCCTTTAATGTCACGTAATACAATTTCATTCTAATGCCTTTACATGGCATAAAAATAAAGGTCTACTTATGTATATAAGTATACATATAACAATTTTGTTTTCCATAACTCTTTATTCAGTACAGTACTGTATTATATCAGGTCTATGACGCCTTTATTGATACAGATAATGCATATAGATATAGTTTCTTTTAACAGTTCTAACATAAAATGAGCCTACATTTTAGTATTACAAAAGTTTCTTAAAGATATCATATTTTATACTGAGACTTCAATGAGTGCTGAATCTGGTGCTGTCTCGAACCTCCGTGGTTTTGATCAGTAGTTTAGGGGGTGGAGAGCTGACCTGCTGGTAGCCGTTCATTCCCTTGGAGTCTAGAATAAAAAAGACATACTTATGTTTTATACCAAAAAAAAAAAATGACAATACACAATTCTCCTCCTTTTTTCTTTTTAGTTTTGCAATAACGCTATAAGGCTGCTGTTGCTGATTTGTATGGGATGGTTCTAGCCTCGGGTTTGGCGTCATGCAAACACACTCACCTCAAAAGTTCTTTAGTGATCTCAAACCAACTTGTTTATGTGGTTTCAGACTCTGTATGACACACTGTTATCTATAAAATGGACAAAAGGACATTGCAGAGCTAAAAATACTATTGGTAATCATTTTGAAATAGCACATACAGTATGTGTTTTTAAGAAAAATACATTTTATTTAATCTTATTAATGTTCATGTAGAAATCTTATTACTGAGCCAAACATCTTTTGAGGTGATTGTGTCTAAAGCTATACAGTGGTTAAAAAGTGTAGATGTGAACCAACATTTGTTAATGGAATAGTTCAGTTTTTTCAAGTTTGGCTGAGAGAAAGAATTGTATTAGTTGTACGGATTGTTGTGATTGTACGAAATACACTGTGATTCAATCTCAGATTAGCTCAGTGGTATTATGAGACGCATCATGAGTGTGTCAGCTGAACTTTGGAATGCATTTTTGCATGGAACAAGGGTTGTTGAATTTGGCCACAATTCAACTTTACAGTTGGTGTGAAAAGTTGAAAAACTTACAACAACCAAGACTTATGGTAATGTTCTTACTGTATACACACCTCAATTTTTATTTAAGACTTGAAAAAAGCCAAACTATGCCTTTCATTTATGGTAAAAAAAAAACACATTTGCCAAATCTAGTTGTTTTATAGTCATGTTTCTAAGCTTGATACTCACTGTAACCCTGCATGGATTGAATGCTGACGATGCCCTGCTGTCCAATTCTGTCCTCCTCGCCCTCCAGCAGCTTCCTATAGGTGGCAATTTCGATGTCCAGTGCCAGCTTGACATTCAAGAGCTCCTGGTACTCCCGCAGCTGGCGTGCCATGTCCTGCTTGGCTCTCTGTAGCGCCTCCTCAAGGTCTCTGATACGAGCTTTGGCCTCCTTCACAGTCAGCTCACCACGCTCCTCTGCTTCAGCGATCTGGTTCTCCATGTTAGTGCGCTGGGACCAAGAGTGTTTTCTAGTTACGTCTTACAACTATTGGACACTTTTTGAAGGTCAACTATTATTAAAAAATTATATAGAAATGTATAATTTTTGGACGTTCACATAGTAGGTCTCACCATAACCATGATAAAGTTCTTACTAAATATAAATGAATGAATGATTTCCATTTATTTATACATGAGAATATTTCACCATTCTCATGTTTAAAATCTGCATATTTGAAGAGGAAGGTTAAAAAAGTTTTATTCCCATGTCTGCTGCCATTGTTCAGTAATGACATCTCAATACGTCCAATACCCAATACTTTACCCCCACAGCCTGCAAATAGAAAATAACCCAAATTTGTTCTAAAAACCCACAGTTTTGCATATTCTAAATGAAAAATTAGTTAATTAATTTATATAAATATGTAAACTTCATCTAGTAAGCCGTTACCATATGGTATGTGTTTGACCAGATTTCTTACTTAGATTATTTTCCCTAAAAATGTTTATTCATTATTCGTCATTATTCATCAGTCATTCATTATTCATGGGTTTTGTACCTGGGCCTTGATGGATTCGATTTCGCTCTGCAGGCGGCTGATCATGCGGTTCAGCTCGGCGATCTCAGCCTTCGTGGTCCTCAGCTCGTTTCCATACTGTGTAGCCTGGCTGGCCATCTGGTCATACTGGAGAGAGTACACAAACACATGCCAGACATCCCCAGTGTATGTAGCAATAACTGAACATTAATTGGCATAATTATGTTGAAACATTTACTTTTTAAAATATGAAGGAATTCATAAAGCTGGATAAGAGCCTACAGCCAGATTAATGACTATACAGTTTGTTTCAGTGCCATCAACTTATGGTGAGGGAAATAATTAAACGTCTTATGTTATAGTTTATAAGCATGATTCACATGATTCTCAAAGAGTCTACTACCTTAGACTTGTACCAGGCCTCAGCTTCCTCGCGGCTCTTGGCTGCGATCTCCTCATACTGGACCTTGACCTCAGCCACAATCTGGTCCATGTTGAGGTTGCGTGAGTTGTCCATCTGCACTACGACGGAGGTGTCCTTGATGCTGGCCTGCATCTCACGCAGCTCCTGTATCAACAAGGAAAAAAATGCTAGCGACTACTTAAGTTACTTCCACTTCCACTATATCAACTATATCTACATCTGCAGTAGTTTTTTTTTTCTAGACACGTAAAAAGTAATCCAAAGAAATGTCTTTACGTTTCAATTCACTTGGATCTAATTATGTTTTATTTGTATACTGCAGCTCTTTTAAGATTAGTTCATGTTACAAAGCAGCTGTACAGATTTCTAAATCCAGACTTATAACCCTAAGTAGTAAGCCGGAGACGGCAGTGTTACCTCATCGTAAATAGTCTTGAGGAAGTTGATCTCATCAGTCAGAGCACCCACTTTGTCTTCCAGATCAGCCTTCACCAGGTATGCAGAGTCTACATCCTACAAACAATTCACTGGTCTGAAGGTCTGTTTTCAGGTTAGGAATGAAATATATATTTCTGTGCACCAATATTGGTTTAATAACACCTGTTCATTTATTACATTTATTAAATTACACACCTAATATAACTTATCAGTTATTTAAAAACAAATACAAATTAATTAGAGATCAGATGTTGTTCTGCCTGGTTAGGATAAAATCCTGCAGCCCTTTCTGTTCAGGCTTCCCAAAGGCATGTTGGGAGCTGGGAGAGCAAATCTGTGGACTATATATAGCTAAAAAACTGGATGAAGTCAACAGTTTTAAGACCTGACGCATTAACTAAAGTTAAGAAATTTGATAACAATAATATCTAGTTCAGTGCCATTAGGAGTAGATACATTACTGTGCAAAAGTCTTGCGCCAGCCCTCATTTCATCATATTTTGCTTCCAAAGAGCCAGCCTTTCTTGTACTTGTCATGTGGAATAGTTCTCCAGACTTCCTGAAGGACCTTTTGGCTCTTATTTTCAGTCCAGTCCCTGACCAATTTTAGAAGAATGTTTTTTTTTAATTTAAGCTACATAGTGACCTAAAAATAATGCGAGCATAAAAAACATCTACCTTAAGGCATGAACCAGTGCGAAACAGGTGCAGATGATGACAGATGATCAGGCTGGTGATGCTAAATGTTGAGTGGTTGGAACAGACAAGAGGGGAAATGAGGTTGCTGCTGAGAAACTTTTTGCAGTAAAACCTCCCATTTATTTAATCACAGCGGACCATCAACCATCACAACCTGGCACAGGATTTTTGTTTGTTTGTATGCTTGTTTTAGACCAGATGCTCTTTCTGATACAACCCTCCCATTTTATTTGGGCTCGGGACTGGTACTGCATCCAGCAGTTGGAGTTTGGACATTGGATGGGAATCAAACCAGGGTGGCAAGAAGAAGACTTTTGCACAGTAATGTAGTTCAACATGTTGGACAGGAAGGG
The DNA here is from genome assembly GCA_028565755.1 of Dinotopterus cunningtoni. Taxonomy (NCBI): domain Eukaryota; kingdom Metazoa; phylum Chordata; class Actinopteri; order Siluriformes; family Clariidae; genus Dinotopterus; species Dinotopterus cunningtoni. The sequence goes on along the minus strand of JAOTRS010000001.1, from coordinate 17,781,762 downwards.
GTTTGTACTTGTACTTTTTCCCATGAGGGTCACATTATCAAAAAGCATCACTTATCACATCTCGGTAATGTTAACTCTGTAGGGTGTGGTGACTGGAAGGCAAAAGCTGCATACATTCCCCTGTCTATATGGTATTTTTAGAGAACAAGTAGTTCCTCAGGCTTTCAACTCAAACATCCCATATTATTTTCTTGTCTAATAAGGCTTATCCAGATTAGATTTGTTTGCTGTACATCATTGCAAACATGCACTTATTAACTCATAACTAAAATGAATTCTGTGTAATTATTGGTTATAAGAAAATAACAATTAAAGGTACTTATTGGTCCATCACACATGTTAAAAGCTAGAGTGCTGGCTGTTGTTCAAGGCTAGCAACATTATCCCTCAGGTACTTGTGTTACAGCATGTGAGAGACAAGTGACCCAGTTCAGCAACTAGTGACAACAAGTGACCCAGCAACAGCTACTCGCAGTTACAGCAACATTTACGGTTCATAAAATAATGCAATCGCTATATTCTTTTTGAAATGTGACAAAAATATTTTTTATGTTAGTAAAATAATCGGAGACAACAGAGGTTTTTTCCATAGAACAGACATGGAAATATAAGATAGTGGAATATGTAATCCTAGAAATGTCACCGGTCAATACATGTCATCCCTTAATGAGTGGTTAAGAAGTTAAGGTTTCTAGCATTGCATGTACAGTACCAGAGGCAAAATGTTTTCCTTTAGATATATCATTCTAACCCCACCCAGGGTTCCGTTAAAATATAATATACATAGGTTCAGCTTTTATAAATATTCATCTTTTTAAACCTTGGACACTTTCATTGTGCCTTTGTATCAGGTTGTTTACTCTTCTCCCTTGTCTCATTGTAGTAGGATTAGACCTGAAGCGGACAAAAGACCCTATTGTCCATATGAGTGCCCCTGAGAGGACAGTAGCGGAATCAAACCTTTTTCAAGATGACAAAGTCGTTCTCTAGGTTGTTTCTCTTGTTGATCTCTTCCTCGTACCTGAGTCAAAGCCAACAGAAATGGAAGGGATTACTGTATATGCAGAGCTTATCTGTTATTTAAGACACAGGAGAAAAATCTTTGTTCCATAGAATATTATGACATCATTCATATGTTTAATCTGGTTTAAAGAACTGTAATATGATTTAGATTTATGAATGGATTACTATAAATTCCAATTCACAATTCACTATAAATACCAGTAGTTAATATTTTTGGGGATTTTTAGATGTACTATTTCAGTAACCCAACCTAATATTAAGACATTTCTAGTTCCTGTTTGTTTTATTAGAGATGCCTACTTGTGCTTGAAGTCTTCCACCAGCCCCTGCATGTTCCTCAGTTCTCCATCCAGCTTGATTTTGTCATTGTTGACCACGTCTAGCTGTCTGCGCAAATTGGCCATGTAGGCCTCAAACATGGGCTCAATGTTAGACCTGCCGGGGGTCTGACTCTGCAGAACTTCCCACTTGGTCTCCAGAATCTTGTTCTGCTGCTCCAGGTACCTCACCTGTGAATGAAAAAAAGCCAAAGATAATATTATGAAAACTTTTGGAATGTTTGCTAGAATTAGGGAAGTGGTTCAAAAATGAGATGGAAAAAAGATCTCCTTGCTATGTTACTCCATGCAGCTGAAACAAAAAGACTCATTGTTTCCCCTGATGCCTGTTATTATCGGTAGTATCTTATAGACCTTGCTGAAAGATGAAGTCCGGTGTGGTGCCAAACTGATCAAAGATTCATGGATTCCCAACTCAATTTACAGTTTGTATAGGTCATTAGGTGTGGGTGATTGAAGCTTTTAAATTAAATGCATATGTTATTCACTATGCTACCAGACTTCCAATGTTCTCATGATGTCTCTTAATGTGTAATATTATACATCTTCGCTTATTGAGGTTTGTCTGCTGTCCATAAAGAAGCTTGATTCTGTGGAATTATTGGTTAAATGGAATAATTAAATGTCCTTTAGTGTATTGGTCCATCACACATTTTAAAAGGCTAGACTGGTTTCATTTATTGCTGTTGTGCCAGGGGAGTGACACTAATGGAGCAACATTATCCCTCAGTTACTTGCATGGCAGAGCTAGATGTACAAGGCATGCTCATAGATCAGCCACCTCTCTTCAAACCTAATCTCATTCTTTTTCAACACTGATCTGAGGCCAGTACTTAAAAAACCCCTTTGGCCCTGACTGGTATCAGTAAAAGTCTCTGTTTCAGTCCAGGAGGCCCCTGGGATTGGGTTGCCATTGTCCCCCAAGCGCACAAAGGTTCTCTTCATACTCTCAGGGATAGTGGTGTCTTAGGTGACTCGCTCAAGCCTGACCTGCTTTTTATCCGGTTACAGTCCAGCTTTAGAGAAAAGGGCCATGGTGCTAAAGCTCAACTATCGTTTTCATGAGCTTTCCAGCAGTGTTAAGCAAATCGCTCTTGTCTGAGAACACTTGGGCTTCTTAGATGTCTAAAACTAAGTATCCTTTTAAAATGGAATGGGGTCAACAATTTCACTCCTACTTTGGCGTCACAGACCCGAAGTACAATACCGTCTTTGTGAAGCAGCCCTTTAAACAAGGATGTGTTGCTTCTAGGAGAAATGTCAGCAATTTAAGGCAAAGAAAGGTATTGATCAACTTGTTGACTTTACCTTGTAGAATTTCATGTCTGGATCTGCCGTAACGATACATTTTACTTTCTTGAACCAATAACCCAAATCTTACCTTGTCGATGAAGGAGGCAAAGCGGTTGTTAAGAGATTTCATCTGTTCTTTTTCCTGAGTGCGAACCATCTGGATGTTGGGGTCGATCTCCAGGTTGAGGGGGGCCAGCAGGCTTTTGTTGACAGAGATGCTGGTTATGGGGGCGCCCAAGTAGGTACTGCTGGTGCTGAAGTTGGGTGACAAACCTCCAAGGGACATTGTGCTAAAGCCAGAGCTATAGCCGCCATAGCCACCAAGTTTCCCGCTGCTCCTTACAGAACTACTTGAGCTGATTCTCTTGCTCCTCAGACTCATGGTGAAGAACTAATGGACTAGTGGAAGCAAGCTGAGGATGCTGTGGGAGATGCTGTGGAAGTGCAGCAAGTGATCAGTGGAGGGCTTTTAAATCCTTGGATTGGGGTGGAGTGAGAGTGATGTTGTAAAACCTGTTTCAGTAGATGCGCATGCGCACACATGTGCTTGGACAGCCTGGTCTTTATGGATCTGCTGTCTCCGGAACAGGGAGTGCACGTACTCACCTTGTTCCACTCCATATCCTCCCACATTCTTTATACACACCCACTACTACTTCTGATACCTCTCTCCATTTCTCTCTCGCTCCACTAAACTCTAACATAATTAATATAGAGGAGCATACATCTTAAATCTCAACATGATATCCAGTTGGTTTTGCATGTATATCATACTATTGTACCTTTAATATTTTATTTCATGAATTAGAAAATTAAGGACTCATGGTCGCAAATTCAAAACAAGAATGTGACCAGAATACCAGTATAGTGGTTAGTGGTTAGCCCAGGCAACTGTTAATCACTTTGTTGTCTAAATTAATAAGTTAAAAGTATGATATGTGGAAAATACTTAAATAAAGTACATCTACACAAAAACAATACTTAAATACAGTAGGAGCTATTTGTACTTCGTAACTTGCCACCTCTTTTTACTACAGTGTTGTCCATAATAAACTGGCTCCTATTTGTATTTTGGCAAGAGCATTTAAAACTTGAACAAAAAACAGATAACTGTGATTAACTGATGAGTTGGTAAGATTAATTTTACTTTCTAATGACTGTAAATAACATATTAGCTCAGGAACGTAATTATAGGATATCTGTGTGCAGAGCATAATGAATTATTTAGTTATTTCTTGGGGATTCACATTGGGCACCTGGTTTAACCCTGAGAACTGGATACTATGACTGTTGAGTTTTCCATGTTCCCTGTGTCTATGTGCGATGAACCGGTGTTCCATTAAGAGGTGTATTCCTGCCTCCTGCCCAGGCTTTGCCCTGGATTCACAATGACTAGGATAAATGAATAATTGAATTCAGGTCATGTAGGTTTAGGGTTTCAAATATCTATACTTGCGTTTTTATATAAATAAAAGATATTTATTACATGCCATGGATTAACCTGCCTGTGTAAATGCAGTACTTTTTTTTTGCCTGTGCTTCTCCAGTGGCCAGTTCAGGTAAATACTATATATTAATTTATTGAATTATTAATTTTTTTTTCTCAGTATAATACAACATGTATATTAAAATAATTATCTGTGTTCCTTTGATATAAACTGCTTGAACAAGTCAAGTTGTTCTCCTTCAACTTCTCTCATCAACAAAAGGTTTTTACCTGCAGGAGGACCTTTAAAATAATAATAATTAAAAAAAAAAAAACATTTATTAATTTATTCATTTGTGTAAAAGGACTTTTTTTGGCTCGCAAATTTTAGTCCAGTCCTTGTACTCTACATGATTAGTTTTAGAGGGTATTTTTTGTTTGTTTTTAAGCCACATAGTGATCTATCAATCGATTTAGGATTAAAAAAGCAATTTAAGGCATGAACCAGCATACTGGTGATGCTGAATTCTGAGTGGTTGGAACAGACAAGAAGGGAAATGAGGTTGCTGCTGAGGTTGTTATATAAACAACCAATTTTTAAATTGTACATTTTCAAATTGGGCACTTTGTAAACATTTGTACCCATTTCTTTAATTAAATAAAATTAAATTATGTATGGCTAAAGACCTTTACATAGTATTGTAAGTAGGTGTCATAACTAGAAATGTCAATTTCAAGTTCAGTTTTATTTGTCAGATTTATCAAATGGACTGTGTAAAATCACTAAAATGTTTTACCACAAAAACATAAATTAAAAAAAAAAAGCAATTTTCCTCTGGGATTAATAAAGTTCTTTGAATCTTGAATCTTCTTACATAGCTCAAGCACCAATTCACAAATATACAGTACATAGTTCCAATGCAGGATTAAAATGCTACATACATAAAGTCACAGCCTATGAGTTAATTATTAATTAAATTAGGCAATATGTTTTTATTTGTTTTGCAAAAAGCTGCCACTGAAAACCGATGTGGGATTCTGAGGAAAAAAAATATAAGCATGTGAATAAGTCGAGTTCCTTCATATTAGCTTGCTTTGCGTTTTGCTGCCTTGGAATCGCTTCTGGGTCTCTTTACAGGTTTTTTCCTCAGGCGCACCTCCACTGGGTAATGATCACTAATATCCAGAGCCTAATGAACACACAAATATTTTTTTCCATAAGTAATAGAACAATAAAAATGTGACAACATTATATAAATATGTATGTTTGGATAGATTTTCCTGCCCTTGTTGACATATAGAATGTGTTCTGCTTTTCATAATGATAAAAGTGAAGCAGTTAGAAAATAGGAAGTTCTTGAACATTTCTGTGTAAAAACATTTTGCACA
>JAOTRS010000001.1:17756533-17768344 GCA_028565755.1 Dinotopterus cunningtoni | reverse complement strand
TTATTAAGTTATAAAAAAAAAAGCATGTATTTGGAGTATTAAGATATATTAAGGTATTTGGAATAATGCCATGGGCTGATTGCATAATTTTTTTTTAAGCAGGTGTTTTATTTTTACTTGCCCAGTAACTGACCAGATTTTATTTGAGCAGGAAATTCCGCCAACCGTGAACACTTAACACAGGATTTTATTGCAACATAACGTTGTGGTTCCTAGACCTGATCAACTGAAGAACCCCAACATTGCCTCCAGAGGCTTGTACACATTGTGTGTGTGTAAGGAAATTATCTTTCATTATTTGATAATTTACAAGATGTACAGGGAAATTATTACTGTGCAGATTTTTATAGATTACTAGTCTACATAAGAGTGAGGATTTATTGATTAAATTGAATTTAAAACTATTGTGTCCTACTAACTTTATGTCCTTTATAATAAGGATAGATATCTAAATCCCTATCCCAAAAGGTGCAATGACTAATGAGCATTTTTTCATGTCCAATTCCAGCGACGTGAAAACCCATTGTTCACTTGTTCCCTACACTGTTCCAGCAGTTTTGCTCCCTGCAGCTTGGAATCGTACTTAACGCAGCTGAACACCATGTACAGTATACTTCAGAGAACTTCAAGCCAATCGGTACACAGCCATAAACACTCATATACCTAAGGGTCCTTTTCCTGCTGCTTTGGCTTTCATCGCATCCAACGCTTTCTGCTCCTCCTTCTGCTTCTGCTTGAAAGCCATCTCATCCTGGATTTAAGGAAAGACAGGAGCAAAAAACATATCAGGTTTTACCTCCTACTCTTTTTGACGAACATGTAAACTTGTTTTAGAAAACAACAACCACAGATAAACTCACATCGTCCATCTCCTTGCTTTGTTTCTTGGGAGCCTTCAGGGGTTTCTTCTTACCGCCTGTGTATGCACATACATAAAGTCATACTGTAATCCGTTACAAAAGCACACATCAGCAAATCTATAGAAAGTTTCACTGAGTAAGGGTAAATGAATTATTATAATCTGAACGGACACAGAGGATTAAACCAGTTGCTGTAGGTTAATCTACTGAATCACTGGCTAAAGTCTGGAATTAAGGGCAGGCTGCTCAGATACACAAATCCATGATGCAGTATCGTTCTCTCCTTGTTAGTTAAACTTATTTTGAATCTCAAATGGCTTACTATTAAAAAAATATTGCACTATATAAACCCTTTTTTTTTTTACACCCTGTATAGTACACTTATACAGAAAGCACTGCTTAACTGCTATTCAACCGCAGACAATAACTAGAGTTAAAAACATAAACAACTAGGTATGTAGATGAATACTACTAAACAACTAATTTCGACGGTGTTGAATAAATATTCATTAAATTAATCCTCGGTTAATGAAATAATTCAACAGTTAGCCAGTGTGGCTACACTACAGTTAACATTAGCGCAACGTTAGTCAAGAAATATTTGTGCAGAACGGTGAATTCGCGTAATATTATCTAAATTAATTTAAATAAGTCTAATGTATTTGATTATCGAATTATATTAACAATAATTTCATCATATTTTCATTCTTTACCTTCTCTTCCAGACATCTTAAATAGAAACGGGCGCGTGCGAGGGTGAACTGAGAAGCAGCAAGCCTTCGCCTTCTTCTTCTTTGGAGTTTTTTTTTTTTTTTGGCGGCTTGCAACCAGCTTATAGTTGCCTTACTGCCACCTGCAGGACTGGAGTGTAGACCATCTATATTACTGTAGATTGGAACCACTTTCGTGCATGGTTTATTAATATAGTATACTGTCTCCATTTGTCCACAAGATTCACATTTTCCAGCTGGGTGTTTATCTATTTTACTAAGACTCTGGTTTTCTCTCTGCTCTTTCTGTCCCATACTTTCCCTTGTTATATTTGAAGAGCTGCACGTCTTCGTGCTTTTCTTCTACACCCGTATTATGAAAAGGAATCCCGCCTATTCAGCGACAATTGGCGCAGTGCACGTAATACGGGTGCAAGGCAAAGTAAGGCCAAAGGACCCGAGCAGATACTGAGTGACCCGGATGTGGTAGTGTCATCACGTGCCTGAGCTAAATGTTATCAGTCATATACGATAGTATGAGTTCTGCATAGCTGCATTTATCACTTTTAATACATTATTCATTTAAGCGTAGTTTTAGTAGACGACAACAAACGGAATAAACGACAATATCTGGTATGTTATACTTGTATATGATGGGATTAGATAAATACTTTTGGATCTAGATGTAGCTAAGTAGTAAGGTTTAGATGCTAGGTAAATGTAATGAACATGACATATCCTGTATAAGAGCATCAGTGAACACGTTTATGTTTCATCGCAGTGGACATTTTTGTTTGAATGCAATAGCATAATTCGGATTCAGACTATATTGCCAACTATGTCAAATTATGTTTTATTTTTGCTTTGTAAACTGGTTTGTCTGGTTATATGAGGTGGTGTCGAAAAGTTTCAAGATTAGCCCTTTATACAAGCTCTGTTTTTTCGCTTTATGTCCTTCCTCAGACGCCTTAGAACCTGGTTGTAGCCCTGGGGACGATTTTTCAAAATTTGACGATTTCGCAAATTTTGAAAAAGCCAATAAGCTTCCCTCGGTCAAGCTCCAGACCTGTGTCGTATTCTCGACATGAAGGAAGGGTCATCCATGGCACTCTGATGGAATTCCTAGCAGAATTTGACGCAGTGTTCTTACTGCTCCTGGGTCAGTAGCCTGGGGATGAACTTGGCACCATTACAGCACGTGTTCAAATCACACGTGAGGATGGCTTGGACTGTTCCATACGTTACACAGACAACATGTTGTGGATTGTTCTTTGACGATCATCACACACAAGTTGCTGAATAGTTTTGACATTTTCCAGGGCTTGAGCCCCTTAAAAAGGTCTTCCTGATCTCTTATCATCTTCCAGTTATGCGCTTCCATTCTTAAAGCATGCGTGCCACCTCAAACGACTCATTGCAGCATCGCCGTAAACTTGCCAAATCATGTCAAATGTCTCAGAATAGCACCAGTTGGACAGCTCCCGATGTACACAGGATAATGTCTTTTGGCACATTGATTTATGAAGGTCGCTGCTCCCTGTGACTGTGCGTGCAGCCTTTTCCTGCCGTCTGTTGGTGTGTTACAAAATTAGCCTTGAAACTTTTTGATATCACCTCAAATTGGTTCTTGCAAAAGTAATAAGACTATTAAGACTAGATCTGTTTCCCTGGTTATAGTGTTCCCTCTTCCTACAGGTTGTAGGTTTGATATGTGCGCTCTGTAAAAGAAAGTTCAATGAGCTACAAAGGGAGTTGTGCGCTACAGAGGAGAAATGCCAGTCGCTTCTACCTCCTCCAGATCTCTGGCAGAATCCCATGCAATGCGTTCTCCGTCAACAGGCCCTTTTGTTCTCAAAAAAGTCTACCAGATAAACCCCTGGCCACTCAGGACCAGGCAGCGGCTGCCATAAAGAACATGACTGAGCTTGGGAAACAGTGGGGACAGAACACGGTGAAAACTGCGACAGCGACTGTCAATTACTGGTGGGAAAAGTATGAAGAGTTTGTTGGCATTAATGAGGTCCGGGAGGCTCAATCCAAGGTTACAGAGGTACAGTTTTCTTTTTTTTTGTATCTGTTGGGATCCCTTATAAGCTTTAGTGCCAATAATCCTGACAGTGCCTTTCTTGGTGTTTTGTAATCAGGCCGAGAAAGCTTTCATGGTGGCCAGGGGAATGGTTCGTGAGGCTCATATGAGTTTAGAGGCTCTTCAGGTGAGACTTAAGGAGGTTAGAGATCGCCTGGATCGAGTGTCAAGAGAGGAGGCGCATTATCTTGAATTAGCAACACTAGAACACAAGTTACTCCAGGTGGGATTAAAAAGCAAGTGTCTAAGTAAATATATTTGGATAAATATATATATGTGCTCATTGATTCTTCTTTCATACCAACAGGAAGAACGGCGTCTGAAAACAGCTTATGAAAATGCAGAAGAAGGAGAGCGAGAAAAATTTGCCCTGTTCTCTGCTGGAGTGCGCGAAAGCCATGAGAAGGAGCGGTCACGGGCCGAACGCACCAAGAACTGGTCTATCATTGGCTCAGTACTGGGTGCCATTATTGGTGTCATGGGGTCCACTTACATCAACAGGGTGCGCCTTCAGGAGCTGAAAAGTTTGCTCCTGGAGGCTCAGAAAGGACCTGCGAGCCTACAAGAAGCTATTAAAGTCCAAGCCAGTTCACACAAGAGCCAGCAAGAGGAACTCCAAGGCCTTATAGACACACTTAAGTTAGCCATTAATAACAGAACAGGTGAAAAAACTATATCTGTTCCTGTATCAACCCGATCTGCAATAGCCGCATCGAAACCCAGCATGTCAGAAGAAGCCATTAAAGAGATGATTCTGCACAGCCAGAGAGCTCAGTCACTTATGGAAGATCTCAAGCCACAGATGGAGCAGATAAGACAGAATTTAGGGAAGATGGGGACTGAGCTTCATGCCGTGAAGAAGTCCATCTCTGCTGAAAAAACATTAATTCAGACAAAAGATACGCCGCTTTTAGTGTGTGAGACAGAGAGCGTCATCCAAGGCCTCGACCAGACTGAGAAAAGACTGGAGGCTCAGATTAGCAAGTCTACTCTCTACAACACTATTCTGACTTACACAGCATTCGCATTATCCATGCCAGTGCTGTATATTATCTTCAAAGGCACACAATGAAATTGTCTAGACTGAAGCGTGCACTAAATGGGCCAGAAGTAACCTCAGATTTTACAGAGTACTGTAGTAAATGTATAATGGAGTCATGCACTGATATGGATCAAATTAAAAAGATGAAAAATAAGTATTGCTTGTTACATTTCTTCTGTAATCTACAGCCTTCTCCTAGAGCTAAATAATATGAATATTGTAATCAGTAATATTGCAGTAATGTTTCCTCTGAGTATCATCCATATTATGATAAAACCATTTTCAAATATTAGGTTAAAAATAAATATAGCCCTAGTATTTGTGCAATACATAGATTTATGGTATGATGTTATGTCACAAGAATAATTCCATCACAGGGGTGACATTTTGTAAACAACCACCATCCATCCTAATGGCACAGGTACAATATCATTTATTTAATAATTCACCTATAATCTATAATTTGGTTAATAGGGATGTTCTTTCTCATAGAATTCACCAGCCAATAGTATTATATCAATAAAAATCAAGATTCTTTTCTAACTGACTGGGATGCGGCAAAATGTTTTCCAGGGGTTATGGATCCTCCCTAGCTGCAAACTCAGATTGGAAAAGGGGCATGTGGGTCATCTGTGAGCACTGTTTCCTCACACCACCAGGGTTGGGATTCAAATCTCTGCTGTGAAGTTTGCATGTTCTCCCTGTGATTTTTGCATTTCTTCCAGGTGGATTAGGTTAATTATCAATGTGTGATTGTGTGTCCTGTGATGGACTGGCACCCTATTTAGGCCCAAAGTCTCCTGGAATAGGCTTCAGGATTCCCATGACTCTGTATAGGATAAGTGGTATAGAAGATGAATGACTGAATGAACTTCCTATTGAATGTGTGACTTGTGAAATACTCCAAATATTTAACATCAGCCATAACATTATGACCACCCGTCTAATATTGAGTAGGTCTCCATTTTGCCACCTAAACAGTAATAATGTATGTGTTCTGATACCTTTCTATTGGAACCAGCATTATCCTTTTCATCAGTTTGAGCTACAGTACAGTAGCGCTTCTATTGGATTGGACTAAACGGGACTTCACTCCCCATGAGAATCAGTAAGCCTTTAGCCATCCATGACCCTGTCGCCAGTTCACTGGTTTTCCTTCCTTGTATTAATTTTGGTATGTGCCAACCACTGCAGCCTGAGAATATCCCATAAGACCTACAGTTTTGAAGACCCTGTTTGTCTAGCCATTACAATTTGTCACTTCTCACATTTTTAATATCTTATTACAGTGGTGGCTGGAAGTGGGTGGGATATATTAGGCAGCAAGTGAACCTTTTTTTCCTGAAGTTGATGCGTTGGAAGCAGGAAAAATAGGCAAGCGTAAGGAATTGGGTGACTCTGACAAGGGCTGAATTTATGTTGGCTAGAGGACAAGGTCAGAGCTGCAGGTCTTGTAGGATGTTCTTGGTCTGCAGTGGTCAGGACCTACTGAAGTGGTCCAAGGAAGGAACACTGGCGACAAGGTCACGGGTTGTAAGGCTTACTGATGCACATGGGGAGCGAAGGCTGGCCCGTGTAGTTCAGCGATCCAATATTAGTGCTCGTGTAGATCAAATTGAGGAAAAGATTAATGCTGGTTGTCATAGAAAGGTGTCAAAACACAGTGCATCACTGTTATATAGGCAAAGGGGTGGTCATAACGTTATGGCTAATCGGTGTATGTTGTTTTTGACACTTTACCTGTAATGGAATATACTTTACATTTCTATTCATATTTGCAAATTTAATATCAGCGGAGTGCTATACTAAATGACATCTAAAACTCTGTTTATTATGAATTCAAAATGAAAGGTTTTAAATATTCCTTCATATTAAGCTATAACTGTTAGCTATAACTTTAGCACATCTTCTAGAATAACTAACTGGTACTGTAGCTTTAAATTTCTTCCTGCGCCACTAGGCAGCAGAGGAGGGGCGCGTGACGGTAAGAGCGCTCGGACCAATCCACAGACTCATCCTTCCTCTATATTCATGAGGTTTCGCGGGCTTTTTGGTCACGTGCCTGATTTCGCGCGAAAACTTTGTCTTGCCGGGGAAAAAACAGTTGAGTCTGAAGCGAAGACAGTTGAGCAGCTCGCGATACAATGGCGGTGAGTGGAAAATATTAGACGTATATGTTTAATTAGTTATTTAAAATTAGGCAGAACTGAAGAGATGTATAAGGGTAGACAGAATGATAGTGTAATGAGTTAAGTTATTTTAGATGGTTTGTGTGTGTGTGGCTGGCTGTGGCCTGAGTTTCCTCACGTTGTCAAATAGATGCTTTGTGTGGAACTGAATTGATCCAGGGTTATTTAAGTTATATTAAAGAAATAAAACTTATCTGTGACTGTATTACTGCGTGGGCGTAGGTGTTTGGGAAGCAGTGAAGTTTAAAATGTAACTACATGCTGTTGAAATTTATAATCTTGTTATTAATGTTTAAATATTAGCTTCATCATTGTTAAGCTAATATAAATTCCGTACTGTCTATTACAACGAGTTCAGACTCATTTTGGCCTTTATTTTTAGGATAAAATATGTCCCAATAAAAAAAAGCAGTATGCCACGCTTCAGTATTGAATCAAAACTTACTGTTCGGTTCCTTTAAACAGGCTTCGCTGTAAGAAGTCGATTCAGTAAAGTGACTCGTTATCATTAGCACGATTCGATATTTAATTTCCGCAATCGTTCACAAGTATGTTTAGTGAAACACAGTGTATTTGGATTTAAAAAAATATCCAGATTCAAAAAAAAGTTTTGATATCTACTCCTTATTACTGCATCACTCGTACTGCTCGGTTCCTTTAAACGAGCTTCGCTGCAAGGAGTCGATTCAGTAAAAAGATTTGCACGGAACACCGTTATCGTTAGCATGGCGTGACATTTAATTAATTTAAATATCGGAGAAATGCATAGGATTATCTTGATGCCGTATTCACTTATAAGCTTCCAGAGGATTACAGTAAAAGCTTAACAACTTTTGTTTATGTCTAAAACAGACTATAACACGATGGAAGCAAGAATTCAAAAAGGGAATTTTGCTAGAGATCACCTATTTTATTAACAAAAATATCTTGTTTATTAATAAGGGTCTCAGTAACTCAACAAACAAGTCAATTAGGGCCTACCACTTCTGTAAAAATGGGAATAAATACAATGGTCACCGGTGGCCTCTACGGTCCCTAGTTGGCCTACAGAGGTTCCTAGATGGATGGATATTATTGTATGCATTAAAATTGCTCATACAATAACAGCCAAATTCATCCTGAGCACAAACATCAGCACGTTAACTTTGCAAACCACTGTTTTAGTTGACTATATACATGTTTATCATCCAACTTGGCTCTATGAAGTGATGCACTCCTTTTCTCTCTTCTTCCCCCAGGATTCCTCAGAGTCTTTCAACATGGCCACAAGCCCAAGTCGCGGCTCACGGCGTGGTGATCTGACCTCCAGCCCGGGCAGAGACCTGCCTCCCTTTGAAGATGAGTCTGAAGGACTGCTTGGTGACAATGGAGCTGAGGATGATGAGGAGGATGGAGAGGAACTGTTTGGGAACCAGTTGGAGGGGTAACAGATGTTGTTTTGCTTTCATGTGCTTGGCATCTCTGAATAGTGTATACTGCGCACAAACTTGGGGAAAATATTACTGTAATTATTTGTATACCTTATATCACCTATAGGACATTTTCTAAAATTGTAAAAATAGGAGCATTTTTTTCCCTATTACATATATTTTCTGGTAACAACTTGTATCTAACATTTTGTCTCGTGCCATCTTCAGGGACTACCGCGCTATTCCTGAGCTGGATCGCTATGAGGCTGAAGGTTTGGATGACGAGGATCTGAGCGAACTGTCTCCTGGGGCTCGTGCTCGTGCTGAAGCAGCCATGAACGAGAGGGACAAAAGAATTGGCGCAGGCCGCATGCCGAGGGGACTGCTCTATGGTGAGTTTTGTCTCTGACATGGAGGAAAATATAAAGACTACATAAAATGATTTTGCTTATTTGAAATTCATTGCACATCCAGGTTTGTGGGTAACAATCTGATGTATAATATGTGCATTTAAATTACAACCAGAAATTCATGATAATCTGTTTTGGAAACATACAGCAATACTCTGGTGCATTTAATCAATAGTCAGATGCAGATTAATTATATTGGCCTTGTTTTAAATGACAAAATATAAATCTTTGCTGAAATGGTAAACATTGATGAACTGCAGCCGCATTAAGAGCAGGAAATGACTCGCAGCAAATGCACAGATGACAAATCATCATTTCAGAGTCAGAGACTGGAGCACTATATTCTCGGCTGAAGCTGTGTCACTAGCTAGTAAATTGTGGCTTTGGAACATTCGGATGGAAAAACAAATTGTTTAAACTGCAGTACAACTTGTAAAATTTAAAACTTTCATATGACTCTACCTCTAAAACTGTCTACCATCAACCTCTATATCAAATGTTTATTCCTAAGTCAGACTGCATTTCAAGTTTTAAAATACAGTTTGAACCTTACTCCAAACATGTTAATGTTTATCGTCCAGACAGCGAAGATGAGGATGACGAGCGGCCATCAAAGAGGCAGCGACGTCTGGCGGAGCGGGCCGCAGAAGCTGGTGCTGAAGGCGAGGATGAAGAGATGATCGAGAGTATTGAGAACCTGGAGGATATGAAGGGTCACACAGTGCGGGAGTGGGTATCCATGGCTGCCCCACGCCTAGAGATCTACCACCGCTTCAAGAACTTTCTCCGCACACATGTGGATGAGCACGGCCACAATGTGTTTAAAGAGCGGATCAGTGACATGTGCAAAGGTAGCTTACTGTGGTGGTGTTTATTTATTTATTAATTTTTTTTTTTTAATCTGATATTTAACTGTATTATGGTACTTCAGGTTTTGTTTAGAGCAAAGTTGATCGTTCAGTTCTCAGAACTGCCAGTTTAACTATTGCTTGTTTGCATATTGGGGGTTTTCTAAGTGGTGCATCCAAATGTCATTCAAGATTACCTGTAATGTAAACTTTGGCTGTTTTCTCTTGCGTATGCATTAGTTATCGTTTTGTTCATTTCTAGAAAACAGAGAGAGCTTGCTGGTGAACTATGAAGAGTTGGCCTCCAGAGAGCATGTACTGGCTTACTTTCTCCCTGAGGCGCCTGCTGAGATGCTGAAGATCTTTGATGAAGCTGCGAAAGAGGTGGTGCTGGCCATGTACCCCAAATATGATCGCATAGCCCACGAGATCCATGTGCGTATCGGCAATCTGCCCCTGGTTGAGGAGCTGCGCTCACTCAGGTACAGAGTCATACAAATGCATGGGTGCCGGTGCATTTATTTGTCATATAAAGATATTTAAGAGACCTTAAGATATTGAGACCACAAAACTTTATGGCCTCAGTCTCTTGGAGAAAGTGAAAGGGTTCCAGGGTTGGATTCTTTTTAATTTGTGTATTTCCACAACCTGTATTTTTTTAAATGCATGAATAAATGTAGAAGCTTGTTGAAGCTTTTAAATTTGCCTGGTCTTGTTTGGTTCTTTTTAATTTGTTTCTTAATTAAATCTATAGATTGTATAATATGTTTTTATCTCTGTCATTTGTAGGCAGCTGCATCTGAACCAGCTTATCCGCACCAGTGGTGTGGTAACCAGTTGTACAGGAGTGCTGCCCCAGCTCGGCATGGTCAAATACAACTGTAACAAGTGTAACTTCATCCTGGGCCCTTTTTTCCAATCACAGAACCAGGAAGTTAAACCGGGCTCCTGTCCAGAATGTCAGTCTCTTGGACCATTTGAAATCAACATGGAGCAGGTATGTACTTAAGGTTTTGAATGCAGAGTGTCCCTGCTGTAAATTGAGTTCATCAGTCCCAGTAGAGTTTGAGTTACCTTTTGTGGACAGTATTTACAAGAGTTTTGTAATGCATTGAATTGTTGTATTTTCTATAGGTAGTTACATTATCTGGTCTTAAGATTTTAAACTTTTCCATTCTCTGAAGCATGAGGTTAAGTGTTTACTCTTTCCACAGACGGTGTATCAGAACTACCAGCGTATCACCATCCAGGAGAGTCCTGGAAAAGTAGCAGCTGGCCGCCTGCCCCGGTCCAAAGACGCCATCCTTCTGGCTGACCTGGTGGACAGCTGTAAGCCTGGAGATGAAATTGTGAGTCCAGTTTTCCTTTTTAATTTTGTTTGAAACGAAGGGAAACAAGCAGTTAGCTTGATCAGCATTTACTTTGTAACTGTTAAAATGTTATTTTGGGATGCACATAAAAGAAGTTTTATTATATGAAAAAAAATTAATTGATATTTGTTTAACCTGAATTTGCATAATTGTAGGAGCTGACAGGCATCTACCAT
Organism: Dinotopterus cunningtoni; assembly: GCA_028565755.1. Classification (NCBI taxonomy): domain Eukaryota; kingdom Metazoa; phylum Chordata; class Actinopteri; order Siluriformes; family Clariidae; genus Dinotopterus; species Dinotopterus cunningtoni. Next base: position 17,757,244 of record JAOTRS010000001.1, on the reverse strand, counting down.
AACAACTACGATGGCTCTCTTAACATGGCCAACGGATTTCCTGTTTTTGCCACTGTAATCCTGGCCAATCACATTGTGCGAAAAGATGAGCGAGTGGCTGTGGCAGAGCTCACTGATGAAGACGTGAAGGCCATTGTGGCTCTGTCCAAGGACGAGCGCATTGCAGAGAGGGTAGGCAAACTGAAAAAGAATTAAATGTCTGGCTGGCCGGTAGGTTTTGCCAGTGAAGGGATTTAGGGATTTATGTTAACTGTGTTGTTTTTTGTTTCTGCAGATATTTGCGAGCATTGGACCATCTATCTACGGCCACGAAGATATCAAGAGAGGTTTGGCTCTTGCACTGTTTGGTGGCGAGTCGAAGAATCCAGGTGAGTTATTTATAGCATTTCAGTTTGTTTGGATCTGACCTGTAAACCTGGATTTCAGCTACCAGACCTAATTTAACTTACATTATTCAGAAGTTCTGTTACTGAAACAGAATTGCTCATTTTTATAAAGAATTCATAATTAATTATAAAAAAACTTTACGTTACAGATACTTAAAACAGATGCTTATGCATTTCTCAATAAAATTTGCTACTCTGCCTTCAAACACATTAAAGCCCAATCCCAATTCTACCCCTTACCCCTACATTTAGCCCTACCCCTCCGTTTGGCGCGTTCACGTGAAGGGGTAGGGGTGTCTCATTTCTCTTTTGGTTGGAGGGGTAG
>JAOTRS010000001.1:17638128-17651051 GCA_028565755.1 Dinotopterus cunningtoni | reverse complement strand
CACTGGCAGTCGTATAAGCATTTCACTGCATATCGTACTGTGTATGACTGTGTATGTGACAAATAAAATTTGAATTTTTATTTTTTTTTTATTTTTAATAACCCATTAAAGCCAAAAAAATGTTAACATTTCTAATGTCTTTAGGATTAATTTCCAGATTTGTCTTAAAGATGACCTAAAGACCTCTTAAGGAATCTTGCGTCTTAGAGAACGTCTAAACACAACCTGAGGTCTGGTCTGTGAACGCACTGAAATTATTAAAAATGCAGATGCAAGTGCAGGTCCAGCTTTATTCATACTGGAAAAGAGAGGAAACAAGAACTTATGAGGCCAAAGAACAACATGGCATGAGAAAATGGTGACAATGACTAAAGGCAGATAAGAAAGGTTAAACATTATGTAATTTTAAATTCGTGTACATCACGGACAGCAATGTTGTGTGGCTTGTGGTCATGTGGTGTGCAGTTGCATGTGGGTACTATAGTCCAGTGTCATTTTGGTGCCACTACAACAAACCATCTATCCATCCATCCATACATCCATCTTTATCCAAGGCAACTTCTAGCATAAGGTGGGACTGTGGGAGTAAACCAGATCTCCCAGAGGAAACCAACCAAGCATGGGAATCTCTATTATCTTAGACCAAAGATAAGATCGAAACCCCAACCCTAGAGGTGCTGGAAGAAACAGCTACAAAACTTCCCATAAAATTATTAAAGCAACAATTACATTATTATTATTATTATTATTATTATTAATTATCCAACCTACGTACCAACGTACAGAATCCCACAAGCACACCCACAATTAATTATGTACTATTTATGGACAATTTATGGAAAGTCAGAGGGGTAAGCAAGAGGCAAATATGCAATTAGAGCCCCCAACCCTGGAGGTGTGAGGTAACAGAGCACAGACTTAACAGCTACAAAATTTTCCTTAGGAATATAAGAATATGCTTTCTATATATGATCATGTTCAAAAGTTCCCTTACTTTAAATACTATGTTCTTTGTGTAAAAACATAATAAAAATCATCTGATCATAGTGGGTCTCAGTATTTCACAAATACAGCCTCAGACAAACAACAATGTCTATCTTTTTTCACCGTGCCATTGTTTGTTTAAAAAAATGAAGCCAAAAAGAAAAAAATACTAACTACTCTGTTACTGCTTCCAAAGAATTTAAGAGGGTAAGTTGCAGCCAGGTGCTGCTACTCATCAGCCCTTGATTAATTGATCATCAGCAGGTGTGCAGACTTCTTTAAAAGCAGAAGTTTTGGCAGTTTGCAGGTCTGGAGCATTCAGGTGTGTGTGTGTTAATACAATGCCAAGAGGAAAATATATAAGCAAAAGGGATAGAGAAGACAATTGTTACTGTGTGTAAATCTGGAAAGGGTTATAAAACCATTTCCAAACAATGTGGAGTTCATAGTTCTACAATGACAAAAAATATGTTATATTATTGCCAGGAGTAAGGCTCTTCTGTCTAAAAAGAACATAGAAGCACGACTGAGGTTCGCAAAACAGCATCTGAACAAACCACAAGACTTCTGGAACAATGTCCTCGGGACAAATGAAACCAGTGTGGAGTTGTTTGGCCTTAATGCTCAGCATCATGTTTGGCAAAAACGCCCACTACCTACTGTTAAGCATGACGGTCAAGGCGTGATGATTTGGGCATATGTTGCAGCCACAGTACACAAACCCATGTCAAAGACACTCAAATCCTTACGTTGCACTTTTTTTTCTACTTCCAGCACATCAACCTTAAGGACACAATGCTGCCTAAAAGTATCCCGACCATTTCCAGGTTCCACTGTAATGAGGTTACTTAATTATTTACTCCACCTATCAGTGGCCATATAAAGTAGGCCATTCATCTATCCATTCAAGAACCTCTGTAATCCATCTAGGGACAATATAGGCTTATGGTGACAATTGAATTTATTTTCATTTTTATGACCACAGTAGGACCTCTGGTCAACATTCACACATGCAATTTGGGAACGGTAAGTAGCCTAATCTGCATGTCTTTGGACAAGGGAGGGAACCGGGGTATCCAGAGGAAAACCCACCAAGCACGCAGAGAACATGCGAGCTTCATGCACAGAAACCCGAGGTGGAAATCAAACCTGGACCCTGGAGGTGCAAGACAACAGTGCTAACCACTAAGCCATAAAGTAGGCCACTGACTACTTAAAGTAAGTCTAGTAAAAATATTGGGTGCATATACTACCAGTCAAAACTTTCTGAAACACCTTCCAATTCAATGGTCTTTATTAGAATTTACACTCACAAACACACACACCAACCACTCCAGTAAGGTATGGATAGTTTTTTTCCCCTTAATAAATGAAATCATCATTTAAAAACTGCATTTTGTATTTACTTTGGTTATCTCTGTATAATATTAAAATTAGTTTGATGATCTGAATCATTTAAGTGTTTTGGAAAGTTAGGATCTTGTGGATTACTTTACATTTGCTAAAGTATGTGTTCGAAATACTCAGGTAACAACTGCAGTAACTGGTCAGAGATTATTTTAGGACTGTTTAACTAGCTTCTGCCAAGCCAACAGGAAGTGGAACGAGCATATATCAGTGTTCTTTTACAAGGATAGTGTTTCCTCTTCAAGCACCAAGCGGACACATGGACTATAGTAATGTGATCCTCTGAGTCACAAGTCAAGGGTTTATCTTGCAAGTCCTTAAAAAGATTTGTAGGCACAACATAGAGCTCATGGCAGACATCAGCTCAATCTATGTACTGTAGATCTTATCCTTTGCTGAAAGAGAGAGGAGTGCTGTTTGCTTAACGTCAAGTGATATTATGCAGTATACAGCACGATTCGTATTATTTAACTTATTTAAATACTGCATAAATTTATGAGTGTGAATTAGTTAATTACCCTTTTAGCTCTACAGATATAACAAACAAATGGCTCTTTACCAGCAAGATGTGCTTGTATAGTGCATACACTTCCAATCATTTGTATACAGCACAGCAGGTGGTCTCTGTACTGCACTTCCTGAATCCAGTCTTGTTTTAAATGACAGCCTGTTTGCTTGTTTATTTCAGCTTAATTCAGACTCTTGGCAGCCCATGTATGTACAATTCTTAAAGCTCACATGCCGAGAGCTGAGCTATGGTAATAAGGGATTAGACAGATAAGCTTAGGTAGGCCTGTGCCAGAAAAAAGGGCCAGGGAAAGGCAAACAAGTCACTGCTTGGCTTCCATTAAGTCATTTAACAGTCAAATACTGTAGTACTGGGAGTGCTGCCCTGGTTAGCAGCTCTACTATATGGTAGCTATAGTATTAGCTCACAGTAATTAGAAATATAACATTTTGGTTTCAGGCTTAAGTGATCTTTCTAGTTTTTCCACAATCTCCAGCTTTACACGCTTAGAGTTACTTAAGAAAAGCCCTGAACTGGGAAATGTCCACTGAGCCTGTTCAGACCTGGGTCACTCTTCCTACTTAGCATGTGTTTGTGTACAGGAGGTTCATCCGCAGGTCTCTTGAGACTCTTGAAATTTCTTCCGTGACTGAAAGCAGCCCTTGGGATGATAATTCATAGAGGTCACTATTTTATGTTTATTTAGGCTGGACAGAAATAACAACATTATGTAATAAAGGATTGCATTGTAGAAATCTTCACCATGTTTCACACGTTACATTGATATGTGTGTGTAAATGAGAAGGGACCCTCCTCAGTCAGTGCTGCAAATGAGAATCAATTCAATTCAGTTGTAATTCTGTACCACTTTGAACAACTATTACCACAGAAGCTGCTTTACAGTATGGACACAGATCCCTAATTTACAAGCCAGGGGAGATAGTGGTACTGTAATAATAATAATATAAATAACCTTCCGTGAGATAAAACAAGGATGTACCGTTAAAAGTAAAAACGTTATGTCCTTGTTGACACAGGATATTGGAATTATAAATAATTACAGTATACAGGTGTGGTGAAGTAAAGACAATTATTATCCTTATGTCTGTGTTTCACTTTTCATGTCTGGCTTTCCCTTTTAGTTATGCTGTCATAGTCAGTCCTGCCGAACCCCTGATTGCACTCTGAATAAACATTCACCTTATACATTATGTGACTGTGACCATACCTTACTCTTTCAACCAATTCTGGTTGGAATTCTCATCGCATAAAAGCCTCTAGCCGGCGGCTGAGGATATACTGTATATATACAGTATACGTTAGTGGCGAAGTTATTTTAGGGGTAGCAGGGAAATCTTGGTCTCAACATAAGTCTGGGGGTTCTTTTTTTTCTTATTATGTCACAGAATCCTCATTTAAATTTTCTAAAAATAGTTTTTGAACTTTTTTCCCCAAGCTCCTCCTTATAAACAAATTCACACTGGCCATATATCAGGAGCCGACAGGGTATAAAAACAGAGCTTATTAAATCAGGAATCTGAAAATATGTAAAACTGAAATCACACAAAATGCAACTTAATACTTACTCACTTTTGGAATCGACCACAAGTCCAAAGACTGAGTCACAGTGTGTCTTGGCAAAATCCAAAAAGGATTTCAATATGGCAGTGTGCCAATGCAATACAAGCGTTTAAATTTTTTCCAATTATGCATATTATTGATATTAATCAACTGTTGAATGAGTACACTCAAGTCTAATTAAATTTAAGTTTGACTTTTCCATTTGGCACATTTAACTGGAGATATCAGTCATAGGACTAATAGTGAAGTGCAAGCCTTCAGTTAAACAAGATCTCTATACTGTTTATCCTGTTTAGGGTTGTGGTTTGCCTGGAGCCTACCCCATAGAGCACAAGCACATAAAGTACACACTCACACTCCCAATTACACACTTTGGGCAACTGAGAAACACTAATCAACCTGCAATGCATTTCTTAGATTGTAGGAGGAAACTAGAGTACTTGGAGGAATACCATAAAAACTTAGGGAGACCTTGCAAATTCCATGCATACACAGACCAGAGGTGGGATTGGAACCCCACCCCTGGAGATGCAAGCCAATAGTGCTCACAAACAAACAAACAAACAAACAAACAAACAAACAAACAAAACAAGCAAGCAAATAAATACAATTCTAAGCACACGTGTGGTTAATCGTCAGAATAAACCTAGTCTAATGAGCAACCAAATTAAATAGCATTCTCAGAGAACTCTGAAACGGGACTGAAACTGAGTGTTTCTTTCCCATATCACTGGCGAGAGCATTTTCTCAGTTCACTAAAAAGGAAAATTAATTATTCGCAGTCCCAATATACCATGATGTTACTGAATTCTTAAATCTGATGTGTTTGTTCCAATATATTATTATTTCCATAGTAACAGCCAGCTCAATCATGTTGACTTGTATTTTAAGTGCTCTTCATGATATAAGGGTAACCATAACTGGATTTTTCTTTAACAAAGATAAACATGTCATTGGTGATAGAGACAAGCTTTCTGAAAGGATAAAAATAGTCTAAAAGTCTCCATTGTCAGTGCTTGGTAGCAGTCAATACACATTCTTCTGCAGGATAAAGGAGGATTCTCAGAAACATTGACCAAGTTCATTGACCAATGTAAACCAAAATTATTTAGCAGTACTCTATTGCAACAGCTCAAATACATTTCTACATTCTCTCTTCTCAGAATGGAAAAAAATTACCTCTTCTCAGAACCTGACAAAATACTCCTAATATACCTAGTTTTCTTATATTCTAGGTCCTGTTCAAAATTCGCAGTTTGCTGTTATTGTACCTGAGGAAAAGCTTGTGTGGTGTTTCTATAATGAAGCCAAAAGCATGGAGAGTGTAGGAAAAGACTATTTGTCAGTGAAATTAGCTGCTTTCAGGCTTTGAGGTTTAAATAGAACAAAGGTAATTTATATGTATGTCATATGCACACTGGAAAACATGCAAATGAAGTTCTATGAACAGCAAAGAAGATGCTTATGTATAAGTCTTTACGACAGGAGCATTGTGAAAGTAGTATGAAACTGATAATTACAGATGTATAAATCCTGACTGCACTTCTGTACCCAAGATCTTATCAAAATCATTTGACTCAGTACCACACCAGCCTGTAGGCACATTTGAGGCCACCATCAATATGAAACTGGTCTGACAAACGTGTTGAATATTTTTAGCCTTGCTTATTTTATGCAGCTTTTTGGTACACTGCAGCAGGTAAGTCAAAATTATACAAGACATTGTCTTTATGCATGACAGGGTACACTGTTTATGAAGTCCAGCATCAGCATCAGAGCTCTGAAGTTGAATTCTTAATTCTGATCAGTTAAAAGGTTTAAATGATCCAACTGCAACATACTATGGTGTTTTTTTTAACATGTATGAAAGTATATGAAAGGAATTTTTAGTGTCACAATAGAGGAATTTTGTTTTGTGGCATATGCAGAGTGAATTACAGAAGTGAAAGGATTTTAGTTCCAGCAGCACCATCTTGGTAGTGGTGGGATTTAAACTCATGTCCTTCTAGTCAGCCTTGTTCTCTGAGGCATGAATTTAACCTTTTAACATTATATGACTTCAAGAGAGAGTTAAAATTCAAGAGAGAATAAAAAAGAAAACCTTGTGAGAGAACGATTTGAGTATTATCTTAGAATGAAATGAAAATAAAGTGTCTAAAATAGGATCTCAAAGCATTTAGACTAAACAGCTGTGTGCCATAAGAGAACCTTTACTGGTGAGACTAATCAGAAAAAAAAAAGCTTGAATTAGCTAGGGAAATAGATCAGACTTGAAAAAACCGTGGAAAAAGGTCATGTTGTCTCATGAGTTCAGATTGTTGAGTGTATCTGGGTCATTATGCATAGTGGCCTCTAGAGGCAGTGTTACAGTATAACCCTTCGGTCGGTCAGGTCTAGGCTCAACAAGGTTATGCGGCAATAACATGAAGTCAGCTGATGACTTGAATGTACTGAATGACCAGTTTATCACATCAATGGAGTTTTTCTTCTTTGATGGAACAGGTATGTTCCAGGACTCAAACTGTGAAAGAGTGGTTGTGGGAGCATGAGGAATCATTTTCACACATGAACTGATCACCACATTGTGTGCTATAATCAAAGCTACAGGTGATTAAACACACAAACATTTGATAGTTACATGCAGCTGAATGTTGTTTATTTAAAAAAAAAAACAACAACTGTAATACTGCAAGAACAATTCTTTATGCATACAGTACCAGAAAAAATGCCATGGTTACATTATGCAGCAAACATATCTCATTGTGTTTCCATTGTTTTGACCAAGTTCCTGAGATCCTATTTGTTTACTTTTCCACTGCAGTGTCAGTTAGTTTGCCTTTTGGCACTATTCGGACTCTGCATACGTGATAACAGATTTCAGAGGTTTCAGTTTTTTTTCAGGAAACCATGGTCTCAACTGTTTTTCTCAACTTCCTGTCACATGACTAGCTGTCATATGGTGTGACATGATTAGAGACTTAAAAATGATAACTTCTTGTTTCACTTTAGCAAACAGAGAGACGGACATTTGTGTAATTCTTATCCTGACTTCAAACCCTGTTCGAAATCAGAAGCAGGTTTAACCCATGTACAGTAGTGCTCATGGCGTCGTTACGTCTTTTAAAGCTGCAGAAAAGGAATAGGAAAACACCTCAGAGGGTGAGCTTTCGACTTCCCTATTTTGACTTCCTCTCTAGCTGCTGTGGAAAAGTACTGCGATGTAGAGGCCAATAGAGGAACGCTCAAACAATTCTGTCTATACAGTTTTACTCTGAAAAGAGAGACCTTGTGTATCCTCACATGACTGGTGATACGCTAGTTTCTCTGTTTGTTTTTCATTAAGCCATTTCCTGTAAGTGTTGCAAATTGCTCTGAGTTTTAAATTCCTTATTGACAATATAGTGTAACTGTAATACTGAAGGTATTACATATTATAGATTTTTTTGTAGAAAAATAGCCATGTGTTGATATCCTAGTGAGTTTTATATTTCCAGAGTTACGCATTGTAAAAGTTGGAGTCAGCTGAGGTCATTTGTGAAATAAATAAATAAAAATCCAGTGTCAATGTCACATGTTATGTAAGGTTACGCTATAATTTAGGAAGTGGTGAAACTTCTGACCAAAAATATGCCGATCACATTGTTCAATATAAAGGATTGTATTGTTGTGGATTTCACAATATAGAAATGTCAATCTCATTATGTACATCACTCTCAATCTCTGTTCTAAACAACACTTGAGGGACTAAGATGCTTTTCCAAAATAACTTTTGAATGTATTTTGATTATGTTCTGGAGAAGATTTATGATATATTTGCCTTGACTGAACATATAGTTTATACGATTTTGAAATGAAAGCGTTTCTCTATGAAACAGTGTCAGACTATTTTACATTATCCTTATTATGATTACCAGCATTAAGTCATTTTTTGTTTTACTTCAATCATAGTCTTGAAACACAACTTTGCTTTTCTTTGTAATAAATCATGTTTCCATGGCAGGTCATTATAATTTTGTTACAAGGATCAAAGTTCAGCTCATCTTGCTTTGATAATAGCATATATGACTGTTATCTGACTCACGTAGCGTTATGGAAATGCCATCGATGATCTGATCTGAATCTGGCTGTCAGAGCAGAGTTACTTCTAAACCATATCTCAGGCAGGATGTGAAACACAGCTTGCTTTTGGGCTGCTTTCAGACCAATATTAAAACACAGTGTACAAGCATTAAATATGGTTTGCATGCATTTGTGTCCACTTTTGATTCTTAGGCAAAGAAATTAAGATTAATAACTTATTTAAGCCAATTTATTGGTCAATACATATACCGATTAGCCATAAATTAAAAACCTCTAAATATTGTGTAGGTTGCCCTTTTGCTATCAAAAACAGCTCTGACTCTAAAGTTGCGAGGTGGGGACTCCATGGATTGTGCAGGGACAAATGTAAGGAAAAGTTGTAATAGTGTAGAAGTTTTATTAAAAAATTCATTCACTGCAGAGGCATGGTGGCTTAGTGGTTAGCACTGCACCTCTAGGGTTTAATTTCCGGCTTGGGTCTGTATGCATAGATTTAGCATGTTCTCCCCATGCTTGGTGGGTTCCCTCTGGGTGCTTCGGTTTTCTCCTATAGTCCAAAAACATGCTGATGAGGCTAATTAGTGTTCCCAAATTGCCCGTACTGTGTGAATGAGTACGTGCATGTGTTTGTGTATGCCCTGTGATGGATTGACACCTCTTCCAGTGTGCACCCTGCATCATTCCTTATTTTTCCTAGAATAGACTCTACGCCCCCTTACCCCCATGACCCTGTATACAGGCTAAAATTGTATAGACAATGATTGATTCAATGAGTGAGTGGGTTGAGTCACTGCATTATTTCTGCATCACAGAATTGTGTTTCATGGGGGAGAAACCTGGAGAAAAAGCAATTATCTACTGGGAACAAGAATCATGTCAGATATGTTTTTTACTTTTAATGTAAAAACAGCAACCAAGACAATAAAGATCAAGTAAAAGGTTAAACGTTTAGAGAAAAAAGGTAAAGGAAAAAGGTTGAAAAAAGGGGGTAAAAAAAAATCTAAAAACTTGTTTTAAACTCTACTTGTTTTTGTGCAAAAATGTCATTTTTAAAAATGTACAATAACCTGGTTGCATAAGTGTGCAAACTCTTTCATTATGGGGAATGTGATTGTTGATAAGCCAGCCAGCTTATCAACCACACACCATACGTCTGACCAACGTGTGAATCATGGTAATGGCAGCATCATGCAATGGGACTGCATCTCTTCAGCTGGGCCTAAGGCTCTAGCCAAGATCAAGGGAATTATCCATAATTTATATAAATCTCCAAACACAGATCTATTTTGCCACAAAAACCAAAAGCGCAAATTCAAGGCAACAAAAGAATGACTTCAGAATAAGATCATTAACACCATTAACAACTTTTAAAATGACTAAGTCAGACCCCAGACCTCAGGTATAGTGAAAACCTGTGCAATTCCTCAAAGAGGGCTGTACACAGGAAATCCTCTCACAGACAGATCTAGAGCAATTTTTTGTGATTGGAATACTAATCATTTATATTGTATTTGTAAAATACTTTATACAATTTCCCATGAGATTTATAAAGTACTCTATCTACTGTAAGTGATTGAGTGGGAAATGGCAAAAAATAGGGGATTTTTAAGTACATTTCAAACTTTATGATATTTAGGAAGCAGTTAAGCATGCATGAATTAAGCGAGTGACACCAGAGTACTGTAGATCAACAGGTTGGCATCCAACAGGTTTTGAAGAATACAGGAATTCATACTAATTACTGATTGTTGTATAACGATTTCACTGTGTAAAATAACAAATAATTTTTTCATATTAATTATCATCTTTTGATAATGTCATTAAAACACTAAATTTCAATTTTGTATCAATCCTTTTGGTCACCACTGTACACATACACTAATGACAGACTAATTCATTTAAAAAGATTGTGACTACGCTGTGTGTAAGAAATATAAAATCAACAAGAAATATGTCTATAATGTTTTGATTCAACAAATCGAGTTTGACTAAAGAGCCAAAAATCTAAAATTTAAAAGGGACTGAGTACATGTAGCATAAGATCTAACTGAAAGTAAGATTAAGTTTCACCCTAATACAAATTCCACCATGACCACTAATTTGTACTAACATGCATAATTTCAGAGAGGCGTTCAAGTCAAACAAGGACTTGTGATTAAATTTCTCGTGAATTAAAAAGTAAAAGTGATAGACAGATATGAAACCAGGCAGCAGGATTGTGGCATGTGTAAGCAAAGATAAGAAATAATATGATAAAGTTGAGTATTTCTGGTTACATTTTGTCAGAGAAGGAGGAGTCTCAATATTCATCTAAAGTATTTCTTAAAGATCATACTGTACTTAGTTTTAGAGGTTTTTAGAAAAAACATTTTGGTCTATTTCAGCACATCTTGCTATACCCGAGGAATGTATTGCTTTGTTTTCTTTGTGCACCAGCGTACAGGACAGTATCCTTATTGTACTATCATAATGATTAAGGTTTAAAGAAAAAAAATGTTTAAAATGAAAATACAATTTGACTTTATTTTCTTAGCTATTAATCTAAAATATTGCCTCATGACCTCCAATAAAAGGAACTGTTTTCCATCATGTGCTGTTTTCGCAGAACTCAATATGGAAAAACACTGATTGTGGTTATTTATAAATTATATTGGCTTTGCATGCATGCTCTAATATGCTTGTTATGTGTAAAGTTGCCACATCCAATTGGGCAGCAAACTGGAAATGTTTATGTTTTACATTGAGTTTGAATACTAGATTTTCGAGTATACAAGGTTAGCTATTATTATCCTGTAGTATGCACTGCATGTCATTTTTGAGAATTTATGTAACATCGTTTATTTCAAAAATATATCATGAAAATGATGGAGCTTACATAAAACTTCACCACACTTTGCAAGCATAAAAGTACTGTAAATACAATTTCCAAAGGTACAAAATGTGTAAAGACGCAATTAATTAAGACAGGCCCTCGAAAGTACCAACACATTTCACTAACACATATCTTAATATACTTTTATACTGAAATGCACTTTTTTCTGCAAAAAAGAGAACGTTGAATATTACAGTGCAATTAAACCTGATAACACATGTAGTATCTATATTAGCTATTTTTTCTTTTCAGCTTTCCCACTCTGTGAAAGTCTACGTATTAAAGAAGTTACTTTTGTACTGAAACATAATGTTCCATTTTTCATTTAAACTTGACGTCAAGGTTTCAAATTTAAAAGGATTTGCATGAGGCAAAGCACATGAAAACGTACAAATGGTGAGGTTAGGATGAAAGTCAGAGTTTTATGTTTGTAACTTTTCTTGCCTGAAATCCATTATGCAGTATATAGAATTCATGTACATTTTTGTGAGGTGGCCTTGCTAAATATCAGTTACATTACTTGATAATCAGCTAATGCTGAGCATGTCCTTCTATTTTGAATAATAAATAAGTGCTTAATATATCCCGGTCATATCCCTGTTGTAAAGGGAATATTTCATATAGTTCATATAATTTGCATGGCATTCATCTGTGTAATGTGACTTATTGTTATTCAATAAGCACTTCTTGATTGATGTTAAATACTCTCATTCATCTTCTATACCGCTTTATCCTGTAATTAGAGTCGCGGTGACCTGGAGCCTATCCCAGGAGGCTTAGGGCATGAGGCAGGTTACACCCTGGACAGGGTGCCAATCCATTGCAGGTTACACTCACATACATTCACTCACACGCCCATTTACAGTCTACGGGCAATTTGGGAACGCCAATAAGCCTAACCTACAGTACCGGAGTACCTGGAGGAAACCCACCAAGCACGGGGAGAACATGCAAACTCCATACACAGAGACGGGAATCGAGCCTGGCTGGGAATTGAACCCGGACCCTGGAGGTGCGAGGCGACAGTGCTAACCACTACACCACCATGCCGCCGTAATGTTAAATACTAACCATTAAAATAAAAAATTTTGCTGTCACTCAAATGCTATATACACTTAATTCAATATTTTTTGTAGAAGTAATTTTAAACAAAAGTGGCAAAATATAAAGCAACATCAGGGCCATGATTCTGGCTCTCCAAATGCTGTTCAAGGAACTGGATTATTTATTTATTATTTATAATCAACCCTCCCATTTTATCCAGGCTTGGGACTGGGACTTGGGACTTATTATTATTATTATTATTATTATTATTATTTATGTTCTGTATTATGTGTTACATACTGTGTTACTGTGTATACTGTGTTATGCATGATGCAAGGTACACCCTGGACAAGGTGCCAATACATTGCAGGGCTCACACACACACACACACACACACACACACACACACACACACACACACACACACACACACACACACACACACAC
>JAOTRS010000001.1:17624257-17636060 GCA_028565755.1 Dinotopterus cunningtoni | reverse complement strand
AATAATAATAATAATAATAATAATAATAATAATAATATTAATAATAATAATAATATTAATAATAATAATAATCATAATTAAAAAAATAGTTATTAAACAGCATTAAGGTAGAGAAGCAGTGAATGGATTTGGCCATGAATTATATTGCATTGTACAGCGAAGATACTCTTTAATATGTAGCACACAAGCAAGGTATGTGGCCTTATATGTATTGGACAGGTGGATAGCATTCAGAGAGGAGACTGAAGTTTCAGGCCTGTACAGTTTATTGGCATAGTTGGAGAAAGGGAAAAAAATACTGTCAGCAAGTTGAGCATTACATGAATATATTTCATTTAAGCAAGAAGAAGAAATGCCAAAAAAAATTTTTGCATTGAAGTTATATTTGCAGTATTCTCTCAGGCACCATGGTGGCATAGTGCTTAGTAGTGTGAACTTGCACATCTTGTGTCTAGGGTTCTGGTCTGTGCGCGTGGAGTTTGCATGTTTTCCTTATGTTTGCATGCATGTCCTTCTGCTGTTTAAAGCAATGGAGATTATGTACTTGGACCCTGTCCATAGTGTACTGTGCCTTGCACCCGAGTCCCTTGGATATGCTACAGGTGCTGCAATCCTATACAGGATAATATGTGTAGCGAATGAGTGGATAAACAACCAACAGTGTCCCAATATTATATATCATTGCCAAGATGACTCAATGTTTTGACAACCAGAAATTCCTGCTGGGGTAGATTTCAACACCCTGTCACTGATCACCATTGTGTCCACATCTTTTTTTTTTTTCAATTTGAGCTTCTTCTATAGCAAGTATAGCAAAACAAAATGTACATAAATTAATTTTTTTTTTTTGTCTGTACATTGGTCAGAAATCGCTCTTTCAATGATATCTTTACGTTTCATACATTGGAGGACCCAAAACCAGGCTCAGAAAGATTTCTGTCTGTATATGTGTATGTCTGTCCAGATGATTTTGTCACAGAATCACGCAGAACTGGCTCGAAAAAAATTTATGAAACTTTGCCAGCCTTTTGGCATTTGCCTAAAGTTAAATCTGCACCATAAATTAAATAAAAATGTTGAGTAGAGGGGCTGTTATGAAGTTTTGTGCCAGATTATCTTATAGCAGCAATGGCCTTTTGGGCGAATATAGTGCTTTTGCCCTTAAAGTGGGCGTGGCTACATGCATTGATTGGCTCAACAGAGCCAATCAATGCGATAGTTTACTGTAAATACACAGAGTATTCAGAACACACAGAAACAACCAAAATGCCCCATACAAAGCCTCCAAATCCTCATGGAACACAAACAAATGCGATACACAGCATGGCTTACTCCAAAAAATAGGTATGTAACTTTTAAAAACTGAATCTTTAAAGATGTATGGACAGATCATTGTAGTGTATGTTTTGTGTATGTTTAGTGTATGTTTTTGTTCCTATGTGCATAACATGCTATTTAAAGCAGTCATGTAAAGGGCCACTATTAGATAAAACACATGCTGTTAGAGCAAACATATCCACAAGTAGAGGGCTTGTAAAATAAACCTGAACTGACATTGTTAGGCGCTCAAATCAAAGTGATGAGCACAAGTGATGTTATGTGCTGGATGTAATAATCTGCTTTGACGCCCTTTCTGATGCAACCCGTTTCATTTTATCCGGGCATGGGACTGGCACTGCATCCGGTGGCAGGGGATTGGCCAGAAATTGAACCCTGGCATTCTGTATGACACTGAACCCACCAATGACTAATAAACTAGCATTATAATAAACCTATATTATATTCCAATTTATTCTATTTTGTTTACATAAAATCTTCCTTCCAACACGACTAATACACAAATGATCACTGATACGCCACCTAATACTGAGTAGTAATGAACTGTATGTTCTGACACATGTCAATTGAAACCAGGCAATAGACAGATAGACAGTTTTTATTCCTTGAATTACTTTTGGTATATCCTGACCACTGTAGACCATGAACATCCTGCAAGAGCTACAGTTTTGAAGTTGCTCTGACCCAGTTATCTAGCTATCACAATTTGACCCTTCTGACAGCAGCTACAGCTAAAATATCTTGTTACATTAGTGGCTGAAAGTGGGTGGAATATTTTAGGCAGCAAGTTAATCTTTTTTGCTGATGGGTCTTCGACAAGGATCTTAGACAAGGGCCAATTTGTGATGGCTAGGGGACTGGGTCAGAGCAACTTAAAAACTGAAGCTCTTGGGAGATGTTCCCAGTGGTCAGGACGTACTAAAAGTGGTTTAAGGAAGGAGAACCAGTGAACTTGTGACAGGGTCATAGGTGGCCATGGCTCACTGATGCACATGGAGAACCAAGGCTGGCCCGTGTAGTCCAGAGATTCAATAGAAGCCATAGTGCAGCTCAAGTTGAGGAAAAGGTTAATGCTGGCTGTGATAGAAAGGTGTCAGAACACATAGTGCATCACTGTTATGGAGTCAAAAGGAGGGGGGGTGCTCAATATGAGGCAGGTGGTCATAATGTTATTGTTGACAGGCATATATACTGTATGCAGTGTGAACGTGTACTTTTGCAAACAGTGTCATCTGCAGGCTTTGTGTTTCAAGTTTCAGGGCATGCAAATGATAAAAGCTTAAATAAAAAAAGAGTTGCTATTTGCTAACAATTTGGGGAGCCCATGCTTTGCTGTGACAGGCATGATTTTGACGCGCACGTGCACCGCCCCTTCTGACCTGTAGGGCATCTGCGAGCTGAAAGTTGCCTCGAAAGAAAAATGGCTCGTGTCTCTTTAAGAAGACGCTCGCGTCTCTCCTCCTGTTGCACCGAGAGGCTGGCCGGTGTTTTTCCACTCATGCCGATGTCTATTGGTCACCCATATTAAGAGACAAAGGTCGGAAAGAAAGGCTTATAAATAAAATTTTACCGCGACACATCCAATTCATCGCCGCACGAGACACAAGAGACCAGGAACTTCTGAAAAGAGGAAATACAGCAAAGAGAAAAAACAAACAAATCTGAGCAGGTAAGACATTCTCAAAGACTATATAAACTATACGCATAGTATAAAATAAGCATATACGTACACTTTATTTATGTATGCACATAACCTATACACATATTATACATATTTAGTTACTCATGAAGTGCCTGCATCCCTGCCCATTTTTTTCTAGTTTTTTTTTTTTCCAGGTGTATTGTATTATATTAAAAGCAGGGTGTTTTTCTAATCACAGAGCATCTTTTGCTATTTTTTTTTTTACGTAGTGTATACTTTATTAAATCATGCACATTATTAAGATTAAGCTGTCATTTTAGCCAGATGATGATGATGAGCTAAGAGGACGCGCGCTCATGTTGCCGTAACTGTTGCTCGCGCGCTCCTTGTTAATGTCAGTACCGGATTTACTTGACTCAGGCTCGCGCTGTTTTCACTCACTTGCAGTTAACTGCGAGCGGAAGATGCGTGCGCGCTCAGAGAGTGTGTGTGTGTGTGTGTGTGAAAGAGAGAGAGAGAGAGAGAGAGCGATAGATGGGTCCCGCGCTTCCTGATTTTGGGGCAAACAAAGTCCTGTTGCTGTGCATAACTTCCATCCTGTCCCCTCCGTTTGTGTTGCGCGTATGTGTGTGCGCGTGCGCGCACCCTGTTACACCTATCTTGATCACACAAACCGTCACCTGCACTGGATTTATCACGTGCATCTCTAAGGCATGACGCATAGAACTTTTGTCGAAGATCGAAAACAAAACAAAAAAATACACACCTTTTTCTGTACTTGTTTGCTCTTCCGAACTCAGTTCCAGAATTCATTTTTACCACTGTATAATTATTTTGCACTGAGCTACAGTAATTCTGATCTATAGCTACACTTCCATAAAAGGTGCATACTTGCCCTAAGTGTTCAGACTTGCACAACTAAAAGTGCATTTGATGCTGTGCCAGCAGTTACGCTAATACAACTTTTGCATTGCGCACTATGCAAGTGCACGCTGATACGTCATTCCAGATGTCAGTCGCATCCCCCCCGCCCCCGCCCCCCCTGCATAATGATGGGGTGGTAAATAGCTTATTGTTTAACACTTTACCTCTGTAAGCCTGACACTTCTACATCATTACTTCTGCATTCTGATGTCACCAGGACATGTAATTAGAGAACAGATAAAACATTAAAACAATGAAGGATTAATAATATTAAAAGTTAAATTAATCAAGAATGGTAAGGTGTGGCATAAATTGGCATGACTGGAGAACTTCCAATATAGACAAAAGGCAAACCGTTAGAGGTTGTGGTTGTGTCATGTGGTTGGACACAATGTGCTTGGAAAAAAATAAAACAAAAAAATAACCCTTGGTGACTTCAGGAATTTAAAGGAATCCCATAAATATTCCTGTCTGATTCTTTTTTTTTTTAAATCACAAATCTGTTTACATCGTACAGCACAGTTGCCTAAGAGTAGGGCACACCACTGGCAACAAGCCCTCTCCTCCTCCTACAACCAAACTCTGTTTTTCTCTTTCGTTTCTTTTTGCCATGAATGAGTCAAACCTCAAAGTCTTTAGCTGCCCAGCTCCACTCCCCCATCGCCAAACTCCCTCCTTTTTCTGGCCCCAAAGCAATTTAAAGGTTGCACCTCAGTCCAAGAAGGTGGCAAGAACCCCTAAATCTTGCACTGGTATGTTTTCGGGTTCATTCTCTTACTGAAAGCGGTGCTCACTGAATATCTAAGTCAAGCTGGACGGTCTACCTGCTTCCGATTCCATGTCTTCACTAGAGGATGGGGTAAACTACGACAGGTAATCTCTGAACTAGACCCAATTCTTGGCTTCTTTTGACTCGTCCATCCATTGTTTTGTTGGTGTTTGGCAAGTTCTGGAGGAATAAAAAAGCAAAATACGTCTTAAACCAATGACTACAAGGCATAGAGATAGTTTTTTTTTTTGACATTTAATAACAAGCTTATTTTAGCCTGAATAAATTTAGTTTTATTTAGTTGCATCTTAATCAAGATTAATCAAGTATTCCATGCAGGAATTTAGTGATAATTGACAGAAATGTTGTACAGCTGATACTGTAAAGTGTACTATTTCTTTTAAAAAGATCTAATCATTCATTGTCATTCTGACAGGGACAATAAATAAAAAAGTTCATGGGTAATCCACTAACTTATTAGTGGCTCCGATCCAAGGTTTTTTTTTTTTTTTTTTTACAAGACACCCAAGGTTATAACTAGAAAAAAATGTAATGAGCCTTGTCAGAGGGATAATTTATCTCTTTGCATCATCTTTATTTTTTAATTGCACCAGTAGCATTTTCTAACCTAAAGACACACTTTTTGTTTTTTTTTTTAAATACGTGTCACACTTTTGACACTTTCGAGCAGTTACAGAACTTCCTCTATGGTACACAATTCACTGTTAACACTGTACTAATGTACAGTTGGTCTGCACTAAGCTACCTGCCTTTTTTTGTATTTTGTTTAAACAAATTGTTTAATCGTGGACGTAATACAAGCACGAAAGAAAGACTGAATTAGAGCATCCTTATCGTGATGCCATGGCAGTGTCTTGTGTATCTAGGAGACTTGGTTAATGGGTGAAATTGGTCCATTTCCAGCCTTTACTATGTTTACATTATCATTAGCATCTGATTTGATGGCGTAAACTAGAGAGGGATAGCGGAAGTTGGGCAAAGACCACTGGAGTTTACCCAAGGGCATTAACCAGAGCTGTTGCCTCCTGCTCTTATCAATTGTGATTCAGATTTGCTTGAATCCAACCTCGGATTTTTCAAGTGTCCTGTTGTTAAACTGGAATCGTGAAAAGTCGAGCTTTAGAAACATGTTAAGTGCTGTCCAGTGGGGAAAAAAGGAGTTGTGATAGAGGGGAGGAAAGAGTTTAATGTGATTACCCCGAGGAAATGTGCATGGGTTTAAAATAGTGGTTATGTAACAAACCTCACATGGACAACAGACGTGAAGTCGCCTCTGTAGCCAGGGCCGTTGCATAGCACTTGCCTTTTAGTTACGTGATCCTCAGACAGAAGCAGGCAATGAGGCAGAGCAGAGAGGAAACTGTGACTTGACATTTTTTTTGGTTGATTTACTGAGCTATAACTTTAGCGAAGCAAATCGCTTCTAATTAGGAGCTCCCTGGAGCTTTGTGGTAGCGGAACAGGCTCTGTTTTTGTTTCTCACATTAAACTGAAGAGGGAGCACTGCAGCTGCTTCACAGAAATCTAAGCTGTCCTATCAAATAACATTTCATGACTTAATCTTGCCTGATATCAGCAAAAATATGATTTTTTTTATCAGAAGGCTTGGCTATTTTTGGATTTTCAACAGAATTTTGATTTTTTTCCATTTTTTAAAAATAATTATTTAAGATGGAAAGAAAATTAACCTCTGCCATATAAAGAAACTTTTTGTCATCGTGCCACATGCAAACGCTTTGCTCCTTGCCAATATTTTGTTGCAGTCCAGCTTGAGGATCAGATTCATTTAAACTAGTCTAAAGAGGCCACACACAGTATATGAATTAACCATTAAGGCTAAAAACCCACTCAAATATGTTATTTTATACTACGATCACATCACTACAAATGAATTACTTTGAATTAAATGTTCTGTATAATAAGTCTTCAAGGACTTGGGAATCCTCTTCTTTATTATACTGACTGCTTTAGATCTCAAAGCTTAAGCGTTAATGGAAAAGCTTTTAAAAAAAAAAGCTGTGGGATGACAACAGAAGATTTAAATAGCCAGCAAAGAAATGAACTATAGGTGAGGATTGCTGGCCCTGGTCCGTCCCCTCACTTCTGTTCAGTGCTCAGGTTACAGAGAAAGCCAAGGACACATACGACTCTAAATCCTTTGAGGAGTGGAAATTTACCCGTCCGAGTCTGTGTCATCCTGTACTCTAAAGCTGAACTCAATCTGCTGATAGTATTTAATTGTCTTAGTGGGGGGGGGTGTTGAGCTGTCGATCAGGGCTTACCCTTAGATGCACGCGCAGTTAGATTGCGGCAGCCAGAGCATAGTGACAGCACGCACCATTCCAACGCAGGCATGAAGGAGATGTAAGTGCATCGGATGGCAAATGAATGGTTTATTATTTATTACTCTATGAGATACTTTTTCTGTAATTGTGTAATACTGTAACTTGTAGATAAACTGATAACAGGACCATATTTTAAGAATTTCTTTACAGTTTGGACACAAGTGCGTAATGATTTTACTCATACTGTCTGTATTGTGAAAAGTTTTTCTTATAAAAAGCTGAATAGACTCTAAAATGTGTAAGTCTAATCTGGAAATATGGGGTATATAGATAAAAAATTGTGTATACAGTAGAATCATTGTACCTTCAGATGATTGTTGTCCTCCAAATCTGCAGCGGGATTTTTTAGCAGTTTTTAAAGCTGTATTTAGTAATGTCAGCGCAGTGTTTTTTATCTCGGCTGTGGACTTTTTCCATATGGGTTTAAACTTTTACAGATACACAAACCTTATCGTTGTTTTGAAGACTGACTAATACATCAAGCACACTGGACATTGTGGTAACTAGCGTTTGTCATTCGTCCTGTCCCTTAAAAGGACACAATGTAGAAAAAGTGCAGCTTACTGTAGACTATTTTTAGTGTGTTCCCAAGGGGTGGGGGTGAGGGGTAGGGTGAGGGGAAGGAGACCGTTTCCAAACACTGTTTAAACGAGCAAACTTTCAATGGGATTGTAGTTTGTTCTTTCCGTGCCAAGTTAAAAAGGGTAAGTCTAAAGGGTGCCAGAGCATTTCTGACACCTTTATCTGTATCCCTGGGATTGGATCTGCGCTTCTCCATGGCACTTTTGGCCAGTGCTTTGAAACTGTACACCCTGAGCCAGTAATAACAATTCCCTCTTTCAAAAGTGTCTTGACACATATGTGCTGTGTTAATTAAAGAGACAGAGCACTCCAAACACTTGTTGCAAATTCTTAGCTTAGTGTTCCTCCCCCCTCCGTGTTGTGCCATGGCACTTAGACAAAAGTCTTTGACTTCATTCTTTCTACTTGTGTTATCTTTTTAAGGTTCGTCATGCATGAACAAAACATGTATGCGCAGATGCCTATGTGTAATTCTCACTGGGTCAACCAAGCCTAAAGTGTAAAATTTTCTGGCATTAGCAATTTTCTTGTTTGTCCACAGCATGCCACAAAAAGAGAAGCTTCAATGTCTGAAGGACTTCCATAAGGACACCCTGAAACCATCCCCGGGGAAAAGCCCTGGCACCCGACCTGAGGATGAAGCTGAGGGCAAACATCCACAGCGAGAGAAGTGGGCAAGCAAGCTTGACTTTCTTCTGTCTGTGGCTGGAGGATTTGTTGGTTTAGGAAACGTCTGGCGTTTCCCATACCTCTGCTATAAGAATGGTGGAGGTAAGTAAAGGTTTCATATACTGTATCTTACAACTGCTACATCTTGAAATGATTCAGGACTAGACAGACCTGCTTGAACGAAATATGTAACCCCCTCCCAAAAAAAGCACATGAGTAGCCAGAATTCAAGCTCAGCATCAAAGCATTTCAAATTTGAGAAATAGCTTTGCTGATTTGCTCATCTTGAGAAATGTCACAAGTGCCTCCAGCAGCGTTCAGTGCATCACAAGGCCATATTTGGAGACATACACAAGCTGTGGTTACATGGGCCGGAAATGAACAGAAAGAGAATCGGTTTCAGTTTGACACCTTTAAATGTTGTATTTAAATGTTTAATGATGTATTTAAACAAGTTCTCCAATTTCTTCATACCTAGGTGCATTTCTCATCCCATATTTCATTTTCCTGTTCGGTGGAGGCCTACCTGTGTTTTTCCTGGAGGTGGCTCTTGGCCAGTTTACCTCTCAGGGAGGAATCACTTGTTGGGAAAAAATCTGCCCTATCTTTACTGGTGAGTATCATACCAATATCCAAATAATAATGTCCTGCACATGTTGCTTTGAAACAAACAAGCTTAGAGGAAGTGGGAAATGGCCTAGCACAACAGATGTTATTATTTGCTTACAATTAGACAATAAAGGAAAACCCACTTTAGGAAGGAAATCCCCCTGTTCCCCCTATGAAACCAAGGCATGGGAAAGAAATCTCCCATAGCCACTGATTTTTAAAAACAAACCACAAATACAGTGTTATTATCCTGATCTAATATTTCAAAGGATCGTTTCCTAAACACTTCAAAGTCCACTAGGAAGTTTTCGATGATCAGGTCTGCTGTGGAAAAATTTAAAATGTTGTTTTCTGAAGTCTAAAACCGAGCTCTCTGCATTTGCAAACATTTTTAACAGGAGCCCAGATGAACATGTTGAAAGGTTCCTACTGACACACAATTCCAGCCAGACCTTGAGAGCATGCAGCATATACAGAGTGTACTAATTTCAGTGTTGCCATGGCAGCACAGTGGCAAAACATGGAAGTGATGACTAGAAATGAGTTCAAGCCTATGAGGGATAATCATTATAACCAGGAAAGATAAGCTCTGAAAAAAAAAAAAAGAAAAGTAACTGTTTTTGTTTCTTATCATGTCCCTTCTCGGTGGGGCAAAGATTTCCTAATGTGTTGATGTTATCCAGCTGTTAACACTGGCTACTTTTCGTGCCACCCAGAAGAGTTACAGTAATTCTTTTTTTTTTTTTTTTTGTAGCAGAGGCCATCTTTCATAACACTGTTTTATTTACAGAGTGATATTCCATATGCTTGGTAAGTCAATACAGCAGACAGCACTGCAAGTCATGAATATTTATGGAAAGTTCATGCTTCAACAAATGGGGAAACACAATGTGACATACAATATACAATTTAACGTTAGACGTTTGACATTTTCCCCAACAAATACGCAGTTTTAACAGAGCAACAGCTTTGTATCACTGTGTACAGCTTTCCTGCCAGCTAAAAACGAACCCAAACAGTGCTCGCTGTGTAAGCGCAGAGCAATTCAAACAGTTCCTCATTCACATGCTTGCTCCTCATTAACATGGGTACTTTGTACAATGCTGGTTATTGTGGTTCACTGAAGCAAAACTTTTCAAGTAATGCCTACATCCAGAATGTAAATCTGTCGCAGAGAAGGTTTACAGAGGTTTAGTTAGTAATTACACTTTATAACTCTTGATAAAATAGATAACCGTAATTAATGATTAGTGAAGTTAAAAAATCTGTAGAAGCAACACTAGCAGTACTATATTTGATTTTGCTGCATGTGTCATCCAGTAGTGGTTTATTTCCCGGTTTGGCAATGGCCTTTTCCTTCAAAGTGGCTCTTTTCCAGTTCACCTCAGAGAGAGAAATCACTTGATGAAAAACTCTGCCTTATTTGAATGACAAAAACTGTGTTTGTTTCTCAGCAAAAAAAAAAAAAAAAAAAAACTACTTTTTTTGTTCTTCTAAGAACATTCCCCTCAGGCCACCATCCCATTCGCTGTTGATATTTCTCTAGTAACTGTTTGTTTCCACTATTCTCATGCAGGTATCGGCTATGCTTCCATTGTGATCGTTTCCCTCCTGAACATCTACTACATTGTGATTTTGGCTTGGGGCTTGTACTACCTGTTCCAGTCCTTCCGTCCTGAACTTCCCTGGGGCAGCTGCAATAATGTGTGGAACACAGAAAACTGTATAGAAGACACACTCCGCAAGAACATGAGCCAGTGGGGGCCTGAAAACTCTACCAACTTCACGTCACCAGTCACTGAGTTCTGGGAGTAAGTCTTTAAAATCTTGCTAACTTGGTTGTTCCATTTCTTCTTCTGCTCTATTTAAGTCCTGAACATGAGAGAGTTGCAGAGATCTTCTATACTGTACATAGCAGGTGTCCTCAAAAACCTTGAGCAGGAATACATTTACAACCTGGCCCATCCTTTCTGTGACATGCCAGTTCACATGCATAAACTAATTATATAGTGAAGGGGCTAGAGAGGACAGGGTATCTGGAGCCATAAACTAACCTTGTCTAATCTACTGTTTGTCCCTGGTTGTCCATTCAATCCATTCAATCATCTCTTCCTCTGTCATTCATGTGTGACCTAACACTCTACCAAAAATCTGTTTTTCCAGTCTCTTTTTGTTGTTCTTGAAATTGCTCATTATTATCTCATGTCTATTACAGACACAACGTCCTCAGTATCTCTGACGGCATCGAGAGCACTGGAGTTGTTAAATGGGACCTAGCTCTGTGTCTCCTTACTATGTGGATCATCTGTTTCTTCTGCATATGGAAAGGTGTGAAGTCCACAGGAAAGGTGAGTTTATGTTCAGCAGTGGTTTTGATGGTACAGTATTCAGTTCATTACTAGTCGAAAAATTATTTCTCAGGCAAGGGTACACGGTACGTGATAGAGTTTCTGGCCGTCAATTCTAAGGTTAAAGTTTTGGCCTTAGTGTCATAAAGCAACTGCACTGCTTCAGACCGTAAAGCCCTTCAGAGGGTTGTCACTAGGGATACCTCTCACCCCAATCATGGGTTATTCACCCTTTTCCCATCAGGCAGGCGCTACAGGTGCCTCAGAGTCTGCACGAACAGACGGAATAATAGCTACTTTTCTCATGGCTAATGGCTGATCAAAGAATTTAACCTAATACACTCCTGCACTCACTTTCTGTCTATATTGCACTGCTTCATCCACTATGCATCTTTGTACCATCCATTATTTATGTTCATCATTGCACTAATGTATATTCCACCCATATTTATTCTGTATATAAAAGTGTATCATATGTGTACAAATCTGTATACTATTATTTGAGTCTGTTATCCTCTTGACATGTCTTATACACTGCACAAAGTTTGCCAGTTAT
>JAOTRS010000001.1:17613970-17624157 GCA_028565755.1 Dinotopterus cunningtoni | reverse complement strand
CTGCGCTGAGAAGTTGAGCTGCGACGAACATAAGCACCAAAACCTTTTTAACCCACATGTTGACGTGCCGAAAAAAACAATATGCGGTTTTACGAAACACAAAAAAGCAAACACGAATTAGCAGAATAAAAAAAAAAAAAAAAAAAAAAAAAAAGAAATAGAGGAAAATAGTATTAGAAGTTCAGGAGCGTTTGTAATAGGCAGCACACGACTTCGCGCATGCGCACTATCATCATTTATCACAATATGCTAATTTTTTGAGAAGGACCTGTATATATATATGCTATATATGTCAAGAATGCTGCATTTTCTGGTTATCCTATTTATAATTTTTGGTTTGTGTTAGTGAAAGGCACCTCCTTAATCCTGCTAATAAGCTCTCACAGTATGCTAAAAACAATTCATTTAAAAGACCGTGCATTGTGGATATTGTCTGTTCATGGGTTAATCACTAGTAAAAAATAAAATGGTGCTGTTATGCTATCAAAGGTTGACTTGAAATATGCAGGTCTTGCTACTTTTAGTTCCATGCTTTAACCTGTCACTTAAATGAGTTTATATTTAATCTACATTTACATGTCCTTTTTTTTTAGGTTGTGTACATCACAGCAACTTTCCCATTCGTCATGCTGGCTATCCTCCTCATTCGGGGTGTCACACTTCCTGGTGCAGCCGAAGGCATCAAATTCTATCTGTATCCAAACGTCACCCGTCTGCAGGATCCTGAGGTAGAAACTCATGCCCTTGTGGGGCAATGTATCACATTGAGGAGTGCTAGGGAACTGAATTAATAATTACATGTGTCAAGGTACAACTCATACGTCATGCAGTCAGGTCTTGTAAGCATTGGGTGCATTTGGGTCCAAACCAAGCATATAACCTCTAATACCAGCAATGAAAATGACCAAGTATCTTATTTTCTTACATGTATTAACAGATCTTTTTCTGTGTAGGTTTGGATTGATGCAGGGACACAGATTTTCTTTTCCTATGCCATTTGTCTGGGAGCAATGACTTCACTGGGGAGCTACAACAAGTACAAATACAACTGCTACAGGTGAGCTTCGTTCGCCACTGGGTAGAGGCCGTGAGATTAGTCCAGTCACAGGCAAAAAAGTGGGGACTTAGGTTCCTTTTGTGTAAATTAACAAGCTCCATGACATATGTGTGACATAGGGACTGTTTGCTGCTGGGAGGCCTGAACAGCGCTACCAGTTTTGTGTCTGGCTTCGCAATATTTTCCATCCTGGGCTTCATGGCACAAGAGCAAGGGGTGGACATTGCCGATGTGGCAGAGTCAGGTACGAGGGTAAAAGTAGCAGTGATGGTGGGCACTGCTACTTCAAATGAAAAAAAAAAAAAGACAAAAATGAATCAATCGTTTTAAAAACAACGACGACAATTTCGGAGACACCAATACTAAAATCTAATTAATTAATAAGCAAGCTGAAGATGTAGTTGTTAATGGAATATATCACCTGGGAGCGATTCTCACTCTGGTTGGATTCGTCAAACAAACTGTGGAAATATATTGAGAGGATGTGCATGGAGACCCTGGGAAAGCTGAGCCCTTGATTGGATCTTGTCCAGTCCACTAACGATGAAGAGTCTACAGTTAGTCTGAAACAGCTCTGTTAGAACTCTTCAAGCCTGTTTCTGCAAATATTAAGGGGGGAAAATTACCAAGAAAAATCTTGTGCCAAGCTCACAGAACAAATAATAAATTTATGGTTCCAGGATTTCTTGGAATGCTGGCCTGTTTTGTTACATGCATTTTGCTTTGATTTTTTCCAACAGCTATTTATGATGTTTGGCTGCTGTTCTGAGCACATTGTATTTGTTCTTTTTTCTCCATCCTGTAGACCATACTGGACAATTGTTCAGATCTTCAATTATCAAACTCTTCATTCCACATGCTCTCTCCATTCAGGTTTAGAGTTCTTTGATTTGCTCTTCTGGTTCACCTTTCAGTGCTAGACTAATGAGGTGAAGTTATTTGACGGATCGATTGAGTCAGTGGCTCCCTTTTTCGATGTTTAGTTCCTCTGCATTGCTGTTTCTTGCCTTAAAGGGGATTATGGCATGCTCAGCTTAGCTTGACATTGTGTAAAAAGAATAAATCTTTATGGCTGTGTTTATGCATAATATTTTATTTTAAATGATGTGGGCTGCTCTGCAGAAGGCTATGTTTAATGTTATAGTTAGCCGCAGGACTCTTACAAAAGAGTTGAAGTATATTACTGTATTGGATAGATCATTTAACGACACGTCATGAAAGGTAAGCTAAGTACATGGCTTGTTTTAGAAGATTTTCTTCTGGCTGTGGCCAGGGTCTTGCTTGCTTTAAAATGCTGAAATGTGGCCCCTTGAGGAAGAATCATTCTGTACTTCATCATATAATATGCTTGCCTGGTTTCTTGACATACAGTACATTTGCACATAAACTTGGCAGCTAAAATGTGCTGTTGTACGTGTTAACTGTCTGCTAGATGAGTTTTGTAATGCCAGGTTAGCAAAGATTTACCTGCAAGAGGCCTTGGCAGGAGACAGTTGAAGGCTGCTCCTCTCTGTTGTTGTTGTTGCTATTACTATCTAAGCAGCAGTACATACAGTAAGGGCAATGTATTATTCCTCTATGGAAGTCAGTGAAGGAATTTGTTAGAAGGTTTCTTGTCTGGTATGATGCTAAGTAAAAAGACAAGAAAGTCGAATGAAACTATTTGCCGCATTAGTGGGTGTAATTTGCCTGCTACAATTGCTTCGATGCCCAGAGTCTATACGCGCGTTTTTTATTTATTTTTTCCATTTGATCTATGCCGGTGTGCGCTATGCAGCGGCACGGATCAAAAAAGGCATACGATTAGCATTTCTAACTATACTCTCCTCCACTTCCCCTCCCCCTCTCTGTTCTTTACCCTTCTAGGTCCTGGCTTGGCCTTCATTGCTTACCCTAAAGCCGTGACGATGATGCCACTGCCTACATTCTGGGCCATTCTCTTCTTCATCATGCTTCTGCTACTAGGTCTCGACAGTCAGGTCAGTGTCTCTTGATTTTTCTATTATACTGCACAACTACCATACTTGAGTGTCAGTTAAACTGTCAGGGAGTTTAATGCTAGTTGAAAATGCCTTTAAACATGTATTTGACGTGGTATTTGCACTTCATTTGTACTTTCACTTTCACGGTCTCCCTTTGATGTGGTACATTTATGGCCAAAAATTATTTCCTTAGATATAGTGTATGGGTGTGTATACATTACATGTGACACACCTCACATGCTTGATTCATAAAATTACTTTAACCGGATTGCTCACGCTTTTAGCCATTCAAACTCAACCCCAACTCCCAGTTCCACAAAAACCACCAAGAATATACAATGCTGGAATTTTATACTTAATCGTAATAAGATAGTATATTTAAATTGAAATTTTTAATTTTTCACATACACAGTCATACACAGTACAATATGCAGTGAAATGCTTATACGACCACCAGTGACCCTAAAAAAATTAAAAAATAAAAGCTTATACATAAGAAATAAATATGAATAAAGTGACCATGACCATGTTGCCTATTTGGCCAACATTGACCATGTTGCCAATTTTGCACATGCTGTAATTGTTCTTCATTCTGTGAATTTTGTGCATGCATGCGGCATTACTTCCCACACCATTCGGCATAACCAAATTAACAAAGTAACTCTCATATACAAGAGGAAGCATCATGTTGACCCTTGCATGAGTCAAGGGTTCTATCACATTTCACTGTCCAATTGAAATTGTATACGGTACTAAGTCAGCATGCTTACTGATCCAGGGTACTGAGTTCTTGCCTGCTGGCCCAGTTAAACTGAATATGACTTTTGAAATGTAATTAATATAGCTTCTCCACACCTCATCAAGTAAAGTTATTCATCTGCAGTATAGAAATTATAATCAGCAAAGTAGACATTTTGATGGCTTGCCAATTTCACTCACTCAATCACCCAATACCTCCTTCTCACATTTTAGCTTTTAAAATCCCTTTGCTCCAAGATAATTAATCTTTTTTTTTTTTTTTTTTTTTATTAAATCCTCTGACATAAATTTTTTGTTTTACTCTCACAGTTTGTTGAGGTGGAAGGACAGATCACTTCGCTGGTGGATTTGTATCCATCCTTCCTACGGAAGGGTTACCGTCGAGAAATCTTCATAGCTATAATATGCTTTGTGAGCTACCTGCTGGGACTTACCATGGTCACTGAGGTGAGTCAGGAAAAAAAGGTCTAATAATGATTACTTGTAATACTAATAAAATGGTCAAATTATATGACAATGCTATTGAATGCTCAAATCTTATAGGTCTGACAGCGTTGATTAATTTTCTACAAGGGGCAGTTAAGTCAAACTAGGACTTTTTTTTTCTGCTGAATGATAGAACACAGTTATGAAAGTTAAACTACCAGTATTTCATCACAAATTTCATCACAAGTCCCGGTTTGACTTGAGCGTCCCTTGATCTAAAGCACAGCGGCTTTGACTGTAGTTCCGGCTGCAGGATTAATATTACCATGCTTGTTGTTATACACCTATATACACTACTTACTTTATGTCGTAACAGCTTATACAGGGCTTCACATAGTGCAGAATTCTTAACATAAATGTTAACTTATCTCTATAATTAATTATTTGTGGGTCTTTTTATGCTTTTTAAAAAATATATATTTTAATCTCATATCTAAGCCACTTTAATTTTAAACTTTAACTCCATTTTGATTATCGTCACATGGGCCTGGTTTTGCTCAGTGACAATGTATCTTAAATAAATTTTGTAAACAACTTGTGAATTATGGAGGCACTCTGCTGTCCAACAACGTTGCACAGTCTAGAGCCTGTACATGGACTTTAATGCCCCTGTCTTCTTCCTCTTTTTTGTTTAGGGTGGCATGTATGTGTTTCAACTCTTTGACTACTATGCAGCCAGTGGTGTGTGCCTTTTGTGGGTTGCATTCTTTGAATGCATTGCAGTAGCCTGGATTTATGGTAGGTTCAAAAAGTGGATATTTGACACATTGTAAATAGTATAGTCAGGAAACTGAAATTAAATCTAACATTACAGCATATATGCTATGTAGTAAATCTCACATGCATACTTTACCTATAAAAGCATGGCAAAGATCACATTTTGTGTGAGTCAACAAAAGCAGTCAAATTGGCAGCCTTTATATTTGAATTGTAAATCACATGGCAAATTCCATATACAAAAACTGACTCCATGGATAGGCTAGTTACAAAAAACTCAGAAATATACTCACCAGCCACGTCATTAGGTACACCTTGCTAGTAATGGGCTGCACCCCTTTTGCCTTTGGAACTGCCTTAAATGTTCATGGCATAGATTCAACAGTCCTGGAAACACTCCTTAGAAATTTAGTTCCTTATTGACATGATAGCATCAAGCACTTGCTGCAGATTTGTCAGCTAAACATTCATGCCATGTATCTTCTAGTATAGTGGGTATAGTCCCAAAGGGGGTCTATGGGATTGAGACCTGGTGACTGTGGAGGCCATTTAAGTACAGTGAACTCATTGACATGTAGAATACAGATGGAGATGATTTTAGCTTTGTGACATGGGATGTTATCTTGTTGTCATAAAGGGACAATTAGCAACAATACTGAGGTAGGCATTTAAACAATGCTCAGTTGGTACTACAGTAATTGGCCCAAACTGTGGCAAGAAAATATACTACCCCACTATCTCACCAAGGCAAGATGGATCTATACTTTCATGTTATTTATGACATGAGAATGTCAGCAGAAGTTGAGATTCGTCAGACTCAACATTTTTAGAAATTTTCTATTGTCCAATTTTTCCTCATATTCTTCTCTGACTTTATCCTCACATTCCTTCAAAAGACGTTCACATAGCATGCCAACCTGTTTAAAAGTATACAGTGGCTGTTCTCTCCTTGTGGGTGAAACAGCTCCAGAGGATGTCACTTGGAAACTGGACCCAGTCAGGAGAGAGGCATGTGGCTGGGGCTTGAAAGATGAGCACGCCTTAGCCTGGTGAAAGCTTCCATCCAAGTGTTTCCGTTTCTGTATGCGCTTGTATTCTTGCTTTATATTATGAAGGATTTGCTCTGTGGTGAGTGTGACTGAGAGCTGGCTGGAAGGACTCGGCTTATGACGCAGGTAATTTATCGGCGCTGATGCCTGCGATACCGGGGCGCATCGCCTCCTTTTCGACGAGCCGGGACTCAGTAAAGGGTCGAAATCCATCGTCCTCTTCAAAGTAGCTCCACACGCCATGGTTCTTAGTCTGAGAAACGTTTGAATTTCAAAAACTAAACAGAACTAACAGAATAAAGGTCGCCTGTGCGCTGGGCTCTTGGAAAAAACACTCAAGCTTCTGCTGCTCAGCAAATCTGTAGCTAGCGTGCTAACTTCCCGCTAGCGATGCTAGGCGTTTTAAAAGACGTTTCCTGGTTAAATTACTTAAGTTATAAAAAACAGTTTTCGATAAATATCAAGAAAACGTATGAAAATTCTTTTAATTCTTCTTACTTCTATCTTTCTTTAGATCATCGGTTTCCATTACAAAGGAATCACGTTTTCTTTCTTTTCTTTCAATTTTTCTGAGCCCATGCAAACTATATCCTCAGTTTTCTGTTCTTAGCTGACAGGAGTGAAACCTGGTGTGGTCTTCTGCTTTTGTTGACCACCTGCTTCAAGGTTCAACGTGTTGTGCATTCAGAGATGCTCTTCGATATTCCTCGGTTTTAAAAATATATTAGAGTTACTGTTGCCTTTTTATCAGTACGAACCACTTTGACCATTCTCCCCTCATGTCTGACATCAACATGGCCTTTACGCCCAGAGAATTGCCACTCACTGGATCTTTTTTCTTTTTTAGACCATTCTCTATAAACCCTGGAGATGGTTGTGTGTGAAAATCTTTGTAGATCAGCAGTTTTCGAAAATACTCAGACCAGCCTGTCTGGTACCAACCGTCTTATGCTCTGAAGCAACCGTCTTATGCTCTGGCACCTTTTTTTATGCTTTCCAAGGACCTTAAAACTCCAGGGGTTTTAACTTTCCTTGGCAATCCAGTGCTCTCAGAAAGCCTTATGCCATAGCTGAGGGCCTCTGACATTTCGGGGGTTTTCTGATACAACTAAAGTCCAAACTCTATGGCGCATAAACTCCGAGGGGCCCAGGCAGCCTGAGGGCTTTAAAAAGCCTCCAGTCACATCTGGGGGGTACTAACATTTTGAGGTTTTATGAGACTCATGAATGTTTGATGCTGTCAGGCAGCCCATGCCCGGACACCATCTCTGGGGCCCTGGTAGTCTGAAGCTCCAGCGCATGATCACCTTAGAGTGGTCTGCAGTACTACAGTCAGTGTTGTCTTTTATTAAAATGACCCATGATATGCTTAAAAAAAAAACATTGTCACTGATGAACAATCAACTTTGACAAAGACAAGAAAAAGAGCCCTCTAGGCTAGACTGTTTATAACTGTATAGTAAAAAGTCGTTAAGAGTTGGCGAGCCTCCTGGCTTGAAATGTCGTAGAGCCTTCCAGGACCATAATTTCACTTCTGCGTTTAAAGTCAATTAAATCACCTTTCTTACCTATTATGTTGCTCGACCTGAACTTCAGCAGATCATATTGACTGTGTCTACTTGCTCAATACATACATTTTCTTCCATTGATTGGCTGATTAGATATTTGCATTAACAAACAGTTAACAGGTGCACAGTACCTAAGAAAGTGGCGGGTGAGTCATAAGAACCATTTATTCAAGATAGTAAGCTGTTGAGCTATATCTTTATAATTATATAATTAGAGTAAATTCCAGTATTAGACAATTAGCTTGTTGGCAGTCAAGCTACTACCATTTGTTAGGATCAATCTTAAGGGCTTTTATGTCATATGAATATATATGAAGAGACTCTTTATTCCTGTTAGGTGCTGATAATTTCTATGATGCAATTGAGGACATGATCGGATACAGACCAAATCCGTGGATGAAGTGGTGCTGGACTGCAATCACCCCTGTTCTTTGTGTGGTGGGTTTTTTTTTTTTTTTTTGCTTTTGAAGATATTGTACCCACACAAGAAGAAGACATGATAATTCAATTAGCCAATTATGTTTTATCAGTGCAGTGCATAAAATCAGGTCAATTTCCAATCTTCTGCTGTTTTAGCCCATTCATCTTATGATCTGTTGGATGTTTTGAAATGCTCTTCTGCTCATAATTTTAAAGAAGGACTGTAGCTGTCAGTAATGAGGATTTCTTTTCTTTTCCTTTTTCTCTAATCGACGAGGTGTTTTTGCCCACAGAACTGCTGTTTTTGTCTTCTACACCATTCTGTGTAAACACCATAGACAGCGGGACCAAGTTGCCCCTGTTGGGCCATTACTGTACCTTCAACTGCTCAGATATATAATGAGATTAAATTGAATTCCCCCTGGATAAGGGCATCTGCCAAACGCCGTAAATGTAAATTTTAAATAGAAATGAAAGGCGTTGTTGTTTTAAAAGGTTATGGCTTTGGCTTACTCATTAAGGATTGAAGTCCTAGCACGGCCATGCTGCCCTTGTTGAGCCTTAACCCGATCTGCTCCAGGGGTGCTGTAACATGGTTGGCCTGTGCTCTCTTACCCCAGCTTCCTAACTGGAATTGGCAGAATTTTTTTTTTTTTGCTGTGCTGTAAGTTACATATGACAAGTAATTGAATCTTAATTTTAATCTAATCTAAATATGAAATGGGAGAAACATTTTCATTCAATCCAGCCTGGCTGGTACTAACAACAATGCTGTAGTTTTATACATTTTAATGTTTGATGTTAAAACATTAACTGAAGCACTTGACTTGTATCTGTGTGATTTAATGCTAGCTCTGAGGTCATATGATTGGCTGATTAAATAAATGCGATATGAGTGTATACAGTATTTACCCCTATTTTAATAGTTCCTATGGTATTCTGTTTTAAGGCATTAACAGATTATTCAGTGCTCTTTCTGCTGCTCATGCCATTAAATAAGACTCAGTAATTTAGATAAAGAATCCATTTAGCTAACAAGATGAATAATATTTTAATGCCATCAGCTTAATGAACTGGGTTTTGAATTTATTTTCCTGTCTTTGTTTTTTTTTCCTCCAGGGATGTTTCATTTTCTCTTTGGTCAAATACAAGCCTCTGACGTACAACAAAATCTATGAGTATCCGGATTGGGCCATTGGTTTGGGTTGGACCCTCGCCCTGCTCTCCATGATTTGCATACCTATGGTAGTCGTGATCAAGATCATCCAATCTGAAGGTCCTCTTATTGAGGTTGGTACTTCTCTGCAGTGGAAATAGATATGCTTTGATCATTTATATTTAACTTTTTTAGTCTATTAACAAAATGGCAGTATTCCAGAAGTAGGCTTTTTCTATTAGACCTATGATTGTGTATGTGATAAAATTCTGCTTTTGTATTTCAGTTTACTGTAAAATTTGGACCATGACTATATTTTTTTCAACTGTTCACTGCGCTGTCACATATGCCACAGTCCGTCTGATCTCCTTTTTTCTTTTTGCCCCATCCATGTATTACTTTTGGAAGAAATTAAACTTCAACCCAAAATGGCAGCATACTGTAATTATAACTGTTAGAACAATGTCTACATTGCAAGGCAAATATAGCTTATAGGTGAAAGGGAGAGACTTTCATATAAAGCTGGCATTCCAGGAAAATAAAGTAAAATTTTATAATTTGAATACTTTATTTTTTAATTAACTGTCAAGTTGAATGTTTGGAGATATTTCAGTTTTATTCTAACTCAGCTAATCTGCAATTCCTTTCTTCTTCCAGAGGATTAAAGCAGTGGCAGCTCCAGTGCGAGGCAGTACAACTTCATGTCCTCAGGTATACCAACCGAAGGGCTCAGAACTGGCACATCCCCTTGACCCCAACGGGAACAACGGCTTGGTCAAGCCCAGCCACACTATCGTTGAAACCATGATGTGAGCGCTCTCTGTGAGAGAATCCAATCACCTGCTTTCCATTTATTAAATAAAATGTTAATATAGTCGTAGGACCAGGTTTACATATCTGCACTAGAAGTTCTTTTCCTTTCCTTTTTTTTTTACAGAATAAGTTACATTTATTTTTGTCAGTGTCTGCTTTTAATATTTTATCGTAACATTG
>JAOTRS010000001.1:17558036-17568758 GCA_028565755.1 Dinotopterus cunningtoni | reverse complement strand
ACTTTTAGCCTCTCTCTCAGGAGAGAGAGAAATATAAGAAGCTTTACAACATCCTAAGTCCTGTGTGTGTTTTTGTGTGTGTGTGTGTGTGTGTGTGTGGGGGTGTGCATATTAAGTCTTTTACTGACATCTGGAGCCTTTTAACATGGTATAAAATTGAAGTGTGACTAATCTGCACATATTCCTGCCAAATCTTTAAGTAAAGGACAGACATCAGGAAGCAGGTAGTACTTCCTGTCACTCAAAAACTATATAAAAACTGGGAAACCTAATAATTTTCAATCACCGGTCATAAAGTCCAAGCCTCACACAGCTTATGCTAAGCTTGTCTGCCTGAAAAACTTGGTTTTGATGTGAGAGCAGACATGCCTGCGTGACTCTTTGGAGCTTAAATTCAGTAAGGAGATTAGCATATTGCCTTCAAAAAGGCATGTGACTATGTCATAGATTTCAAGCTAACCTTCAAATCAGAACCTTTTCTGGAGAATACTGTACATGCCACTTTTAAAGCAACTCAAACTTAGTAGCATACTCCAAGTCATGACACATTTTCACTTTTTTTTTATCCTGAGATCTAGTAATAAGAATGTGATTAAAATCTCATCAGGCCAGTATTTTTTTTTTTTTCTCCTGCTGATAACATCAAAGAAAGCCTCACTCCTGGACCTCTGTTTTCCATTAAAGTCTCACTGGGGCTCATGATGCACACTTTCTAATACACTCTTCCTATTTCTGCACTTTTGCATGCCTTTCGAGCTCGCTGGGAGCTGACCCACATATCGTCGCTGTGAAGAATCAGCAGCATGAATCATACCCTGGAAGAAGCATCCGCATGCATGAATGCTTATATTTCTACATAACCAAGGCAGGTTATTTATTGGACCTGAGTAGGATGAATGTGTGCAGCATGGACATACGTCTCCCAAGATAGGAACACTATAAAGATAAGGCAAAGAGATACACAACCAACACTTTTTTCTCGCACTAGTCAGAAAGCCCAGCTCTTTCACCGACAACTCAGCATAGTCCAGCTATTCAAGAAACTCCAAATCAGCAATTGATAATAGCAACATGTTAACTTTTTTAATTCAGAGAGTTATATAAAAAAATGGAACTTTGTACGACTTTTAATTACTATTTAAGTTTTAAATCTTGTGTGGGTTCATGGGTATTTCCTGTTTTTACTCATGAACCCGAACCTTCTGGTTGGTTATGAATCCCCAACCCAAACACCGGTAACACTTCAAACATATTTAAAATCATTTATTGATTAATTTTTAGCAGCTAGTTTTTCTAAGGGTTGCCGCGGATCTGGAGCCTTTTGCAAGAACACTTTATGACATGGATAAACACTGTGACATTAATACCATTAACATAAAAACACCCCATTCCCCTTGGCGACTCCGGCCTGTCAGGGCACGACTCCATGGGACCTTTGGGAGGGGAATTGGAGACTTAAGTGTCTGACACTGGGACATTAGTGACAAATCCTTTGCGTGTTGTTACTATGCAAGATGGGGCCTCAGTGGATCAGACCTTGGTCTGGCGCATCCTAATGGTGCTTGATCAGATTGGTAATTGGGGAATTTAGAAGCAGGGTCAACGACCTTAATTTCTTTGCCTGCTAAGCCCCATGCACATCAAGCTGTGATGCATTGGGTGTTCTGATTACTTTCTGTCACGGCCACCATTTACTTTTTTTTAGCGTTTTGTGCTGCATTGGCATCCCATCTTTTGTGGGATAGAATCAGACAGCTGACGTTTTGTCCCTGTGGGTGTAGCCTTGGACGTCCATGATCCTCTCACCAGTTTACTGACACATACAGTATGGTTTGCGCCAGCATATACATTCCTAAAACTTGTGCATCTCGAACGTGCATTTGCATTTGTCGATAGGACATAGCTCCTGCTGTACGTCTTCCCAGTGGTGAAAAGGAAGCAGTGTTGTGCAGTATTCATATTTGAGTATTTTTCCGCTCATACGGAAGTGGTCGTGAATGGGGACCAAGTTTCAAAAAGATGGCAGTATTCCAAGAGAGATTTAATAAGACGGCACCAAGTAACACACTTATGCTGTCTATTGTTACATAATTTCGCCATTCTGGTAGTGTACTGTGTCAACTTTACAAAATAAAATTCTCTTCTTTTTCAGGAGACTGCACCAATGCTTGTTTAGATATGTCGAGAATCTGCGTGAACGATACACACACTTTGAACACTTACATTTCGCATATGATGGTAAATCAACACATTAGTGTGTATTTAAGTTTCTTTCAGGAGATATAAACTACAGATGACAACAGTTAGCCGCATACTGTAATTTAAAATCAATGCTATTCAATTCATTTGGAAGTAGTGTTAACGTTATGGCTGATCAGTGTATACCCTGGATGTGTATGGCGTTATATTCCTGCCACAATTCTGAGCGCGTGGTTTGACATTTTGAGAGCAGACAAAGCACTCTATGCGCGTGCAATGTCTCCACTGTGCGCTCAACAGCTCGATTCTGCGCGTGCAGTTTCTCCCCTGCTCGCTTAACGTGTTCTCGAGCGAGTTGAATTTTTATACGACGTGTCTTTGGTGAGTATTTAATTTCTTATTTATGTATTTTATTGAATTAAGTTCGTTTATTATATTTTTATGTTGTCACATTGTTTCATGACACGCTTCCAATAAACGAAACACGTATTTCTAATACTTAATTCAATAAAATACATTTAAATACATTTAAATAAATAAAATACATTTAAAATACATAAATTCAACTCGCTCGCTTTACTTATCCAACTTTATTTACACCGCTTCCTTTAAGCGGTCGATAGTAGTGCCACTTGATTGGAGGAGAAACCGCCAATCAGAAGTAGTGTGTGGAAGTCTGTGATTGGCTGGTTTTGTGACAGTGTTGTAACGCTGGACAATGTTGAGCGAGCGTACAGGCACAGTCGAGCGCGCACAGAAAAGTATTGTTGCACGCGCGTGCAGACAGAGTCGAGCGCACACAGAATCGAGAAGTTGCACGTGCGTGGAGAACACGTTGAGCGAGCAGGGGAGAAACTGCACGCGCAGAATCGAGCTGTTGAGCGCGCAGTGGAGACATTGCACGCACATAGAGTGCTTTGTCTGCTCTCAAAATGTCAAACCACACGCTCAGAATTGTGGCAGGAATATAACGCCATAGATGTGATGCCAGTCCTTTGTAGAGAACCATACACATACATTAACACCCAAGAGGAAGCTACCACACCCATTTACTGCAGGGTTTTCCGAACTACAGCTTCAGGACAAATTAGATCAAAGATAGATGCTTACTGACCTTGTAAGATCTTTGACGGGGTAAGTCTTAAAGGTACCGCAGCGGCTGGGGAAATGAGCCTTAACATTTGCAAAACAGTGCATTTTTTTCCTTTTACTTAAAGGTGGCAGCAGACTGTGTTAACATAGATTTGGTGGCTGGATCACAAAGGCTGGCTCCCGGCAAAAGTGAAAGTGCCATGGCAGCTTGTGCAGTCCTTTAGCGACCGTCATCAAACAGCTGAGCGGTGCTTTGAAGTCCCTGGGCACATACTGTAGCATCGCCCTGCTCACATTTAACGTCTGCCACGCATTTTTCTCGCTCCCAACTCTGGACCTCGAGCTAAGCTCCCTGCCACTTATAGAGTGGAGCAAGCCCGAGATCTATTAGCAATTATCCATCTCCAGCTGTGCCCGATCTAGCGGCCACACCTCTTTACACACCTGCAAAGTAAGGTTATAGTTCATGGCTTTAAAAAAAAAAAAAAAGCTGGCAACAAGATGCATACGAGACTGTTAAGGTAATGAAGGAATTTAAAGGGCAGTGGTAGCTCAGTGAGGTTACTAATCAGATGGTGAGCGATCAAGCCCAAGCTCTACTAAGCTGCCACTGTTGGGCCCTTGAAGAAGAACCTTGCTATATTGTGGCCGACCGTACTCTCTGACCCCAGCCTATAAGCTTGGCTATGCAAATAAAGATTTCCCCAGGCAGAAATGATATGTGATAAGGCTTAACTACTGTAACTTAATTTAATATCATGAAACAAATCATGGGCAATGCAAAAAATGTTTCATGGGAAAAAAGGGCAAAGAAGTGTGTAAATATTTATTAGGGGAAACCAGAAAGTGTAAAAAAAAACAAAAAAAAAAACACAAGGACCATGAGATACTTCTGGAGTACTTTTAAAATTCCACACAGATAGTAACCCAAGCTTAAGATCAAACCAGAGACCCTGGAGCAGTGACGAAGATACTACCATCTACACCATGGTGCTGCCCTAATTTTGCACATTAGCACAGCTATTTTAGTCATTTTCCATTTTATGTTAAGTAATAAAAATTTATAAAAATCACAAAACACTTAAAAATGCAACAAAATCTATGAACAACAACAGCAGCAAAAAAAACTATGGCAAATCAATTGAGGCTGTTAAAGCACTCTGACATGTGGTATTTAACATCTGTTCATCAAATGCAGC
Source organism: Dinotopterus cunningtoni (assembly GCA_028565755.1). Taxonomy (NCBI): domain Eukaryota; kingdom Metazoa; phylum Chordata; class Actinopteri; order Siluriformes; family Clariidae; genus Dinotopterus; species Dinotopterus cunningtoni. Next base: position 17,564,268 of record JAOTRS010000001.1, on the reverse strand, counting down.
CACACGGAATTGGGGCACTGAAACCCCACAAGCCTGATTTTTCAGTTCAGTCGCTTTCTTTGAGAGTCTGGATGTGAGTGAGTCTCCATAATTAAATCTAGCCTCTGCACCAAAGCTCCAGAGGCAGCATTAAGCAGAAAGAGAGGCTAATTAAAAGAGATGACAGCAGTTGAGATGACAGAGTGAGATAGCAGTGTGCATATGTGTGTTCCTTCTCCCAGTGTCCTCATTTATCTCCTATCCGTGTACTCCAGTGAGATTAAAATTTGAAATAAATAATATTCATAATATGGTGACTCTGTAGTGTAGAAGGCTGCTGGTTTAAATCCAGCACGTCCCCAAGATCTGTGTGCTTGAGCGAGTGTTTCAGTCAGAGGTGTATTGTGGAACATGGTGCAGAAAATGTGTGTGTGAGTCAGAGTCAATTAGAAGCATTATCATTAATCTATCTTTGAAAAAAGCATATGACCTGGACCAGAGGAGGCACAAGGTTTCTTTTTCAAGACTGAATATTATAGTCAATGCTCACCAGTGTCCTGAGCTTTGCTGGTCAATCTCATTTGATGAGCAGGAAGGATTTCCAGCTTGGCCTGGTCTGAGGTGCTGGCTAGGAGCTGAGTGGCCTCCAGAACAGTGCAGTGCTCTGTACTTGTGCCATCTATGGTGAGGATATGATCGCCAACATGTAAAGCTCCTGATCTGTAAAAGTAGACAGATTTAGTGTGTATAGTAGACATAACAGTGTGACAGTTGTTAGTTGTTCTACATGCCAGTGGTTCTAATGTTTCCTCGTACTGGACCTTAGTCCACTTATTGTCCTTAGTATATACAGTAATTATAATGCTCCTGGCCTCTCACTTCCACACATTACACAGGAACATAGGAAGGATTTTAACTGAGAAAGCAGTAGCTACAGAAATATCATCACCTGTCGACCACACTGGCAGCTTTGATCTTGTCAATGATGATAACCTGTTTGTTTCTGTATGTCGCAGACGTTAATGTAATGCCCAGACCCGCTCCAGGAGACTTGGCTATTTCCACCAGCAAAGGGCCAGAGGCATTTGTTACTGAATCTAAAAACAATAAGCATTACAAACACAAAATTATTTACAGTAGGAGAATGTCTTAGACAACAGCATTATTATACCATTATTATAACATATGTCTTTTATTTTACAGTGATTTATATAATAACTGCAAGTAATTATTGTAGTTATAGTATAGAATTACACACATGATGTTGTTACATATGTTTATTATACTATATAAAAAGTGGCCAGAAGTTTTGGCAAGGTTAGAAAAAGGCTAAGTGCAATGTCTCCACTCACCCATAATTGTCACATCATATTCGATTTGAAAGATGGCTTCTTGGCTACACTGTGCAAACATTGTAAGGGCTTCACTATGGCTGGTACTGTGTAACGGCACACTGTCCACACTGAGGAGCCGATCACCTGCCTTTAATGTGCCCTCCCTGCATAAAGAGAACAAGCCAAGACGTTTAACACTACTGCAAGTTCCAGAACTTATGGGTGTAAGTTACTGATAGAGTGGTTAAGGCACTGCAGAACTGCTCAAGTACCAATTTGCCTGGCCAAATTAATGGCATGCTTTAAGCAAGGAAACAACAAAGTAGATTGCTTAAATTACTAAAATTGGGTTAATAATGCAGGATAAAAATCTGGAAGAATAGCGCTGATCCCGTAATTTGGTGATGTACCAATTTATCAGCCGTACATCGGTATCAGCTGATATTTGCCTTTTTTCCTGGCATCGGCCTATTGGCAAAAAAGATGATATTTACCAGTGCCAGTGGTGTTGGTCAATTGTAGTCTGCCTCAGACAACAGTAGGTATCCCAGATGCAGTTTCGGGTAAAATTCAATGGGTGATAATTTATTTCACTATTTCACTAAGTATTTCACTGGACTAATATCAGCAATATGGATTTCATATTCAGTTTTTTAATAGCTTTTTACATTTAATTAATGTTTTGGTAAATGAATTTGAAAACTAACCCCGAGAGGGACTGATGTTTCTCAGAGGGAACATTAAAAAAAATTAAAAAACACTGAAGAGGCACAATATCATCAAGCTGTTGCATTTGATTTGAGCAGCATCTGAGCAGACCTGTACTGTTTTGAGATGCTGTGCATTCAGTAATTCCTCACAGATTGCTATGATCTCTTTTACTATATATTCTCCACAAAACCTCCCTAAAACTTTACGGATACACTTTCCTACAGCTCAAATTCATAGTGCGTATAGCAACTTTGTGATTTTTTCTTTTTTCTGTATTGACAATAAAGTGCAAGTCTTGGATGCGGTATTTAATATTAGTCATTGCTTGCAGGAAACTGCTTTCTACCATATTTTATGCACAAGATAAATGTCTTATCACAATTTTCAAACTTGAAAACACAAAATGAACTATGAAAACTAACTAGAAATAATGTTTTATAATAAGTAGGATTGGGTACCAAAACATGGTGCCAATATGCCACTGGTACCTACAGTATATAACTGGTACTGTATGTACTAGAACTGAATCAGAACACAGATTACTGGACCTCACTTCGGTGCTACCGCACATAAAAAAATATTTCCTGACTAAGAAAAATGCATGTGAACGCAAGTCGGAAAACTCTAATCCAACGATACAAATACAAATCCAACAAATCTTTGTAGTAACGCGAATGTCCATGTTGTTTTTACATTGCAACTTAAAAGCACAACTCGGGAAAGGAGACCTAGCATTGCTAAACATGCTTAAATTAAAATAAGCTAAATTAAAGTAAGCTAAAAGTTTTAATTAAATTCAATTAAATTTTATTTGTAAAGCGGTTTTATCAATTTATATGTCGCAAAAGAATAAAAAGTAGTGGCTGTATTTCACAACAAAGGATTCCAACACAGTGACAGCAACAAATGTCTTTCCACAATTGCGTGTAAAGGGGGGAACATGTTACACCTAATGAAACATAAGGGGACACACGGGATAAAGTTAAAAGCAGAGGGATCCATCGTGTTCTACAGCTTGTGGACATCAGCTGGCAGTGTGTGCATCCCAACCCCAGTCAGAGCAACCCTAGCAAAGTCAGATAAGGTGTTGTATTTGGCAAATATGGTCATATTTTTGCAAAAAAACTGAAATTTTAATCTGGTTTGTAGCATACAGTACCAAGAATACAATACTGCTGTCATTGGTGCTAAATTATTGTAACTGGTTTAGGTAGTATGTAAATTAGTTGTGTTTTGTATCTACTTAAATTTATGTATACTTTAAATAGAATCTTTCATTATAAACTTGCTTTTTTCGTAAAAGCTGTTCTTTAATGTTATTCACCATTTTTTGAAATTCACCATTTTTCAAGTATCGGTTCAGGCACCGTTTAGGAACCGGTACTGTTTTAAAAGTACAAGTTTGGCACTGGTATCGTAAATAATCCAAACAATACCCAACCCTTATAATAAATCTGAGCTAGCTACAGTAGGTGCTGTGTAACATTGATAAATCAATCTGTGTGTGAAGACTGCTAAAATATGAGTACAAAAAATGCTTGTGGCTTTTTCTATATTTGACATACAATACCAGCAAAAACCACTGGACACACTAAACTATATATTTTTAAGTCATTATAAATCTAAAAGAGCCTCCTAGAGTCCTCAAAGACTAAGTCTATTAAGCCATTGCAAAGACCTTAAACATCTCTGACAGTTCCAGTAGATTAATAACATGCAGAATAATGATGAGTTGTCCTTGGACAGGTCCACCATGCAAGATTTTAAAACAAGCTCTCACACTACTAAAAGTAAGTAAGGAATGTTAGAGTAACTCAAAAAGAATTGCAGGATGACCTGAAAGCAGCGACAGTGACAATTACACAGAAAATAATACACAATTAACTGTACAACAATAATGTACATTTGTTTCTACATCAAAAACACTTTCTACATAAAGAACACGTGTCTGGTCAAATGAAGCAAAATTATTATATGATATGATACACACATAGATAAGGTGGCATAGTAGTTAGCACTGTGGCTGTGCATGTTCAGGGTCGAGGGATAAATTCCTGCCTCGGGTCTATGTCTTTTTTTTCCTCCCTTTTTTGTTTTCTGGTTTCCTCCCACAGTCCAAAGACATGCAGATTTGGCTAACTGGTGCTCCCAAATTGCCCACTGTGTGTGTGTGTGTGTGTGTGTGTGTGTGTGTGTGTGAGTGTGCCCATGCAATGGATTGGCACCCTGTCCAGAGTGTACCCTGTCTCGTGCCCAAAGTCTCCTGGGATAGGCTCCAGGCCACCCGCAACCCTATACAGGATAAGCACACACCAAACAGCCATAAAATTAATACAATTAACTAAAAAAAAAAAAAAAAAAATAGGTTTGATGTTCCCCTTGTGTCAGCTATTTCCACTTGGGACCTGGCGCCACAGGACCTCTGGGGGAGTGGTGTCTGGCACCAGAACATTGGCAGCAGATCCCTTTGGGTTCTGTAGGTCGTGGGGTGGGGCCTCCATGGATCGAATGTATTTTTCCGGGGCATCCCGGGGCTTGATCGGATTGAGATCTAGAGGCCGGGTCAATGGCCTTGGATTCTGGGGCCAGAAATTGAAGGATGTGGTACACTGGGTGCTACCAGCATTAAATTTCTCTGTGATTTGTGCTGCATTGGCTTTCTCTGGTGGCAGATTAATCTCAGCCAAGAACCTGAATCTGGGAAAACATTTCAATCTAAAAAAATATAACTACAATAACCCCAAGCATACAGCTAAAATAACTCAATTGTGGAATTGGACCACAATACAACATACAGGGAATTCGCTGTATAAGCTAAGCTAAGATATCTTAAGGCTGTAATTAACCAAAAAAAATAGTAATGCTGATCATTTCTGATATTTGAATGTTGTTTTTTGTTTGTATATACAATATATGTACAAGTCAAATGTCATGAATGTATGCACTGAAAGTATATTAAATAACCAATAACCAATGAAAAATGCCTGAATTTGCCCTCAGTCTATGCAGAGCATTTCTATTGCAAAATGTCATGGTGAAACAGTCATTGCCAGCAGCAATGATAACATTACAAAAAATATATATATATTGTTTTCAGCATTACCTGTCAGCAGGGCCTCCAGGCCGAACATACGTAACTACTAAAGGGCGAGTTTTGTGCCAGTCTTCATGGGAGCCTCCTTTATAGAACATAAAAAACAAGAATTGCTGACCTTTATCACATGTATCAATACATAAAAATTAATAGACTGAACGAGTCACCAAAATTATTACTAATTTTTTTTTGGCATCTGTACAGTGCCGATTTTTACAATTTGTCTTAATAGGGATTAAAAAACCTTTTTCATCATTCTACACACAATACTCTACAATGACAAGGTAAAACGTGTTTTGGTAATTTACATAAAATAAAGACTTAAATATCACACTTATATAAGCATTCAGAACCTTTGTGCAATTGAACTCTGGTGTATCCTATTCCTATCAATCGTCCTTGGAATGTTTCTACAACTTGACTGGAATCCTCCTGTGCCTAATTGACTTCACTGGCCATAATTAAGAAAAGACTCACACCTGTCTATATAAATTCGCTCAGTAGACGGTGTATGTCAGAGTGAAAATAAAGCCATGAGGTCATGAAAATTATCTGTAAACCTGCAAGACAGGATTGTGTCAAGACACAGATCTTGGGAAGTATACAAGAAAGTTTCTGCAGCATTAAAAGTGCACAAGAGCACAATAGTCTCCAACATTCTTAAGTGGAAGAGATTTAATCTAACGTGTTAGGTCCGCTCAGTTATTTAGTTATTTTTTCAAAAATGTAATCCGTTATTTGGAAAATTTATGTAATCCGTGAGCCAGACAGCAGTCATTCCCAATCCCTTAGTGTGTGTGTGAAAGTTGTCCTACAAGCCTCGCCCCCGATAACCCCGCCCCCCTCTGTTATTCCTGCTGTTATACCCCTATCTCACCTATGCAGTTTGACTATGTGAGGATCGACGCATGGTTAAGATGGAAACCTAATCACAGCGCCAAAACTCGCAGTGACTCATGATGAACCGTACTTACGGCCACCGCGCGAAACCACATAGGTGAAATAGGGGTATTAGTAGTTAACAGATTATGGGCCAAACTGAGTGATGATGGTAGAATAATTATAAAGGTCTTGACTAAAACAACATGCATGAGGAATCACAAAGGAGTTTTCA
>JAOTRS010000001.1:17544468-17555161 GCA_028565755.1 Dinotopterus cunningtoni | reverse complement strand
GTGTGTGTGTGTGTGTGTGTGTGTGTGTGTGTGTGTGTGTGTGTGTAGCATGGCTTGGCACAGTTATCTTAGCAATGGCACTCGCTGCAAGGCTGAGTCACACACTGACAACGTAACCTGAAATCTTCCATTGCCTTAATGGGAAAGTGACTGTGCTGCTTCTCTGCCTGATTTTTTTTTTTTTTGAGCAGTCAGGAGACCTGACTTAAGGTTGAGTATTAAAAGTGAAAACTGAGTCAGATTCGAGATTCGGCAGGAGAGCAATGGGGGTGGTTTTTTCTGCAGCTTCACTTATCTACACTTTGGAATCCCAATTATTTTACTTGGTGAAGGGTATAGTAACTCCATCAAACTTTTCCAGGTTCATTGTGAAACATTTATAGTTTTATTGTGCTGAATGTCCACTTACCTGAAGTCAACATTGCTGATAATGTGATTGAGCAAGTGTTTCAACTGGTCTTAGATGATAAATTAAAGTATGATTTATTGTGAATGGATTTTTCCATGTAAATACATATGAATTGTACTGTCAGTTATAAAAGTTAGTAAATTATTGTTTATCCCATTAAAGGGTCAACCATACAGTAGCCTTTGCATGACCCCCTCCTGGTGCTTGGACCAACGGCATCTGTACCGTTTGAGCCAACCCAGTGGGGCTGAATGAACAGAGAAGCATACAGTACCTGAATTATGATAAGGCACTTTCTTTAACTACTGAAGTAAAACAGGAACTGGTAGAGAAGGAAGCTGATGACGCATTGTAAACTGAGTTTGTAAAAAGAGTTTGTATTGTTTTAATGTTCTTCATGATCAACAATAATTGTAATTAAATGGTATTGTGATCAATAAAACGTAGAACTTTTTACGTACTTGGTTCAATTTGCTGGCAGTGACTCACTACAAAAAGACAATCAAAGGATGAGCCTTTTTTTTTAATGAAAAACCCACACAACATATTATTGACACAGATTGCAATTTGTCTTGTTTATTTAAAAGAAAAAAATCTCAAAATTGGAAAAAAAATTAAATTAAGTAATCGTTAGTCAAACTGTTCAAGTATACAAAGATATTATTTAATTGACCCTGATAAATGGTTTAAAAATGGTTGAAAATGGTTTCACTGAAGGTCAGGAAAATAACCCTTCATGTATTTACAGCAATGGGGATCTGGGAATATCGTAATTTCTTTGCCACATGAGCCATTCCAGTGGAAGTGCTTCCTTTTCTGGCCACAACAAAAATGGTTTAGTGTCAAACGGAAAAAAAAAAATTCATGCCCACTTAAATTAGCAACATGCTGGCATTATATCAGTACATTTTGCTAATGGCAGGATAAAAATAGAGCCCTGAGTTTATTATTGGAGATTTAAATTAATATAAATGCAGGGGCAGAGATGCCCAGGTTGTTGGGGGTCTTGCTTCCTGATCAGAGGGTCAGGGATTCAAGTCCTGCCATGGCCACGTTGCCACTTTTGGGCCTCTGTGCAAGGCCCCTTAACCTCATACTCACACAAAATAACTCTGCCTTTGCCAGCCCCAGAATCTGGATGAGAAAGGAGGAGGGTTGGGTGCCGGACTAGCAACCTGGCCCCATAAAAACCCCCATTGTTATAGAAATGATGAAACCAGGTGCCTGAAGTGCTCATCAGCACAGGAACAAATTGTAAATGTTAATTTAACACTGTCTGGGTTAATTGAATTTTGTTGAAAATTGAAAGTGTGTTTACTCTACCTGGCTGCTAGGCCTCCTGGTCTGAGGTTGGAGACTCGAGGTTTGCCATCTTTGTCTGTGCCTCCTGAGATGGTGAGGCCAAGTGTGCTGCCTTCCTTCTTAATTAACTCCACCAGCGTCACCCCCCGCAGTTCTTCTGCCCAAAAACACAGGAGCCGAACACACAGCCCAGGCCAAGGACCGGGAGTCAACAACACAAAAATAATACACTGACCCCATAATAACACTGCCACTGCTGTGTTATTACTTTCAAGCACCGTGACTGTCCACACAACAGCAGGCTATTTACAGTCATTAACCTTTACCCGCTGTTCACACATAGGGTACTCATAACAACATGCCTCTTTCAGTGCAGAACAATAACGAGGCTTTCAATTAAAGCTCATGTACCACAGTGCTGTCAGAATCATCTTCACTGTTCCACAATTTTCACAAGACTTACAACCTCAAAAATACATAGTAGTAAGGTGCGACTGTTACTGAATTATTTTTATGTGAATGTTATTTTTTGGACACCTGAACTGTACTGTAAATCGCGTTGTTTTTATTAAACAGAACACGTTAATAATGTGTTCTCTACATTTACAAAAGAAAGACAGCATGAAAGATAATCAAGTTTCTCAGCTGGTACAAAGCTTTTTTTTTATTATTTGTTAATTGTTTTTCCGTATAGTCAGTATTGTGTCAGCATCCTTATTTAAGCCTCAGTGTGGTCTAGTTACTATGCCTTGCATCTGTTTGTCACCCGGTCGTTTTGTTCCTGTTAGTTTCCAGGTCCTGATTCTGTTCCTGATCCTGTTATTTATTTATTTTTTGCTTACATTTTCTATTCATTAATAAATGTCATCATTTGCTCTTACACCATGTCTGGTATTTCCAGTCTGTGATCCATTATCGTAACTCTCGATTGGCAATTTTGCGCACAAATTACACTGCCTGTCCAAAAAAAGGTCTCCATTTCAGAAGAGTCAAATTACTGGACTGCATCAAGCAAAAGCAAACAACTACAGTAAGGGGATTTGAAGTTTCTGGAACTGGATTAAGAACCCTTCAATACATTTTCAAAACCTGGAAGGATAGTGCTGAACCATCAACTTTGTATAATAAATTATGAATAGAGATCATTTAAGCACTTGAAGTTTTTAAGCATTGTTAAAAAACAAAATCAATCAATATGTTCAATAGTTAAAGTAAGAGAATTTCCACATGCATACAATATGATAAGAACTCACATGATCAAGACTAAACAGCTGTGTTGCCATTAAGACCACTTGTTAGTGAGATTAATTAGAAAAATGGCTTCGATTTGCTGAGGAGCTTATGCTGAGTTTAGAGCAAGCATGATGTTATCAAAGCTGAGCAGTAGAGGGAGACTGGCTTCCTACAGCAATTGCAGCAAGCCAGATAGTGGCACCATTACAACTTCCTCTAAGCTGGCTGACAGAGGGAGCATGATGCCACCATAATGTGCGCCAGAGGACGCACAGCAGGGATTGAGGTTTTAAATGAGGCTGTTGTGATTTCCAGGTTGACCGCCACAGTGAAATGAGCATGGAGTTTGGAGCAGAGTTGTGCTGTCAGGGTTTCGATGATGCTTGGTGCTGTTGGCGTCCTGGAGCATTGTGCTGTCTTCCTAACCTAGAAGTCTGGTGCTATCAGCCTCACCCTGGAGCTTGATGCTGTCTGCCTCCTCCTGAACCTCTGTTGCTCAAGCCAACTCAATACCTATAACCCCCAAACAAGAAGATGTAGACTTGATGTCTCATGCCCTTAACCATTTCTTTGAAGCTTTCCAGGGTTCTCCTGTGTTAACAGGCTCCTCCAGTAAGAGGAGTTGCAAGAGGAGTTTATACATTGGGAATTTACAGCAATCATACAGACCTGGGATGCCCTTGAGAAGGAAAGATTGGGGAAATTGTTTGAGTCAAAGGCAGGCATGGAACTCCAGAGGAGGGCACCCTTTATTTCCTCCTTCTACATTCAAGGCAAAGTTTTTTGTCATGTTTTATGAGGTGCAAATGAATGCAATTAAAGGTAGAAGGAGTATTTAATAAACATAAAGCAACCAGTCCAAAACACAGTTTAAAAGTATAGCCCAAAAAAAGCTACAAACAGGCACAAAATTAAGCTAAAAAAGGCAAAAAACAGGGTCAAGCCCAGAACAACAAACAGAAAACCAAATGGCTCGATGAATGTAGATACATAGGTAGAAACTGAAAAGGACATGTTAATTAGACAACCACTGATAATATGGGGTGGGTACAGGACAGAAATTTTGCAATGCATCCAAAACTCAAGCCGCAGGCTATGCCGTGACCAGAGAGAAGGGCCTAACTCGGATAAGACAATAAGGAATTTTTAGAGTAGGTGCTGCCAAGCAATGGAAATACCAGTCTGAGACTAAGATTTAAATGATCAGCAACCTCTATTAAAGATTTGCTTTTAAACTTAGGCCTGAACTTCTTTGTCAATCAGTGACACATAATTACACATAAAACTAATTACTTAAAATAAGTAATTAGTCTACCAAATAACACTGCTACAAGTCATTTTCTCTTAAAATGACAATCAATATTCCTACACATGATAAGCCACAGACTCAAATCCCAGCATTAGCATTCCAAAGTAATTAAAATTAGCAATTGATTAAACAGCAAATATCAAATTTGCTGTTTCACAAAGCTTGAAAAAATGATGGATTTTGCCTGTGCATTTAACCACAGAGTGAACAACTCTTTAAACAAAGCCAGTAAAATATGCATGTACATGTGTGTGCAATGCATTACTTCAAGCAAGCTTTAAATATTAAGATTAAATTTTGCCCAAACAGAAAACATGAAAGGGAGCCGGAGCAATCTGTGCCCATTTACACTCAAGTTAAAAATGATTAGGTCTAATGCTTCGTTAAATATTTATTAGTGCCGAAAATTTTAATGCACCCAAATGCATTTAATGAAGTATTACTTGATATTGGTTTATAATATTATTACTTAATCTTCTGAAAAAGCTTTGTGGCTTTTAGATGTTACAGGAGAAATAACAAATAATAAATTTTTAGAAAAAACTTAATAGTTATGTTATGCCAGTTGCAAATTAGTGGTTATGTAATATATGAAGGTGCAATCGAACAAATGATCAAAATGTCACATTTTTATTAGCATATTATACAAATGCATTTTATGGTCCTTTCTTTACAATCAGGTCATGGTAAAAGCTATTTAAAACCCATTATGTTTTACTGTCAACTCTGCTTATCCTGTTATAATAGGATGGTCAACTGCTCGTGTAATTGAGTAGGTTTGGCATTGAGCTGAAATACGCTTTTTTCTAATCTGTGTGCTACAGTAGGAAATAGTGGAGTCTGTAGTGCCAAACCCCATGTGGCCACATCTGCCCCAGTGGCACAAGGAAAAACCTAAAACTCAGGTGTTTTTAAATTTGTGTGTATTAAGTAAAACAGTCATGTTCAATAGTTAGTACCACTTGTTTTTTGCTGCATAAACATGATAATCATCTGACCATAGCGGGCATATTAGGCGCATAGACCCTCAGATGAACAACATATTGCCTTTTTCACAGTCCAGACATTTTGGCCCATTATTCTTTCACATTTCAGCATTGCTTCAGTCCATTGTGGTTTTTGGGCATTTGCTTATGCACAGCTCTCTTAAGCTCCCACCACAGCATTTCAGTCAGGTTGAGGTGTAGACATTGAATAGGGTAAGGCCATTCCAAACCCTTCATTCTTTTATTGTTCAGCCTCTGTGATGTAGATTTACAGTACTAGTGTGCTTCGAATCATTGTCCTGTTGCATGGCTCAATTTCTATCAAGCTCTACCAATCCTCCCATTTGCTGTAAAACAGTGAGTTTATATGAGTTCATAGTCAACTCAATAACTGCAAGGTGCCAAAATTGGCATTATGGACTCATCCGTCCATAGGACATTGTTCCAGAAGTTTTGTGGTTTGTTCAGATGCAGTTTTGCAAACCTCAATCATGCTTCTTTTTAGACAGAAGAGGCTTTCTCCTGAAACTCCTTCAAAACAAACCGTATTTGTTCAGTCTTCTTCTAATTGTGCTATCATGTACTTTAACATATAACATACTCAGTTAGCATTAACTGGGCTATTGACACTGTACCCATCCACTCATGTGAATAAGACAACTGACGGTCTAAAGCACATTAAAAAGGCAAGAAATGTAAAACATTTATTCTTGACAAGGCACACCTGTAAATTGAGAACCATTCCTAGTGACTACCTTGTAAATCTGATGAGAAAATGCCATGAGTGTGCCAAACTTTCATCAAAGCTACTGTAAATGTAGCTCCTTTGGACAATTGAAAATACCTTTTAGTTTACTACATAATTCCGAGTGTGTTGTGTAAACCTCAGGAAACAATGTGCAAAAACTGCCAGTGGTGTGCATTAAACCCCCAAAGCTGTCGATCTCAAACAAGCAACTAATCCATCATGGCAGGAAGTGTGCTGAAATCCTCACAGTGTTAGGTATAAACATGCCCTTAATGATCAAAAAATGAAGAAAGAAACAGGGCAGCAATAACAGTACATCAAGAGGGAGAGGGGTGGGGGACATGTGTTTGGGCTGGGTGTACCTGGGATGCTCTGTCTTCTGGAGATAAGGGAACTGTCAGGCCCTGTAGATTCCTTGTTGCCTTTAGAGTAAGGTCCATCATCTAAAAAAAAAAAGAAAAAAAGAAGGAAACATAAATGATATGAGTTAGAAGCTCAGAACTGAGGCCTTGAGTATATATATATTTTTCCTTCAGATATGATAGCAGGAAGAAGAAGAAAAAAAAAATTCTGATAATTCTTTTCTTTAAAAAAAAAACAAACAGTAAAAAATGACACTTTTGGATAAGAAACTCTGGGACCACTCACAACAATGAAACCATATTCCCTGTCACCAATACAGCAATGCCATATAACGCACATTAAAAGGGACCAGATGCAGCACTTTATCCAAAGTAAGCGTGCAGACACACTTTACTGATAGAAGATGAAAGCCATGGGAAATCTCTCTTATACTCGCAGTCTAAAAACAATAAAAGACACAAAAGATGAAAACAGAAAATATGAAAACAGAAGAAAAATGGAATAAAAAAATTAAAAGGCACACAGCGTACTTTCAAGCGTATAGAATGGAGGTTATTATAACAGTAAAAAGAGAAATAAAATCTAAAATGCAACATTAAAAAAGTGATGGTCAGGTGTCCATATACATTTGGCAACATGGTGTACAACAGTTGCTCAAAATCTAAAAGGATAAGAAGGAATACACATATGGGATTGTCAAGTTAAACCCTTTGGACTGCTGTGCTGTCAGACTGTTGAGTGTTTATGAGCATGTGCTTCTCCCTCTGAGCTGATAAATGATTCATGAGCACCACAGTTTTCATTACGTTTTAACTTGGTACATAAATTAATTCTCAAGCCTCTGGCTTGCCATCAATAAGCATTTCCTGGAGTTTTCTTAGTGCTTATAGCTAAGCTCTTCATCTACTACTTTGTTATACCTGCAGGAAAAAAACTCAGCATTAATGAAGTCTGAGATATTATTACCTGCATAATACCTACTACACATTTTCTAGTGATTCTGTTTTCTTGGCGCTTGGGTTGCAGGCGTGTAGGACGAAAAGAAACACCATCAAATTAAACAAAACTGCGAAGGCATCAGTAACTAGTGAAAATGCCCAAACTACTCACAAAATTGCAGCATGTAAAGCCACAGCTGGTGCATGGCATCCCCATTCTTTTGATTTTGAAACATATCTGTAGTTTAACTTAGGCATAATGTCTGAGTGAATTCATTCCACTCCAACGTGTGTTGAGACGATTATGTGACATTCGTCTGGTTTTTTTTTTTTTAACATTAATTCAATAACAAACATTTATTCGGCAATAAACTTTTTGGAAAGAAAACTGTCTACTGTTTGTGTACATATTTTTTCTGGGTTGCTACGATATAATTTCATTTACAGAAATGCTTGCAAAGATAAAACAGTGATGATGCCGTCAGGATTACAGGGACTTGTGGATCTTTCTTCTGACGGTTATCTATGGTAACATGGTATGGTTGTGTCTGTAATAACAATAATAATCTTAACACATAAATTATCACAGATCATCACAGAATATATATGAAATTACATCTAGATGCTACCACGCTGTTCTTACATTTCTGTATTGCTACAACATGCCTTGAAACACCTATTAATTGAGCCGCTCTCCGGATACTTGCTAAGGCTAATTTAAATCTTATTCTGCTGACTACAATTTGTTATGCAGATGACTGAGTGTTCAAAACCATCATCTTATTTCAGGCAAGGCCAAAGACTTAAAGCTTAACACCAGTGAATGAGCAGACACTGCATTACAACAACACGATATTCAAGCACACATTCTGCTAGCGATGTACTGTATGTGCGTGAATGCTTTTAGTGACACAGCTCCACAGTCAGATTAGCGACTGGCATTAACATGTCCTGCCCCCTACTTCACACAACAGAGACTAAGTCATATCAACCCCCATTTTAATCCACCTGTCTGGGGGATTTGAAAATCCTCTTGAGTCACCTATCAAAGATTTCACTATGACACACACCGTTATAAGTTTTATAGCACAGGTTTATTGGAAATGATAAGGCAAATATCCACAGGAAGAAAGGCTACTGTATGCATTAAGACTAGACTTCCTGCTTCGTTAGTAGCCACTTTATCCTGTTCAGGGTCATGGAGGATCTATCCTGGGAACAGAAGACACAAAATGGAAATACACACCAGATGGGACACCAGTCCATTACAGGGGACCAAATGCATATACTGTATACACATGCCCATTCAAACCCAGGAAAAGTGAGTAAATCCACATACCAGTTAGTTTTTCAGGAGGCAGAGGGAAAATAGGAGAACCCAGAAAGAAAGCAACACAGAAAGTACATGCAAAAAGCCACACAGACATCAACCCAAGCTTAGATTGAATGTAATGTGTAGTTTCGGATATTATATTCCTATTTCATGGAATTAAATGACTTATGCACTCACTGGATACATCCAGAACACTTATTTACCTGCTCAAGAGACGTCAATTAATCTTGGCATTAAACATTAAAATTGGAAAATTGGGATGGTGAATAAACAGAATAATGAAAAAAAAATCTGTTAATAGAAAGGAGAAAGACCAAACTAAATCAAGTTGACAGGAAGGCTACAGAAATCAATACTGCAAGAACCATGGTGAGCAAAAAAGCACCACATTACACCATAGCCTTCTTTCACGGTTTTACCAGTCTCTATATCTCGATTCTCCTACAGCACATTTTATGATCAGGTAGAATTAAAGATTTGCAGCTGGAACACACGGCTTAAAAACTTTGCAGAAATTATGTGATCATGTGGACATGAACTACAGTCGCAAAGGAATGTTTAACACCTTGTAAAATCCACGCCTTGAAGAATCTAGGCTGTTTTGATACAGAAGGTTGTCCTATCCAGTATGGTCTGGTATTTCAAATAAAATGGCTAATAAGTGTAAATGTAATTCATTCAATAATGTCTTAACTTTAAATATTTAAAAGTATATTACATGTAATATAATTACATGACCAAATATGCAAATGTGCAGGTAATGAGATACTACTGTATGCATTGTTGATACAAGCTCAAATTTCATGTCTCAGAACAAAGCTCACATGTAGGTTTATCTCTCATTTTTGAAGAACATAAAATACAGAAACTTGTGATTTAGAGTTCTAGAAGGTCTAGGTATTTATGTATTAAATTCACACTCGTACTATGATTCATTCAAAACTACGTCTACAAATCCTCATATTAATGTTGATATCTGCCCTGGTGTAGCAATTTTTGGGGTGCCGTTCAATTTACAACACGAAAAAAAAACTTTAAAAAAAAAAGATGAAACCTAAAAATGCTAATATTCTAATCTCCAAAATCACTGGCTATGTTTAAAGACAACAGGAAAATTGAACCTTATGCAATACAGTCTTAACTTAAACTGTAGTAACAATAGTACTTATGAATTATTCACATTTTTTTGTTGATGTGTCTAAATGTGCCGCCTGAAAACAAGGATTCTGATGTGGAGTGTCCTGTACTACTGTTCTGCCGCTTTTAAGTTGCTGGTCTAAGCAAATGAAAATGAATTTTGAGGATATTGTGCTTTCTTACCCTAATTATCCTGCATTATCAGCACTGAATAGAAAGATCCAGAGTCAGGGAAGTGACTAATGATAGGAACCCATAATGATAGGCAGAACATAATAATAATAAAAATAATAATATTATTATTAATAATAATAATAATAATAATAATAATAATAATTTAAAAAATTAAGATAACACAAATACAAAACTGCGATAAACTGACCCCCTGTGCAGGATGTACAGGGTGTCAGACTGTTTGACAGTACTAAATAAAGTGGATTATATTCAAGGTATATTAAACTTTTTTTTTTTTTTCTGCAACATATATGTTGTCCATTGACATAAGTAAGGAATTTGTAATATGTTAGGATTTTATTTTTTAGCAGTGTTGCACCAGCTACATTTGCAGTAATACATTTATATATTCTCAACATGAACATTTTGGGCTTGCAGTACAGTTCTTTTTCTTTCTTTTTTTTTTAAATGATCTTTGTCTGGGGCACTTTCAAAAGAATTTGGTGCACAAGTTTTCTGAAATCACAGTGTACATACTATAAATATACAAAAATTATCAGTCAGGGGATGAATGCCTCACATTTACCCTTTACTTTAGGGCACTGAACTTGTGTAAAGAATCTGTTGTAATTATTGATGTGGATTTAAATTTCAATGGCCACATCAAGGCTATAACAATTTGCATTTTAAAATATAGCTAAAATGAGAAACTTCATGTTTAATACAAATTTAGAAAAGCTTATTCATGCTTTTATTTCATG
>JAOTRS010000001.1:17482413-17507215 GCA_028565755.1 Dinotopterus cunningtoni | reverse complement strand
TGTGTTACTCCGCCCCTAATGGTGCGTGAGCAAGCAGTTCGAAAAGATGCGGTCGGCTGACGTCACGCGGTTCAGAGGAAACACGTGATAGTCTTCGGCCCTCCCAGCTGAGTGGTAGTAGTAGCCTTAATGTGGGAGCCCCCTAGTGACGGGGAGGAATTGGCTACGACTAAATTAGGGGAGAAAATTGGAAAAATCCAAAAAAAAAAATTAAAAAAAAAAAAAAAAAGAAATGCTAAAATATATAAGACCATCTCTAACACAAGGGAACTGTCTGAACAGTGACTTAAGGCTGAACTATTATAATATTTTACAACCACTGACTGGACTGAAAGCACCGCTTGCATCTTATTTTGATGCCTCAGTAGCCTCTTTTAAAAGGAAAAAAGGAACAAGCAGAGTCAGATTACAGCTGTAATATTTTCACAAAGTCAACAATGGAATGTGCTAGTGGAAAGTGGCATTGTACTACATCAATGTTTTTTTTTAAACTGTTAACATGCCAGAACATTCAAACATAAAGGATGAAGTGTGACTTATGCACCTTTATTGCACCCTGGCTGCTGTTTTGCTTTCTCAGGCAACAGGTAATATGAAATTTCTAGAGAAGAGAACTGGAACATGTGGAAGTCGTCAATGAAAAATAGATGAAAAACTGTTTAAAGACAGTTAGCATTGTATTATATTAAATATTTTATTATCTTTTTTGCACAAGCTGAAAAGTAGTTAAAAAAAACTAAAATAAGGCTCATTTTTACACTTGGAGTAAAATCCTTTGAAGTCAATGACTGCCTGAAGTCTGGAACTCATGGACATCACCATATGCTGTGTTTCCTCTCTTGAGATGCGCCTTCAAGTGCCGCTTGTTTGTAGATATTCCTTCAGTTTTGTCTTCAGTAAATATAAAAGCATGCTCACTTGGGTTTAGCAAGCTCTATATTCTTCAGCAGCCATTCTGTTACTTTTCTCAGCAGTCACATCATCAATAAACACTGGTGACCGTGTTCTACCAGCAGGCATACATGCCCATGCCGCCACAACAGTGCCTCCATGTTTGACAGGTAATGGTATGCTTTGGATCATAAGCCCTTCCCTTCCTTCTTCATTTTCTACACATTTGAAAATTGGTAGTTTCTGTTATCTCTCTGATGTTTTTTTTTTTCCATGAGCCTAATGATGGCCTCTTCCACATGCATCAGCATCTCTTTGTACTGTATATTGAGCTGTCGTGAACAGCTACCAAACACAAACACTAAGAAACAACAGCAGATTTTTTTTTTAATTTAGATTGAAAACAACTAAAACTGGCCACACCTGGCCATAACACCTCTTATAAGTCAATTGTCCAATTACTTATGAGTCTGTTAGAATGTAAAAATGTATGTAATTCCTAAACAGTGAATTTTTTAACATTTACAACATTAAATCAAACCTAAATGTCTACATTTCAATCATATTTCAACCGCTCCGTTTTTTAAATTCACTGTGGTGGCGCACAGAGGCAAAAGTAAAAAAATTGTCATTGTCCAAATACAAACTGTATCTATAAGAACTGTATCATAAGAAATGTTTTGTCTGTTCAATAGTCAGAACTCACTGTCTCAATGATATTTTACATTTCATACATCGGAGGGCCCAAAACCAGTCTCAGAAAACTTTGTCTGTATGTCCATCAGTCTGCCTGCCTGTCTGTATGTCTGTCCAGCTGAGTTTCCCTCGAGGTAGGCATGCTCATACGCATCACTCAACAGAGGCAATCAATGCCTCAATCAGTTTACCGTGTATACACAAAGTATGCGAAAGACATAGAAACAACGGCAATGCATCTACAAACTTCCACAATCCTCACCAAACATAATTTATACCCATATTTTTTATTTATGTACAGCTGCTTTGCAACAATGTGTATTGGTAAAAGTGCTAAACGAATAAAATTTAATTGCTTTTTTTTTTGTTTGTCCATGCACAGTAGACCGATCCGAATGTCTTAAAATGACTATAACGTAAAATTTTATAATAGGTGCCCATTAAACCACAGGGAGCACTGCTTCTCTGATATGTCCTTTATGCACTGTCTGTATTTGTTTTCTCTTTGTTTTAAACTTCGCCAATACTGTTTGTCATTTTTTTTTCTTTGGGCAAGAGACAATGAGACCTTCCTGCAGAAATAAGAATAAACATATATTGCTCTGTCCATCATCTTTGAATGTTTAGGTTTCATAGTTTACTTCTTCTGTAGTAAGAGTAAGCCATGCTGTGTTACCCTTAAGTTTCTGTTCCTTCCACACACTCTGTCACAGTATACTCTATACACGGTAAACTAATTGCACTGATTTGCTCTGTTAAGTGAAACGTACAGTATAGCCGTACCTACTTTGAGGGAAAAAGTGCTAAATTACTGGTAGAATAATTATTCTTATTTATCAGAAAAGCATCAAGGTCTGGATAGATCTGTCACTCGGTCCGGGTCCGGACCGTAGTCTGCCATTTATTTGCAACGTTGTGTATTAGGTCATTTTTTTCAAAGGTATCTCCATTTAATTTTAAATAAAAGTCATTCTAACTTTGGAAAACAGTGTTCCAACAGTGGATTTTATTACAACCAAATTATAATTGCCATCCATTATTAGGGCTCCTGCTAGGGTGTGTCATGAAGGGCAACCGGTATAACATTTACTGTAGGTATTTGGCTGCTGCTTTTATCCAGAGCGACTATAAAACTTAACTAACCCTATCCTATCACAAAACCATTTCTATGAAACACTTTTTACCGAGGTATGTCCCAACAGAACATGGGTATTACAGTTCTGTTGGATTACCAGTCATGGTTCCTATAGAATTTCTACAGACTTTGTTCTTAAAAAATACTATGAACATATTTTTCAATAAAAATATATACTGTAATTACCAAAATATAATATAAAGTGACATATGTGTCTGGAGCTATGCTCAGTTGACAAACACACAGGCGCATTTGAGATGTGCAAGCTTCATACAGTATATTTTGGTGCAGACCATATTTATTAATGTCTTTTGGGAATTGGGTCATTAAGGACAATTTTTGTCATAAAGTAGGTTGTTGCAGTGCACGAAACACCTGTTTCAGATGTTGTCATCTGTTTTTATTGATGCATGTTGCTTAATTATAAAATGGTTTGCTGAAATACCTCACATAAAATAACTTGTGTGATCAGTTTAGAGAGGTGTTTCCCAAACTTTTTTTAGGGACCGATGTTTGGTGCACTGCAACAGCAGCATACAAAGGTGTACCCTGTGTTGATGCAGACTTTCTGTTTGGCCTTAATACTTCATATACATGAAATGTCTAAGCGCAAACATTCATCAGATTCTGTCAGTTCCGATTCATACCAGCTTTATTCTGTCTCAGCAATAATGCACAGACAAGCTATTTGAGTAAGAGTGACTCCTTGTGGAGAATTTCCAACCTGCTAAATATGGGGGAATCAAATTATCAGCAGTTTCATGAGCTAAAAAGAGCACTGTAGCACTGTGATTCTTATTAAAATCAGTAAACCAGTCTATGAAAAATGAACAGGATAATCCAACCATGTGAATATAAGATTCTGTTGATCATTTATACATTACATGCTACTAGACAGTGGGTTATATTATCAGAACATTACATTAGTATACAGAACAGATAATACAACATGAGAGTAAAGGAAGGAAACACAGACAGACAAAGAGTGAGAGAGTGGGAGAAAAAAAAAAACGTGCTTTGACCTAATTTCACTCCTACACAGTGCTATGGCTAGTTAGGACAAAATTATACAGTCAAACAGTTGCAAATGAGTCTATATTCAGAATGGGTAAAGAGGCACACAGCAAACATCTGAGCAGCTCTTTCTTTGTTACCAAATACCACAATACAGCTCTTACTCAGTTAGCCAGCACCACAGAGCAGTTGTTTTTCAGTTACCCATTACCATAGAACAGTTCTTTTTCAGGTACCACAGAACAGCTCTTTCTCAGCTACAGAGCACCAGAGAACAGCTCTTTCACAGCTATCCAGCACCAGAGAACATCTATTTCTCATTTACCCAGGACCACAGGGCAGCTCTTTCTTGTTTACCCAGGACCACAGAGCAGCTCCTTGTCGTTTACCCAGTTCACCAATACCACAAAATGGCTCATTCTCAGTTCCCCTTCAACAAGGAGTAGCTCTTTTTCAGGTAACCATCAGGAAATCAGGATTTCTTACACATGTGTGAAGATAGTTTAAGCTGGTATTTTCAAATGATTACAAGAATTAATCACATTGTCATTTCTCATTTTTAATTGCTAATTCAAAGAAACCAATTCTCAGATTTAAAAAGAAAATCTGAATAATAAAAAAGGTAAAAAGGGTAATATTCATTGGAGCAACTACGACAATGATTGTGAAATTCTTTGAAAATAGAGACAAATATAGCGAGTGACACATGACAAAAGAATACCCTACTTTGCGAATGGTGGTGTTTTCTTAACTTCGTCTGTTTGATGCACTTGTGAAATATTAAATATTGAAAATCCTGTCTCTGTTGCTATAGACAGACCTTGCCTGAATTGTGAATAAAGGAGGCCTTTCTTTTGCTCTCTTACAGAAGATTGAGTTCTCTGACAACTACTAAACATCAGAGTAGGACTGACTCTTATACACAAGCTAGAAGAGAATAAATCATGAATCTCTTATGTGAGTGTGTAGCTGCTCCATTCTTATGGGTCTTTTTTTTTTTTTTACAAGATTTATTGTGGCACACAATAGAAATGATGTCTAGGAATAAATGAATAAATGATACTTTTAGTGTTGAGAAACAGTACTTAATAGCTATGTCTGTCTCTATTCCACGGACAGGGCTGTCTTGGAATTTACCCCAAAACAACATATAATTTTTGATTCTGTTCATTTTATAACACAATTGCCTTTATGGTTGTGCAGCAATATCCATACGCTTAATGAGATTACAACTAATTATTGCATTAAATGCATTAAACATGGTAAATTAATGTCATGCTAATGACTCACACTATGTACGACATGAACTAGTGACAGGTATATGCCCAAATTATTTTGCTCCTTCCTCACTCTGAAGGCTCCCCACGGAGGTGGCATCCTCTTCTGCAGGTGAGTGAAGGGGCGGGGCCACCCGATTCGGTACGGCTGGTGACAAATGAGAAATGAATGGATCGGTGCTTCCACCACATTATAAAAGTGGTGTGGGGAGCTCTGTCTAGAAAGTTCTGAGTAACAATGTTGTAAGTGGAAAGCCTGAGTTTTAAGGCTCAGACCTCAATGTTGTGCAGCCAATGCTAAAGGCGAGAGCGGCATGCGGGCGGAGCAATGCCTTTCGCTCCAGAAACTTAACGGTGAGTAAAGGATGCCCTGCCGTTTGATCACTGCGGTGGGTATTTTAGTGTGCAAGTTGCACTTGAATTTCACAGGAGGGACGAAGGAGCCCCCAGTTGGGAGAATCACAAGTGGGCGTGTGAACCACATGTCACTCCAAGGCTTGCGCTGCTGCGGCCCCCTTATCCACGCCAAGCACCAGCTTTGGCGATCCAGTTGTCAATGAGGAAAAGGCAGTGGGTTTGCCATTGAGGCCCCCAAGCCCAGTCGGGGTAAGCCTCCCGGGCATCAGAAGTGGCAAGGGCTCATAGTCTCTGGGACCTGTGTTCCGCAGTGAGCACCTCCAACCCACCTGAAGGTGGCCATTTCATAAAGACAGCCAGATGGAGGACTGACCTCACCTTCTCAAGCTTGGGGTACCAAGGCAGGGGGACTGCCTACCGTCCATCTACGCGCTAGAGCTTACAGCACAAGGGCAGTTGGACGAGTCACAGCTGAACAACCTGCACAAGCAAAACGCAGCATGGAAAAAGGGTGATGCCATGCACCCCGGGGACGGGAGTGCCGTTAGGAATAACGTCAAGCGACGACCTTGATGTCACACCTATCAAGTGTCTGCCCCTGACCCAGCGACAAGAAAAGCTGGTGTGACTGCAGGTGCTGCGTTGAAAGGGCTGGCAGAAGTCGCTGCCCACGTCAATGCACCCTATCCCTTTGTGTGAGTGCTTAAAACTAGCCAAGTGCCCCTCTGCCAGCTGGGTACTGTCTGGACTGGCATGTACAACCCCTTTTTTCTTTCCCTTCTTTTCCTTCCTCGCTACTTCGTTCCCTTCCCTTTTTCCATTATCCTAAATAAAATGACATTTTTTCCCCCCAAGACCTCAACTCGTGTCTGTATGTCTGTGGTGCCATATCCGAGTCAAAGATTTCACAACACATACCATCAGGTCCAGAAGAATTGACAGGGACACAATTTGAGGATTTTTCCTTTTGTAAACCACCACAAAAGTTGTGAAAATTGGCTTTCATGGAACATTTTATAATGTGAAGTACTGTCTTATCAGCAGCATTTGACTGAATCTAAGGCAGAATGTATGAATCTTTATGCTTCAGAATTCATCCCACTACTTCCAAAAGCACTCATCATTAATAACCAGTGATTCAGCTCCACTGTTAGCCATACATGCCCAGGCCATAACACTGCCTCTGACATGTTTAACAGATGATGTGGTACGCTTTGGAACATAAGCCCTTCCTTATTTCTTATCTTCTCCCATTTTTTTTCTTCCAATAAATTTGGTTCATTTTAGTCCTGTGCCAGAACTGATCTTTTTTTTTTTAAACTAAAAAGGTCTAATTCTGGCCTTCTTGATTGTTTCTAGAGGCTTGCATCTTAAACCATCTTAACTTACATTCGCGAAGGAATCTGTTACTCTGACACAGATAGCAAACTTCTACTTCAAACTCTCTTGATTTGGCTAGATGCTATGAAGGAGTTTTGCTTTACTAATAAAAGAATTCTGTGATCACTTGCTTCATTTGTCTTCAACGGGCTTCAAAGCCTTTTGGCATTGTTGACCTCACCATTGCGTTCCTTTCTTCCTAAGAATGTACTGTACTAAATAGCCTCTTTAACTCATTCCTATGAACTGCCAAATGCAATTCAACATCAGATCAACAGATCTTTTATTACCTTTCTATAATTTGCCATGAAACAACACAGAAACAGTCCACAACTGCCCTTAATACTTATCATCAGACAGATGTCCAATTACCTTTGAGCCTGTGAAAATTAAGCGGTTCCCTTTCAGTCAATTCACTCGGTACAACACTTAACGTATGGGATATCACACCCTATCGTGTCCTGGCTGAAGCCACCTATATTCACGCCGTAAAGGTAGTCAAACCTGTGGTGACGTAGTTGTAGCCCCGCCTATACCTATAAGCCATCGTCACCACGGTTGACCCTCAATTCTTATACTCTTCACCTCGATGTGAACACCTGAATGTTCCATTATTAAAACCAATAAAGAGTTTTCCTGTTTACAATGTTGCAAAAAAAAAAAAAAAAAAAGCCCAGTGCCATCTATGAGGCTGCACTCTGGCAGAACGGTTGTGAGCCGGTTGACTCCCACTTTCTCGAGTGGCACACATGCGCAGTCTCGACATGGGTGCAAAACACAGTCGCTATGGGATACCGACTACAGTAGGTAGACTGCAATAGGCCCGGGGGATTGGTTCACTACAATCAATCTCATGGATGCTTACTTTCATATAGCAATCTTTCAGCGCCCCAGAAAACTTCTAAGGTTTGCATTCGAGGGTGTGGCCTGCGAGTACCTAGTGCTGGCATTCGGCCCATCGCTAGCTCCCTGAACGTTCATGAAGTGCGTCGAGGCGGCGCTGTATACTCTTCGTGAGAAAGGCATTGGCATACTGGCCTATTTAGACGACTGGGCGCTATGTGCTCCAAATGTTTTTACAGTTAATGGGAATGATGGTGTCTATGATCGCTATGGTGCCTCTCGGGCTGTTGAACATGCGTGCGTTTCAGCACTGGGTGCGCTCTCACCGCCTATGTGTGGCGCGCCACCTCAACAAGAGGCTGACAGTGACTCCGTCATGCATCTCAGCTCTTTTGCCCTGTAGGGAACCCAGGCTGGTATGCCAGGGCTCTCCGATATGCAGGGTGCCGTTTCGCAAAGTGGTGTCAACAGATGCCTCTCTCAGCGGGTGGGGCGCTCTGTGCGACGGCTCCACGGTGTGGGGGGGGCGTGGTCACAGGAACCACGCAGGCTTCACATCAACTATTTGGAGCTGTTGGCGGTGTTTTCAGCCCTGAGACATTTTTGTCTGACTCTGACAGGCCATCATGTTCTGATCAGGACAGACAACACAACAGTGGTGTCGTATATAAACAGACAAGGGGGGACTCGCTCACTCCCCCTGCTGAAACTATCTCATTCTCTATTGCTATGATCCAGTGTTCATCTTCTGTCACTCAGGGCCACTCACATTCCAGGGCACCTGAATCTGGGGGCGGACCTTCTTTCCTGGGGGGCCCACTTGTGAGGGAATGGAGGTTACAACCATAAGTGATAGCTTAGATCTGGGAGTGCTTCGGCAGGGCAGTAGTGGATCTCTTTGGATCCAAAGAAAATGCTTACTGCCCACTATTCTTCTCCATAACAGATCGCCCTTAATGCCCTTCTGGGGATCGATGCGCTGGCACACTCAATGCCTGCTTGCTTACCTGTTAAAAAGTCCAATCTGATAGCTAAAGGGCTTCCTCCGAATGTGATTGAGACAATTCAAAGTGCTCTGGCCTCGTCTACTAGAGGTTTATATGCTTACAAGTGGCGAGTCTATAGATATAAAAATTCTTTCATGTAAGACAGCACTTCTTTTTGCTATTTGACCCTTCTGAAACACATTAACATCTTTTCCACAATCACAGGATACCTCTTGAGAGATGGTTGTTCAAGAAATGAGATGCCGCTCACTGCATCATAAAGGCTTTTTTTTTTTTTTTTATGTTTTCAGCTGAAACAGATCAATCAATGCAGTTATTATACAATTAAAGACACTTGGTATTTGCTTATTTAAATCCACACACAAATAGCATCTTTTTTTGCTGGACAGAGATCAGCAGCATCTTAGCAACATTTTAGACATTTCTACTAAATTCAAGCTTCTTCTTATTGGCAGATAAGTTAAAGAATTTTATTTAGAAAGAAGCAAAAGTATCTGCCAAAAGACTAAACATGTGAAATAAGAAAAGATCTTTAGACATAAGCTTAATAATGTTAGATTTGTTTTTTTGTAAGCTTACAACACAAATAATTGATATATTTGACTACATTTATTTATTTCTTTATTGCTATAGTGCTATTAATTTACAGTGGGGGGATCATGCAATCAAAAACAAAGATGTTCTCATAATTACCTGCTGTTTAAAACTACCTATATATGCAGCTATACATGCTCACATCACTTATTTGTTCTGGTTCCTAATTATAGCTTTCTGTTCATAATTACACACTGCCATAGGAGGACAACTTTCTTTCGAAAGTAAAAGTGAATAGCCTGGTTAAATGTTTTTTTTAAGAGACTCAGTGAATTTCAAGTATGGTTCTGAATAATACATCAGAAGTGAAGTGTAATCTTTTTTGAAATTATTTGAAGGCAGCTTTTTATAACCTTCTACACTTTGACATAACAGGACATTTCTCTTCTATAAGCAGTATCGATCGTGAAAACTGGGCTATGACTAGTTTAAAGAATGTCATCAGGGAATGTAAACATATATATATATACTACATATATGGAATGAAACCTGAGATAATTACATATATACACTGAATGACGCATAGCTACTATGCGCGATTCCTTGCGGCATTTGCTGAGAGAAATGAGAATCGCAGGTTGGAAAAGGCATGACCGGTGCGCAGCTGTCAGCAATTTCACGTAAATAAAAGCAAAATAGCTTTATACTGGCTTTTACTGGTGCGATTTTGAAAATGTAAGCATGCAGGGTGATTAAGCTCACAGATAGGAAAAGTCATTAAAGGAGGGTCCTAAAATTTGATCGAGTGTGTAGTATTTTTTTTCCCCATTGTGGTCAAATGACCGGTACTCAGCGCTTCTAGTGTTAAAGATGGCATTGCATTGTATTTATGGCAGTTAAGCTGAAATATACTGCTTTATAAAATGAACAAACTCTTTATAACTACATACAATTTAAATCCAGAAACAAAAACACCAAACAGTACACTGTACTGTAATCACTTGTCTTTTCATTGGGAATAATTACATTTCTCAGGCCTAAATTAAGCTGAAAAATCATATAGACTTTGCTTGCAGTAACACAACCAAACCAAGTGGGATTATCAATAAAATAAGTAGACTGGATCAACAAATGAGTGCTAACTCTTTATTTATTCTTTTGAAAAAGGATTTATTGTTATTAATTGTTGTCAAAGTTCAATTTAAAACACATTTTACTCATCCAAATGGCTTCCTTTAAAGACAAATTTCTTCTGTGGAAATTTAATTCTAAACATGGTTGAGCTATACAGGAACATTCCATTAAACAATATTCCTTTTTATAAAATTGTTTTTGATGAGCCGATTTCTTGTGTTTTCCTTATGATAGGTTTATCAAAATGTAATTTTGGTGGGGTTCCCAGGAAAAAAAAAATCCAGAAAATCACATTGTAGGATTTTTAATGAATTAATTGGTAAACTCATCGGTAAAATAAGTATTTGGTCACTTACAAACAAGCAAGATTTCTGGCTCTCACAGACCTGTAACAACTTTAAGTGGCTCCTCTGTCCTCCATTCGTTACCTGTCTTAATGGCATCTGTTATCAGTATAAAAGACCACAAACGCAAACAGTCACACTCCAAACTCCACTTTGGCCAAGACCAAAGAGCTGTCAAAGGACACCAGAAACAAAATTGTAGATCTGCACCAAGCTGGGAAGACTTAATCTGCAATAGGTAAGCAGCTTGGTGTGAATAAATTACAGTGGGAAAACTGAAAACTAAAAAAAAAAGAAAACTGTGGGAGCAATTGTTAGAAAATGAAAGACATACAAGACCAATGATAATCTCCCTTGATCTGGGGCTCCACACAAGATCTCACCCCGTGGGGTCAAAATGGTCACAAGAACTTTGAGCAAAAATCCCAGAACCACACAGTGGGACCTAGTGAATGACCTGCAGAGAGCTGGGACCAAAGTAACAAAGGCTACCATCAGTAACACACTGCGCCGCCAGGGACTCAAACCCTGCAGTGCTAGACGTGTCCCCCTGCTTAAGCCAGTACATGTCCGGGCCCGTCTAAAGTTTGCTAGAAAGCATCTGGATGATCATCATGAGGAGATCTGCATGGAGGAATGGGCCAAAATACCAGCAACAGTGTGTGACCTTGTGAAGACTTACAGAAAACGTTTGACCTCTGTCATTCCCAACAAAGGGTATATTACAAAGTATTGAGATGAAATTTTGGTATTGACCAAATACTTATTTCCACCATAATTTGCAAATACATTCTTTAAAAATCCTACAACGTGATTTTCTGGATTTTTTTTTCTTATTTTGTCTCTCATACAGTAGTTGAGGTAAAAATATTGATGAAAATTACAGGCCTCTCATCTTTTTAAGTGGGAGAACTTGCACAATTGGTGGCTGACTAAATACTTTTTGCCCACTGTATGTTCTACTTGCTTTCAAATATGTAAGGCTTATAGGTAAAACATTAAAAAATAAGATTTTTAAAGCAGATACATAACATGGGGAAAAAATATTGACATAAAAGAAAATATTTTCACCCCACCTTTAAAATGCAAAGTGATGGCACTATGTAGTAGTGATAGAGTTAAGAGGTAAGACAGACTCGCTTGGTTTTCGTCAGTGTTTTTGCATGTCACAGAGTGTTTTCAAAGCCATAGTTAATTAGCTGCAGTTCTGGCCTAGAAAAAAAGGGCTTCCACACTCCAGTGTGACTCTGAAATCATGAACTGTCATCTCTACATTCTCTGTAGACATTAAGTTTCCACCCCATCACCTCTGTAAATGCAATTAAATGAAGAGCTCAATTTCTGATATGATTTACATTTTATTTATTTTTGTATCTGGTTTTCAATGCATTAGAGATTTGGGTTACATCATTGTTTAGCCTAATTAATTATGTTTCTAGGCAACCAAACAGAGGGATAGGGTAAGCACACCGGCATGTGCGTTCACTTGGCCTGTGGGCTAGTTAACAAATTTATGATAAGGATAAATGAGACCACCAGTATGATAAATCTGCCAGGAGAACGAACATCTGTTTGAAGATCTGCTGATGGAAGTTGATCCAACAGCCTATGTGAGAGTAACTTAAACAAGCTGAGAAGCTTCCCTAAAGATTTGATAATGCACACGATAATTATCATTAACCTTTCTTTTTAAACAGCTGCCAATGCCATTCATAAACCTAAGAAGAAAGCATGACTCAAAGGGATTAGATGCTTTGACCTAGTTTATGGAATTACCTAAATGAATCATTCTGATTATTAAAAAAAAAAAAGATACAGCATACACATCCTAAACAAATAAAGACCCTTAAGATAAAAAGCTTAAAAAAATAAATAAAAAAAAACGGTGGCTTACATACTTTCACATACTATACTGTGATTAAGTAGAAATGTCAATCACATCAAATATTTAAACCTCTAAAGTGAAATCTATTCTGCTCAATCAATGCCATCGCATTAAGCCTGGCGTATGCCTTTCAAGCTGAGGGTTAAGTGTGTCACCACAAATTTAGCCCCACCTCTACCCTGAGGGATTTTGTCTCAAGTCAAAGAGAAGAGAGAGTTTTCACCAAGCACCTCGTCTCTTGGGAATTTAACTGCCTGAATATGCTTTACATAAAATTTGCTTTTGATTTATCAGTGTAACCATCACAGGGCAAAGTTATCATCATCATATTAATAAAAGGGGTTAAAATGAGTAAAAGTATGAAACAAGACAGTGAAATAAAGGGAAAGAGAATTTTTTACCTTTTAGCCCCTTTTCTAATAAGGGGCTATGATCAAGGCTATATGAATATGCTTGACATGAAATAAAAACATCACAGGCCACAGTTTATTAATTAAAGCATACAGGTGCGGTGAACGAGCACTTGACATAGAGGGAGCAAAAGAGATAAGCAAGCCTGAGAATGAGTTAAGGGAAAGAGAGAAAGTTTGTTCTCATCTTACCACTGATGCAGAGGCTTAGAGAGCACAGACTCTCGTCGCAGGTCTCAGGACTCTCTGCCTCCCACTGGAAGCTCCTTTCCCTCTTCCGAGGTGACATCCTCCTCACGACATACAGCAATCTGTCCATTATCTGCTCCTTCTTTTTAATCCAACAGACCCACTTCTTATCTCTCTTACTCGGAGTGCAGTAGATGTGCCGAGTCGGCTAAATGAACAAGCACCCACAAAGTGAGACAGCCGGGCTACGAGAGCGAAGCAGGAAGGAGGGGAGAAAAGAAAAACATCCAATTTACCCAGTACGCTCCCTTCTTGCTGCAAAGCTGTATCCCACTGCTTCTCCAGCACAACTCCCAGCCTACTGCTCATTTTTTAAACCTCCCTCCCCTTTCCCTGGTCCTATGTGTTGCCATCTACAGATTTAATCCCTTTCATGAAAGGGCCCCATAATTAGCTAATCTCATAGCTCATCTCATTAGTACTGTGTAAAAAAAGAGAAAGTTGCCCATGATTTGGCTAATAAACAGATGAACTACTTTGAAATAACCATGGGGGAATCAAACCAGGACCCTGGAGGTGCAAGGCAACGGTGCGAACCACTAATCCACAATGCCGACAATTTATCTTTATTTGTAAAAAATAAATTAATAAACAAATAAGAAACCCATACACAATTGAAATCAATCTCAAATATTCCTGGTGTAAAAGTAGATTTTGAATTAGATATGCACTTGGCCCCCAAGCGATGGAATAAACTTCCTATGGTGTTGGAACAGCTGAGTCAATGGCACTTGTTAAACAAAAACTGAAGTCCAACATCTTTACCAAGCATTTGGATTAAGATGTATTTTATTTATTAAAAACAAACAATCAGAAGCCCAAGCAAATTGTACTTAAACTCAGGGGTTAACCCACCTGTTACACAGTTTAATGAATTAAGTTCTACAGCAACACTGGCACATGAAAAGTTCTGAATAGAACCCCATAAGAAATTTTACCATGGTAGTCCAATCCACATACAGTTCCATGGTATTTTTGACAGTACTGTGGTACTAATTTGCTATAGATAAAGTACATGTACCGCACTATGGCTAAAAAGTTTTGAGAATGGCACATAATTTTCACAAAGTCTGCTCGATTAGTATTTTAAGATCTTTTTGTCAGATGTTACTATGGTATACTAAAGTATAATTACAAGCATTTGTGTCGAAGTGTCAAAAGTGTCAAAGGCTGTATCGACGTATTACATTAAGTTTATGCAAAAACCCCTCTTTTTTAAGACCTCTGCAATTTGCCCTGGCATGCTGTCAATCAACAACTGCACCACATGTTGATTGATGGCAGCCCATTTTTGCATAATGATGGCTTGGAGTTTGTTAGTATTTGTGGGTTTCTATACATCCTTTGGGCCAACGGTAAATGTACTAAAGTATGGTCTGTGGTTCTACCATGGATTGTAGTATGGTACTATGGAGCATGTACCAGGATACTGTCAAAAAGATGTTATGCATGTTTATGTACCATAATGGTAATATTTATAGTATATAAAGCATCTATGTAACATACAGTAGTAGCCATATTATACAGTATACCTGCTGAACTTTGGAAGCCACTGTTGTACCCATGGTAGGTTCCTACCATGGTAATATCTATAGTACCACTATAATACTATGGTATGTATTACAGTTTACCATAATAAAAAAGTACATACAGTACCATAGAAAAAGGAAAAGTGGGGAGGAACATCCAGTAAGTGGAGTGATGTGAACATGAAGTGTCATTGAGTGCATAATTAATTTTTTTATAGAAAAAGTGTTTTATTCTGCTTATATCAGTGACTTGCTAATAAACGATTGTATGGTAAACGATTACTTCCTTTTATTTTACAGAGAACCACAAAAGTGCAAACTCCTCTTTCCTGAACTGGATAACTTGGACTGGTCTTCAGTGTTTACAGTGTAGACTCCTTCCATACTGTATATGTGGAATAAGAGTTACCAGATCAATTATAATACTTTCACTTTGCTAAGCTATTTTTTATGCATTATCTGCTATGCTAGTTCATACATGTTTTACTATATAAACAATAACGTCTCAGAACTGGTGCATTAATACAAACTTTGCAACACCTTTTGACCAATAAATTCGAGCATTCACCTGCACTGTGTTATAAGTATAGTTAAGAGTTTTATAGTAGTATTAGCAGGTTGCAATGTTGCAAAGAAATGCACTTTATGGGCACAAGTTTGTGGACACCTGACCATTAAGCAGATGTTTTTGCAGATGTTTTTTTTATGCCTGCACTATTTGCACACAATTGTATATGTCTTTGTACAAGTTCAATTGTATAAGTTTGCATACTGTTGAATTACAATTTTCTTTTCACTGAAACTTAGAGGCCCAACTGTGCTCCAGCATGACAATGATGTCTCACAATGACAATGACACAAGCTCCATGATGATATTGTTTGCCAAGGATGCACAGAGTCCTGACCTCAGCCACACTAAACACTTTTGGGATAAACTGGAATACCAGGCCTCCCCACTCAACATCAGTACCCAACCTCACTAATGCTATTATGGCTGATTGAGAAAATCCCATTAACTCCAAAATCTAATGAAAAGCCTTACCAAAAGTGTAAAAGTTATTTAAACAGTAAATTGGAAATTAATTGGATGTTCAACAAGTACAAATGGGTGTAATGGCCAAATGTCGAAAAATCTAGTCCAACAAATAAAATAATTTACAAAAAATATATATACCGATAGAGGAGGCATGGTGGTTCAGCAGTTAGGACTATTATCTCGTGGCCTCTAGGGTTGAGCGTTCAAATCTCTGCTCTGTTCTGTATCTATGAATTTTGCATGTTCTCCCTGTGCTTTGTAGGTTTTCCACACACACTGATTGTTTCTTTTTTTAAATTTTCTGTAGTGTATGAGTGGGTGTGTGAGTGTATCCTCAGTGATGGGCTGGCGTTCCCTGCCTTGTGCAGTGAAACGAAAAATCTAACGTGTTAGATCCGCCATTTAAGTACTCAGTTATTTAGTTATTTTTTCAAAAATGTAATCCGTTATTTAGACAATTTATGTAATCCGTAAACCAGACAGCAGTCATTCCCAAACCCTCAGTGTGTGTGTGAAAGTCGTCCTACAAGCCCCGTCCCCGATAACCCGCCCCCCTCTGTTATTCCTGCTGTTATAACCCTATCTCACCTATGCGGTTTGACTATGCGAAGACCGACGCGCAGAAAGATGGAAACAATCACAGTGCCAAAACTCGCGGTGAATCATGATGAACCGTACTTACGGCTACTGCGCAAAACCGCGTTGGTGAGATAGGGGTATTAGTAGTTAACGGATTATGGGCCAAACTTATTATAAAGGTCTTGACTAAAACAACATGCATGAGGAATCCCAAAGGAGTTTTCATTTTCTGTAATGGAAAAATACTCTAACTAGTTACTTTTATCAGAAAGTAACGCTGTAATGTAACTGATTACTTTTTAAACGACAGTTATTTTGTAATGTAATTAGTTACTTTTTTTTTTTTCCTTTTTTTCGAATTTTTCCGATTTTCTCCCCTAATTTAGTGGTGTCCAATTCCTCCCAGTCACTGGAGGCTCCCACATTAAGCTTCTACCGCCAATCAGTCGGGAGGGCCGCAGACCGACCCACGTGTTTCCTCCGATCCACGTGACGTCACTGACCATCTTTTCGAACTGCTCGCTCACGCACCGTTGGGGGCACACTCGGAGGAACAGCGCTATCTGCTCCCTCCGCCTGCGCGAGCTCACAGACGCCCCTGATTGGCTTGTAGAGCCGTCATTAATATGGGAGCACTAATTACCTCTCATCCCTCCCCACTAAGAGAGCTCGGCCAATCAGCTCTCTCTAGGCCTCCGGCTGTGAGAGGTTACAGCATCACCCGGGGATCGAACTAGCGATCTCCGGATGATAGGGCAAGCGCTTTACCACTGCGCCACTCGGAGGCCTGTAATTAGTTACTTTAAAAAGTAACGTCCCCCAACATTGTCTATAAGTATCTAAGTCTAAGTCTAAAATTTAAGATTTGCGCACCACAGATCTGGTCACTGTCCCTCTAAACTGCCTTAAAACTTGTAGAATTCACTTTTAATGGTCCGGCACCTAGGGATGAATTCCCAGTGCACACCTTTTTTGTTGTGGATGGGCTGGGCTCTTCCTCTGTAAAGACTGTTGATTCATCTTAAAGTCGTACCCATACACCCAAGTTTCGTCACCAGTAATGATCCTTGACATGAAGGACGGTTTCTGACAATGCTGACAGAGTTCTTGGCAAACTTTGACGCAATGTTCCTTCTGCTCCTAGGCCAGCAACCTGGGGACAAACTTGGCAGCAACATGGCGCTTGTTCAAATCACATGTGAGGATTACTGGACCATTCCATGACACACCAACAATGGCAGCAATGTTGTGGATCATTCTCCCGCATTTATTATGCACAAGATGCCTAATGGTTTCGACATTGAGCTTGTTGAAGGTCTTCCTGATCTCTTTTCATCTTCAAATTATGTTCTTCCGCTCTTGAAGCACACGTGCCACTTGAAACACCTTGAATCCCTCATTGCAGCATTGTTTTCAGTAAAAAAAAAAAAAAAAAAAAACTACTGTACTCTTACAACAAAGGTAATGAGTCCACCAAGATACTGGTCCACCAGAGCCTGAATACCAAAGTTGTTTCTAGTAACTTTTCTTTTTTGTCATTTCACTGGGAATCCCCATCTCTAAAAGTAATGCTGCATTGCTGCTCATGATGCCTCTCTACGTGCAACCCACGCGTCAGACAAAAGCAAATGAGTCGTGGAGGTGGAAGTGACACACAGAACTAAGTGCACTTTAAAGCTTCTATTAGCTTTGTTATATGATTCAGAGGCAAAAAAGTCACCCACAGTGGAAAGTTCTAATCCAACAAAGTGTCTAGTTATATGATTTATTATTCACACTCTTTACAGTGTTAAAAAAAATAATCCAAGAGTGTTGTGAAATTAAAATTGAAAAAACATCATATGTTCTGACCTCTATACCAATTGTCCAATCTATTTGGCTTTTAAGTCAATCATTGCCCTATTTTCTTTTGATTCTGAATTTAACTAAAATGTAGAAACATGCCTGGTAATTTATTTGGAAATACACAAGGGTTGTCAAACTGGAACTTTAAATTTTGCAGGATAACAGGACACAGTTAAGAGAGTAAAAAACTTCCTTTGATTCTTTATATCATTACTGACACCAACATGGTAGAAATGTTTTGTCAGTACACCAAAGCCATGATCAGACTGCTTGCTTCACGTCTGAAACATTGACCTCAGAGATACTCCTTTAGCAGCCCAAACATGTGGAAATTGCAAGGTAAGGACTGTACCGATAGCACAGTTCCTCCCAGACAAGTTCCTGTAATGTGCAAGTGGTAGTCATGAATGAAAGTGTGTACAGTTCCCACAGACAGATGCATCTCTTCTGCAAGTCGGCAACAGGTTATCCATCGATTTTCAAGGATCAGGTGTTAAACTCGCTGAATGTTCATGGGAACAACTGCAGTGAGCTCAAAAACACCATGGCCAGGATCATCATTCACATCAAAAAATGGTAGTACCATGCAAATGAAATTTCTTCACAAGTCCTGGTTTGACTTGAACACCCCTCATATATTTACTGTGGTGTGTTACACTTTTAAAAACTGGTTGTGGTTATTTAACCAAGGCTATGTTGTTTTGCAGCCCTAAATGGAGCATTTATGTTTGGTATGAACTCCCACTGCATATTCAAACATAACAGTATGAGCCAAATAGCTCAGCACTTATGGTCCTGCAACCACTCAAAATGACAGCAAATAAATTAGGTGTCCAGCCAATTAAGAAATGCATCAACAAATGTACTCCCTTAAAAGACTTAGTGGTGGACAATTGTTGGCAAATAAACTCATTAGCTAACATATCAACAAAGTT
The DNA here is from genome assembly GCA_028565755.1 of Dinotopterus cunningtoni. NCBI lineage: Eukaryota > Metazoa > Chordata > Actinopteri > Siluriformes > Clariidae > Dinotopterus > Dinotopterus cunningtoni. Next base: position 17,488,135 of record JAOTRS010000001.1, on the reverse strand, counting down.
GCTGCTTTTTGTTGAAACCAATCATGGAAAATAATGTTGTGTGACAAAATAGAAGCATTGGGCATAGTTTGCCAAAAAACCTCTTATTGTCTAAATCCAAAATGGTATATGTAATTAAATCTGACAATGTGAAGAAACCCCTAGAGACTATTATTAAGAAATCAAACCTTTACCATCAAATACATTGTATATCCATGGCAAACAGCTGCATACAATACATCCTCATCACATCCATATTATGGTAGTTACTGTAAGTGATGAATGCCAGAGGGTTGAATAAACTTGAGGGTTTTGTTCAAATTCCTTTGAGAAACCAAAAATTGCTGATTTTTTTTACTAGTGGATTGCGGGTTCAAAAGTTGCTTCTGTTCTAACGCTTGCTGATGTTGCATGATGCAGTTAAACTTAAGTGCTTCTGGGTTACTCCTACACTCACACACAACAGATGTAGTGAGCCTCCTCCACAACCCTTCGGGATTTCTTACAGATTCGCTGTTCTTTCCATAAAATATGGACAATTTAGAGATTTGCCCTCACAACATGCTTAGTGAGTTCAATGATCAGCATTCGCATTAGAGGTGGACCGTTTCCGTAAACATGGCAGCCTTGAATATTTTGTGTCTCTTCTTTCTGCTAATATAATCTTTATTATACTCGCCTTAGGGTAGCAAAGAAGATGAAGCGAATAGGCATATAGGTGGGTGTATGACTATATTTTTTAGGATATGTATTTCATAAATAAAACTGCTATTGATTTTTAGATTTGGCAGGCGTGACTTTATTGCCAGAACAAATCTGTGAAGTTGGGTGGAGATGACATTCATCTAGGCTTTGAAATTGCACTGTGATAGTCGTTTGAAAAATGTATACTGGTTAAAAATCGAATTGCAGAAACTACCAAATACGCACTTGGATGACATAATAAAATATTTTGGCAATCAGTGTAGTCATTGCTGATTCTCTCCCTGTGACTAAGTTTCCCTCCACCTCCTCAAAACTAATGGACTGAGACTGAACACTAATGCATTTGGGTACCAGTTTCCACAATATAATCGTTAGCTTAAAGTTAGCACTTTAATTACAATGTACCTCATTGATCAATTTAGTAATATTGTCTGTTTGTAAGTCAAACCACAAAAAGTTTGATCAATCCTGATTTTCTTCACCAAATGAGCTACATTCTGAGATACAACTGAAGTTTAACTCATTTATTTGGTGGCTTTTGGTACTAATGTGTTTTTTTCCAGTTAAAGATTAAGCCATTTCCTTTTTCTCCTAGACTCCCATTATAAAACTTCTACATGGCTGCTATGCCTCCAGCCTACGCTCTCTGTGGTATTCAACCCAAATCACCATCAGTCTTGAGTACAGATCTGGGTCTCTTGAAAATTATAATAATTTACTAAATTATAATGCTTTTCAACATGGATAATAACACACTAGCTGATAACAGCCATATCAGAAAGAAAGTTACCAAGTAACAAGGGTGATTTTGGAGTATAACCTTTAGAAGGGCTCAGTTCCGGTATATGATGTGAAAGTCATGCATAAAAAGAAATATCCCTTTTTTTTTTGTATTGTGTGCATGCTGCTCCAGTATAGCACATTAACTATGAAATATGTTAGTTGGCATGACAGGTTAAAATTTAAAAAGGTTTAAAATGATAATAATGCCATAAAGTAAATATGTGTTGAGGGTCATTTCTGTTAAACTGGCAATCAAACTTCCCATATATAATGAGTACTTATCAAAATAAATGGGGTCAAAGAAGTACTTTAGAAGTACAACATCCCTCTGACTTTCAACTTTCATCAATTGCATAGTGTGATTTTTGTTGCCACATTTTTCACCCTGTCTTCCCGAATTGATGTCTCTGGCTATATGCAACGTATAAGAGAAAAATTAAACATCAACATATACCCTAATTGCATATCATACAGCCAAACTTTCTCACATAATCAACTTTATCTCTTTCCCCAGCATCCTCAGACTGAGCGCCTAGTGCTTTCTTCCTGACACACGCTCTCACGCAGGAAACGCTAATTAAGCTGCAAATCGTGCCAGCCAGATGCAAATGCAAACTGAGAGATCAAAAGAAGTGCTTGAAAAGAATCAGTTGTGTTTTGTGATTGTCCTTTTTACATTTATTAGTTCACCAAATTCAGATTGAGAGTATGTCTCTCAAAGCACATGGTATTACAGTGCAAATTTGGACAACATGTACCAAAGCCCACTATTTCTTTTTTTCCCTTTGTTTTTTTTAATAAAAATTAAACTGTACTACAGCTAGCTCTAATTTTAAGCGACTTTCCAAAAGTGCCTTTATTTCCTATAAGCTGTTTGTGCAATTTTACATTTTGAGATTTGAGATTACATTTTCTTCATTGTATAAATACTTACATTTGGCACTTATATAAAGGAGTCATCCGACCCAAACCTTCCACCAGCATTCTTGTTTTGCTGTCTCCGAAATCTCCCAAAAAGTTTTGCTGTCAAACTGTTTATATGTGCTTGTTGAACATGTCTTTATAGATTTAGTTCCCCTGAGCTGTTATAATAGCCTTCACTCTTTTGGGGAGATTTTGGAGTTTGTCTGTCTGTGAAGAGTTATCCATTCAGCCACAAGAGTATTAGTGAAGTTGGGCAGTGATGTTAAACGAGAAGGCCTGACATGCAGTCGGCATTCCAATTCCTAAAAAGAATTCCTAATTCCCATTAGGATAAATTCCTAAATCCCACTAAACCTAAGAGTATTCAAGTGTAAATATGATTAAGAGACTAGGCTCTGTTTAGGTCACATATGGGTGTGACAGTCAAGTGTTCCAAACCTTTGACCATATAGTGTTCCAAATAGACAATATGGTATCGATGTACCGGTACTCCTTATTAAGGAGAAGAGGATGGATTACTGCTAAAGTATGGTTCCTATGGCCAAATTATATTAGTTGAGGACTGGCTAAAATAAATATGTTTGCTGCAGGGGGATTGAAACTTAAATGAAAGAATGAATATGAGCTTAGAGTAGAGACTTGTAGCTTTAAGTTGAGGATATTTACTCCTAAATCAGTAAATGGTATAGGTATAACAGCGCTTACAGTATGTTACTTTGCTATATAGGTATTCTTACATTTTTGTCCAAAGCAAGTTTTTCCCCATCTGACTACACATTCACACCTTAAATTACAAATCATAGATATTTATATATTTATATACAAAACAAATGGTTAACACGTGTACCACTAATCTCTATTTGTGGAAAATAAAACCATGAAAATCATTTCTCTAGCTTAAAAATTATTCATTCTAGCGAAACCATTATAAAAATCCTCTCAAAGCACATGGATATTTCCAATGTTCTACCATAAATGATCAAAGAAATGTAGATTGCCGGATAGTCAGACGCATTCATAGTGTTAACTAGGTCAGCCAAGTGCTGAGACGTGATAATGCTGACAGTTTTCATCGCCGTGACAGGCAACGAAGACAGAATGCACAATTGTGGAGGCAGGTAAAATGGGATCAAACAGCTTACATAAACCCAAGACTTAACACAGATGCTGTGTCTGTGTGGGTGCATGGGTATGTGTTGTTATTGGATTCCTTAACATAGCAAATGAATGCTGAGCTAGGAGCACCACTAAAGATTCTGGGCCCCTTGAGAACCTAATATGCTGGAATTCCAAATATGACAATGCTTTAATTGCCATGGCGATTTTAAGGGCCCCTGTCTCTCAGGGGCCTTTGAGATAATCTTTAATTAACCCCCCCACCCAGCATTTATGGCACCCCTGTACTTAGGCATTATGCCAAACTAGCCTCTTCAGTGAATTGTGGCACAAAAAGGTACACGAATCCTACAGTAAATGAATAATAATGTTTGATTGATGCTGATCTTAAAAGACAAATCAATTATTAATGCAACTGGTCGGGGTGGCACAGTGTTTCTTATTACAATGAATCTCTATCTTATACGAGCTTAGTATACTTAACATATAGTAGAGTGCATTCACAATGCTGCTCAGCAATTTCATAAAATATTAATTTGTTCTTTTAACTGTAGTTCGGAATTTTCATGCTGACTGGGTGTGAAAAGTTGTTAAATGTAGACTTAGTCATACTAACCCTTACAAGGATTATTATTAAATGAATTCTCTCAGCGGGCTGTGCTTGTCTCCTTTACACAAATCAGCAGTGTTTTTTTTCTTCTCTAGAGCACACAGCACTGCTTATTTAGTCATCACCTGATCCTGCTGACACGTTAAAAAGTATGGATTGTATCAACGTTATGTGACTTTGATTTCACTCTTTGGCATACTTCGGAATAGAGCTGTCTTACTGTACATAAAAGTACTTCAATTGCATGCTCTGCTCTTGGTAAATCTGTACTTTCTTAAACAGAGATTTGCATATACCATTTGTATGTTAATACTGACCTCAAGTTCTTCCTGACAACCCATATTCCATTAAGATCATCCATGCGTCGGCACATGTCCGATACATATTAATGCATTATAATGAGTTTTGCAAGTAGTGCACAAGTATAGAGTTTGGTATAGGTACACCAAAATTCATCATGATTAGCAAGCAAAGTAACCACTATATCCTTTGATCCATCTATTCAGTTTGCAAGTTGAGAAGACTAACAATGCACTGGTGCATTAGGCCACAAAACAACCAGTCTGTAATGGTTCTGAAGAGGCATACCAAAGCCTACATTTTATCCATTACTTGTTCTAATACATTCAATATGACAAGCCACAACTTGTCAAGGACATGGTTTTGCAGCCATTAGCTAATGGAGGGCCCCTTTTCAGACATACATTAGAGTAAGGAGCCATACTTGCAGGTTTATTATTGCCGCATTCATTATATGCTGCAAAAGGACCAGCTAACCTTGCACATATAGCAATCTCATTCATTGCATGAGAAATGACAAAAGGGAGGAGTGATCAGTATGCAATATTTTTCACCAAATAATGTAACCTGATTTCATGAATTGTTGATGTTGGCAAGGTGTAACGGTAGGCTTATTTAAATTTATATTGTTCAGTATAAGACATTCGGTTTGGTGTGCATTTTCAACCTTGGTGCGTTTGACAAATAAAGTGGAAAACTGGACCCACTAACGTTTGGGTTTTGTTAGCACCAAGCTAGGCAGCTAACTTGGATAAATGATGTATACTTTATATTTTACATTTAACAAACAAATATGTATGCATGGTGATTAATATAAAGCTCATACTTGTATATACAGTGTAGATCATTTAAAGGTAAGACGTTTTACATTGTTTGTTTCTAACGCTGTTCGCAGCCATGTTGATTTGACATCAAACTGTAAACAGGGATTTAACTCCCCAAATTGACTTTAGTTGTGGTGGCATTACACATCATGAAAGACTTGCTTCTTACGTATTCAGCAATTTATAGCCTGTTAGACTATACAGTAGGTATATACAACAATCAGCCATAACATTAACACCTCTAGGTGAATTGCATGAGGGTGATTATTAATTATATTGCATTTAACTAGGGCTGCAACTAACGATTATTTTAATAATTTTAATTAATCTGTCGATTAATTTTTTTCCCTGATTAATCGGATTTTTATAAACCCAAAAACCAAGAAAAGCATTCATTTCCAACCCCTTATTCAAAAACAGAACTAAAATCTTTAGAAAGTGCACAAAGTTCTCCTTAAGCTGTTATAATAATAATAAAATA
>JAOTRS010000001.1:17462961-17476643 GCA_028565755.1 Dinotopterus cunningtoni | reverse complement strand
CGAGGCCTCCGGCTGTGAGAGGTTACAGCATCACCCGGGAACCGAACCAGCGATCTCCGGATGATAGGGCGAGCACTCCACTCGGAGGCCCCGTCTACTCCTTTCAATTTCTATGCAAACTCCTACCATAAAGATATTACATTAGGTTTTTTGTTTCCATTTGAAAACTGATGTTATCCAATATGTTGCTTTCTTTACAGGCATGTTAATATTCTTCTGTAATGTTATTTATTTATTAATTTATACGTTATGTATAGAAATTTTGAATAGTTTTGTCCATAGTAATGCAGACAAAATAAACAAATACAACAACGTTTGTACTAAAGATAATATAATGGCTAAGACTTTTGCTTGGTATTGTATGTCAATGAGAACCATTGCTCTATTAATAACATCAATATGTTGCCGTAAAAAAAAGTGTCAGAGTAATATAAAATGTTATCAGCAAAAATAATCTTATCTTTCCTATTAACTACAAAACATTATTTAGAGGAGCAGTTTAAACAAATAGAGTGCCAAAAAGCATCACATGTTGGTAATGGATTGAGTCAACTTATTATCCATGTAATACCGTTACTATGGTATGTGATCCAACATGAACGCTACAATTCCAACTTAAATTAAACTTGATCATATTAGGGCTTGAGGAAAAGAATTTATGTTAAACTTATCAATTAACATGTATGAGAAGTGCAGGATGGTCTACAAGGAGAAACTTCAGAGGAATGACTGGAGCCGAGTACACTTATTTTCTTTATATTGACTGAAAGGGAATTTCTCTGAAGACTCATAAAAGCTCTGGTGCTTCTGATCGTGTGCCATGTGAAGTCTCTGACTTTCCTCATTAGCCACTTATGATAATTGCAACCTTGTTTACAGGGGTTCCGCTTTACAAAACACAGTCGCACTGGTGCAAACTTTGCAAAGATGATATAGAATCCTTATCTTATTACACTATGCCTTATGTATTATCGTGCCATGGCCTTGTGATAAACTTGTTGTTCTTTTAGACACTACACATAAGGACTGATCATGCCAAATGCCAGGCTTTAGTGACAACCTGATCGACCCGATCAAATAAGTCTTTCAACTGGTCTTGAATTATATCCTTTAACATATTACCCAGGTAGCCAGAGGTGTATTGATTGCAGCCCACGAGGAAAATAAATTTTCCACCTTCTCTGCAGGACTCTATAATCCGTCAATGACAACTCGGCTCCATATGACTTTTAGGCCCTGAAGCACACTAAGAAACAAACTGCACTTCAAAAGTGACTGATTGTGGGTGACAAATGTGTTAGAGGCCATAAGCGCTAAAAGCATTCATCACAACACAAGGCATATTGAGCAAACATTCAGTTCTGGTTTAGTATCAATCGACGCTTTAGTTTTAGCAGTTCCATTTTAATGCTTCATATTAGTAGCGAAATACTGGTTAAGGTCATTAAATCAGTTTTGCTTTTGGAAATAAGATCATGAATCTAATAGCTAAATGTCTTTTATATAAATCCCTAAAATTTCTCTGCCATAACACATTTTCTCTTTTACCGATTGTGAATACTGAATAAACACTTATGGGGTACGAAAAGTCAGATGAAAATACAGGAAGGTGACATCCATCCATCCATCCATCCATTATTAATACCACTTATCCTATGCAGGGTCATGAGGGGATCGAGCAGGGAACTTAGGGCAGAAGTACTGTACAAAAGGGTACACCTAGGATTGGATGCCATCATATCGCAAGGTACAAGTGCATGCGCACACACAACAGTGCAATTTGAAAACAGAAATCAACCTCTTTGGGCGGTGGAAGGAAACTGGAGTAAACCCACCAAGCATGGGGAGAACATACAAACTCCACACACACAGAGTGGAGGCAAGATCCGAAAACCCAAACCTGGAGGGGCGATGCGTGAATGCTAACCACTAAACCATGATGCCAGGAAGGCAACATACTGGCAAGAGAAACTTGCTTATGCTTCAGAGGGAATTTTGCTGCCATTATTAACAAAACAGAAGTGGTTATGACATTAGGGGTTGCAAAATATTTTTGTGACAATTATGAAAATTGCACCAGATCTCAATCTATTCTAATTATTTCCATTAGTGACACTAGCAAATCATGAGGGTCTGTGAGTTCACATAAGTCAAAAATTGGTAAACAGCAACTGCATGAGCAGTTTGAAAAGATTGCCTGGCTTCACTTGTCTCGGAGGAAGCAGTTCTCAGAATAAACAGTAAGTATGTAGCACCTTTTACATTACATTTACATTTCAGCATTTGGGAGACACTCTCTTATCCAGACCGACTTACATTTTTATCTCATTATACATCTGAGCAGTTGAGGGTTAAGGGTCTTGCTCAAGGGCCCAACAGGGACAACCTGACACTTTCACAAAGTGCTTCAAATAAAATATATAAAATGCACATAAAAATACATTTTACAAAACAGGTACATAGCCTAGTTAAACTTAAAATAATCATAGTAAAATAATTAACACAATTATCCTAATACAGAACAAATATTTATTTTTAAAACAAAGTGTTTTAAACATTGGGAATCACCAGGGACTAGCCGATATCACAGTTCAGTAAGTTTTACGTTTTTATAAACATCCAGATTCAATATAGCTTTTTTAAGACCTTGAACCTTCAAAAAAAAAAGTTGAGTTGTAACTTGAAAGTTTTATACCTTAGCTTAATTCAGCTTTACCTTGAGCTTAATACAGCTTTTGAACCTGAGAAATTAAATGTAGGCCATTATTTGTAACATTATTTTTCTCACTTAAAAAACAAGGGTAGCATTTAAAGAATACAAAATAACTTCAAATTTTAACATTAAATTTTTAAATTAAATAAAAAGGCTCACCATAATTGTTATTTCCAAACTAACTTTACAAACAATTCACACTTACCACGTGGGATGCCAATGTGTGAATAGTTTGGAACATACCACCTGTAGGATTATATTAAATAAAAATGGTGATATTTCACTACCTCAAATAACTCTAAAGTCCCAAAACCAAACTTGATTTTGAGCAGGGGTTGCACAGTTGCAAGCAAATGGTTACAGCAGCTGCTAACTGAGTTCGTGACTAATTTGGCTCACGATGTTTTGAGACTGGTGTAAGCAGATGTATTGAGTGGGTTTTTGAGACTAATTCGCTTGCAGAGTGTGGAGAAAAAGGCTGATCAGAGGCTTTTTTTTTTAAAAAAAAACATGCACGTTTTGATAATGTAACAACATAAAAACGCATTTCTGTTGCACTGTTTGGTAGCTCCTGTGCTCGGCACAGAATCAGTTATATTTAAGGCTGATTGGCTAATCATGAGTCATGGGCAATTAAACTGAAAACCAACTAATTCTAGTCATGAGTCGATCGACTGGTGCTTCTTTATTATAAAAGGTAAAACTTTTTTTAATGGACAATCTCAAGTCCATCAGGAGGGCATTTCAAAGTCTTGATATTACAACCACAAATGCATAGTTCAGCTGAATCTTACATCATATGGATAGAAGATATAATAGGTTTTGTCCAAAGGACCTGACAAACAGAATATGGACAAGGAAGTTCATAATATTCAGGGGCCTAACTGTGCAATATTTTCAAGGTTAAAACTCAGATTTCATAATGAACACACAACTGGTTGGTTAGCCCAAACCAGTTGCCATGCTGCCATTCTGGGCAGAATGTACATTGCTCAGAGATGCCTGGTCACCCTTTGCCTTGGCACTTATTGGCAATGACTAAATTAGGGAGAGAATGCTATTGTGATTCTATCATGGACTATGAATGTAAATTAATATGTTGATGTCTTCTGTGCAGCAACATTAATCATTTAGACTTGCATCATGCAGGTTGTGTTCTCTAGGTCCTCATATACAGAAATTTAATTTATCACTCAAATGAAATTTGATTGGGAGGAAACAGACAGAAAATCTGAAGAGAAAATAGCAAGTTGATCTCAAGCATGACTTGCTCCAAACTACTTGGATTTATATCCATGAAGAAAGATAAGCCCAGCATGAAGCCTTGCCTGCCTTTTATGTGCAATCTCAAGTAAGGAAAAGATTGAAAATGAAAGTGATCAAGCATTGATGGAGAGAGGAGTCTGGCAAATTAACGGAATAAAGTTCCTTCGTGTAATCCATAAGATGGCACAAATGAATATCCCAATGCAAGGAATGCAAGGAAATTATAGAAACATTCTCAACATATGCAAATCAATTTCTTTAAGTGTTTACTCAATATATTCATGCATGGGAAAATACTTATTTTATTCCCTGCATGCACTTTTACACATTTTGTATAGCATGATTATCACATTTTATAGATGTATCAGAATAAATGTCTCTCATTATCCAAATACCATATGCAGCACATAGAGTTTGCATGGTGTAAAAGGGTACAAGTGGGAGAGAATATTTGTCTGAAACTGTTCAGCACTGTTTAAAAGGACATGCATTATTACTTCATTTTCTTCTTTTAAAAGCTGGTATCCAGGTATGGCATAATGACCTCTTTTATCATTGATCACATTGCTGTTGCGGTAAAATATGTAATACATCATAGGAATGAAATGAATTGTTGCTTGAATGCATGAATGGAGCTCCATCTTGTGGCAAAGTGATACAGGCACATGATCATATACAGTACATCAACCAAGTGCAACGACACTGCATACAATACAATTGACCAAGGAGTATTTATGTTTAATTACAGAGCTGATCTAATTCACCACAGTAAATGCATGGCCATGCAACAACAACCATGCACACGTGCATGCTGTCATTTGGAATAACAGAACCACCAAGTGGAAAAAATACCAAAAAAAAAAAAAAGAAAAAACAGCACATTTCTGACTCCCTGTAGAAACAACAGCATTCAATTCAGTGCACCTGAGACTGAGTGGACAGATGTGACCCTCAATCCTCAAGTACAAATGTAGACACAGAAATAATTACAGTTAGGCAAACAGAATCCAAAACATCAAATTCAATCCACATTAATTACATATTCACTTAGCCTATCCTCTGTGAAAGGAATTTAGCAGATTGAAATTAGATTGACTAATTCTCACAACTCAAAGATACACAATTCCAGCAGCATTTAAGCCATGTCAAACTGAGAGTATATTAGAGTAATGGTACTTGAATATTTTGAAAGGTCAAATATTGAATTTCTTAAGATTTGTTTTCTTCTAAATATGTCAGCAGGGATATTTGCTTGCTTTTAACTATGCACACACCTGCACATATGAGGGCTGCATCACATACTGTATCCTGCGTTTGTTTGGTGTTGTTTGACAGAATGTGCTGTTTGTATTTAAAAGGAATTGGAGAGTTGTTGACTTCAAATGCTAGTTTGGAACAAGCAGTTAATAGGTTGACAGCGATAGAAATGCACTTGAGGGCTGTGAACCACATACCGAGATGATTTGGCAGGTCCAGGACCCAAAGCAGATCTGAGCACCTGGGCACATCTGGTACCCACACCTGCACGATGTCGTGACCTAGTGATTGTATTTAATCACAGATGCCTGGACAGAATCTTGTGACATTAAAATATCAATAAACTGTACTGTTTTGTTTTGTTATCGTGTAAGACCATACATGCGTTGCGCCAAGTTCATCAGTGGTAAGAGATGCAGGATCATCCACAAGAGGGAATTAACATGGATCTGGTTTGTAAGTACATAAACTTAATATGTGCTTTATTCAGACAAATTCAGGAATACTAATTCAAGTCCATACACAGGCCAAAATACAGGCAGGCAAAGTTAAACCATGATATATTTAGAATATGCACTATCTGACCCAAAAAAGAAGTCACCACTTGGATTTAATTAAGCAAATAGTTAAAAGCCATCCACTAGATAATTATTGCTGTGATTAATATGCTTCAGCTGAAAACAAGTTATTTACCCCTAACTGATGCAGTTAAGCATCCCATTTCTTTTATGTTACTCTGTTTCAGAAGGATTAAATTATTGGCCTGCATTAGCAAAAGAAAACAAAGGAGATTGCTAAAACTGCTAACACTAGGTTAAGAAACGTTAAACGCATTATTTAAACTATGGAAGGATAGTGGTGAACCATCATCTTCAAGGAGTAATTGTAGTCTGAAAAACAGCCTAAATTAGCATGATGGGAGATCACTTAAAGGCTTACTGAAATCAAATCGTAAAATAAATAACAGTAGAACTTATGTTTAATAGTGAAATTAAGAGCATTTCCACATGCACAAGGCAGGGAGATCTCAAGGGATTGGGACTAAACAGCTGTGTAGCCTTAAGAAAAACACTAATCAGTGAGACTAAGTTGTCATAGAAGGCATAAAAGAAACAAAAGGGGTACAATCATGACCGAACAGAACTGAACATAAAAATATCCGAAACATCAGTATTTTATTGATAGTCAAGTCAAAAGCCTTTTTTTCAGAGATTGTGTTTTAAATCAGTCCCCATACAACTGTAATTGAAATGGATTTTTGCATTCCCATTAGGTGTAGTCAAATTGTTTCCAGATGTTACTGCTGAATCTCTGATGGCTGGCTTCATCAAGACTATAGAGACTGGAGTGAATTTTGCAGCAAATGTGAAACCACATCTGCTCATCAAACTGTGCAACCATTCTCTTAGAAGGAATGCACTGAACGCTTTTTTAGCACTCATACCGATTATGTACTGCTAGGCTCTACCTGATTAATCTGTTTATTGACCACATCTAGGCATTTACCAGGCAGGCCAGCCTTTGATCCCAGCAGGCATGGGTGAGCCTTGGGTGCCCATGGCCCTACAGTATAACCAGTTTGTGTTCTGTATAGTTGGTGACCAATGTTGTTCAGCTCAGCAGGCAGTGGTGTATATATAAACAATTTTATAGCTTATACCCCAGAGTATTACCAAACATCTTACAATCTACCATGACTTCTTTGGAACTTCTCCCAAGCCTACATAGCTGATGACTCATTGCTGTGTCTGTTGGCAAGGAGAGGATCAGAGTGCAACATTTTCTCCTTATAAATTACTTTCATTCACATAAAAATGCTACTTAAGCAAAGAGCGTCAGTGTTGATGAAGACATTAAGCCACTGGCTGGGTCTGAACCTGTAATTACAGCATCGATTTAGATTTAAGGGTGCAGGCCAAAGGAAACATGTAATATCTGGAGAAACATTTTAATGAGAATGAACTGAGGCTTTTCTTTTTTTATATATATATATAATTTAGGATTTTGACCAAGTGGCTTTTTTTTTGGATAAAATAGTACTTTTAAACTCACCAGCAAAGTCAATATTCATGGCTCTTGATTTTCATTCATAAGGAGGGTAAGAAGCAGCAGGCAAAAAAATTACTTCATATGCCATTTCCACTTTGCAATGTGTTATTTGTTGACAGGGATGGGAAATTGCACATTTATTCTAAGTAATTGTAACATGGTGCATGGCATGGCATGAACAAACTGGGGAGCATGTCTTTTTTCCATTAAAAAAAATAAATAAATCCATCCAGACTTGGCATGTATTCTGGCCAAACAAACCTGCACTCATCCTATTGTCCACCTCTTGTCTGTCTAATATCTGACACTGCTGTAGTCATTATCCCTCTGCATGACAAAAAAAAGGGCTCCTCTGGAACAAAACAATCATGGACAAGCAACAAGAAATGTGTGTCATGACTATTTAAAGTAGATGGATGCAAGTGTAAAGATCAGAAACGTAAGCAAACAGAGGAATATACACTGCCTGGCCAAAAAATGGTCGCCATTTCAGTAGGGTCAAATTATTAGGTCGCATCAATCAAAGAAAATAACTAAGATTTGAAACAGTTGGAACTGGGTTAAGAACCTTTCAAAGCATTATCAAAACCTGGAAGGATAGTGCTGAACCGTAAACTTTGTGGAAGAAATGTAGTTGGAAAAAAAATCATGAACGGAGATCAACAACCTAAAAAGCACAGAAGCAAATCAAAACCTCACAATTAATGTAAGAAAAGTACTTAAATTAGGACTAAGAACAGGAAACAGGTGCTAGGGTTCAGCTCAGGGAGAAGTTTAAAGTCAGGATCCAGATTGAATTGGAGCTCTAGAATTTGCTCCTGGATATACCAGGCTGACTGTTGAATGTTAAAACCGGGTTTTAATATTGAATATATAAAATTCTGAAACCCGTAATAAATCTAAAACCACCAACAAACATGTAATACCATATAGAAATGTTAAACAGACGTTTAATTGACTAAAATGTCAAAGCTAACAGTGATGCTAATCAGCCTTTGAAAAAGCTGGACAGACAGAAGACATAAGAGCATAAATGTGTTGGCATCAATCGTTACAAATACGTGCCCTAACAACACTATGTATTTGAATTACTTATTGGCTAAAGTTTTGGCATGTCTATGTAATGGCAAACAAAGGAATGAAAAAAAAAAAGAAATAATCCCAAAATCTTACCATTGTTAATTTGCTTCAGTTTGTAACCAGGACATCAAGCCTGCTATTAAAACATTACCACACTTCATAAAAGCGGCACTACAAAGAGTTCACAAGTTCTGGTGTACAGGAGTACACATGCTAATCATAAATCAGTCAAACTTCAAATGACCCCAAAAAATGTTAGCTTGCATTATTCATAAACCAGTTCTGCTTCCATCACTACCATCACAGGGAAACACAATTACTACTGGGGGCGTTTATTATTCTATATACCAAACCAAGAGATATGCTTGTTGTGATGATGTACTGAATGTTGGTGATTACGGCTGCATTCCAGCTGTGCTGATATTCAGTACAACAGCACGACCTTGAGTGTGATATTGCTGTTATACAACAGTTCCACAAACGCTGTTTATCATCAACAGATTATGATTTGTTGTTTATTTAACCAGCTGTTTTGTTTTGTTTCCACGTTTGCTGCTATAGACTATCAGCTTTTCTGGGTTTCTGCGTTGAATCCTACATAGCATTAAACTGAAACCTAGTGTGCTACGTAGGGTCTACAATCTCTTGTTCCATATACCAAGTAGTGCTTGGGGTTAGAGAAGGATTCAACCTTGTGTTCGAACGTAGTTAGCTTTGTATCTGGTGGGAGCCAAGAAAAGAACACGGAAGTTTGAAAAGCTTTAGAAGCAATTACTAAGGAGACATAGTGTTGTTTAAGATGACATATGACATAAGGTATCAGACATGTTTACTTGCTGTAAATGCTTTTATGACTTTTTTCTACGTGGATTTTGGCAGGAAGCTGCTATCCTCACTGTACTACGGACCATATCATCCTACTTTACCCATGCTGGTGACCGATCGTTATGATTGTTAGAACACCTGTGAGCCAGAGTGATATATACAGTGATATATACAGATATAAACGTCCCAGTGCTGTTACATTTTATCAGCACTCATGGAATCCCTCTTCTTCAATCAGATGACCAAGTCGGAACAAACTGTTGCATAATTATCTAGTAGATGTACCATTTTGTATCAAAATTTATTTATTTAGGCTAACACCACTTGAACAGATTATCTCATTAAGAGGATGTTTGCCAATATTTATTTATACATAAATACTTAAATTATTAACACAACATAATTTTTAAACTATGCATGTTTCCTGTAATAAATTGCAGCCTTTGCGACTAAATAATTAGGATTTCAATTTTATGCGATTAATTGCACAACGCTTATGATCCGAGTTGTATTTCAGCTGGACCCATTGTGGAGAGCTCTAAGACTTAACATGTTTAAAAATTTGTATAATATATGTGAGCATTAAAAACCAGCAGCCACCAATGACAGTACTTTATCACTCTTAGTCATCAGTCATCAACTCCAGAAAGCACTGCCTTGCTATACTGTAGGTAAGCTAAGTGTACACTGCTGACTTTGATATATTTCTATAATACGTTTAGCACTTGCCAGCTGGCAGGAGCTAGCTAAGGACTCTAAGCTCTGAAGTGTACACTCTATCAGACACACATACGGAATGGGACTCATAAGACCTCAGATTAGAGGAGCGCCTCTGATTATTGTGGGCGCTGCAATATCCAGGTTCAATGGGACCATTAATCTTTGTGCACCGATGCACATCTCATTTGCTGAAGTCTTCTCGCCTTGTTCACAATAGGGGAGGCCATTCGGCAATCATTAAACTGCCTTTTCAATTTACTCCCTAAACAGTCTGATCTCAAAACGAAAAAGAAAAGCATTTAAAAGAGGCTTATGTTTTCAGGAGGAATGTGTTCTCTAAGTTATAAGGATCACTGTTAAAAGTTACACAAATTGTAGCAGGCAACTGGCACATTATAGAATTCCTGGTACAATAATCATTAACAAAGATTATGTTCACATTTTTAGTTATTGCACTTCTATTTCACAGCTCTGACAACGAATAATTGATTTAATACATTTCTTTATTTTACAAGGCCACAGGTTAGGCTCCTTGGAGAGTTTCCCGGTAAGTGATACCTGATTTCACAAGCCATGTTGCTTGACTGAAACTAGACATTTCCAACAAAATGTTCACTTGGTGCTTTGCAGTACAATTGTAGTCTTTTACATGACATGTGTGTTCTCTCTATGGGGCCAATATGATTTATTACTGCAGCTCAGCACATTTTTTTCAAACACAGCATGAGGCCTGCATCTATTAGAGCAACTTCAGACCACTGACTTGTTAAATCAGTCAGTGTAATATCAAAGAATTCCCAAAACATCATTTATAAAGTATTAATTTTGCATAAGCATTTAAATTATTTGGACTTCACATCACTTTATACTAGGAGTCTAACAATATGCAGAATTCAAAAAAATTATAATGGTACAACGGATTTATGTTGTCCATATTCAGAACAAAAGAGATAGATGATTTAAATGAGAAGTAAAATGAGTACATATGACAAGTACCTTTTCATGCAATTCCCCAATCAGCAAACCATGTGGCAGCAACGCAATGCGTAAAATTATAACTTCAGTTATAATAACTTCAATTATTCTTTTGATCAAACATCAGAATGGGAAAAATGTGATCTGAGTGACTGTGACTAGGCATGATTGTTGGTGCAAGATGGTCTGGGTTGAGTATTTCAGAAACACCTGATCTCCTGGGATTTTCATGCATGACTGTCTCTGCAGTTTATACTGACTGGTCTCAAAAAAACAAAATACATCCAGTGAGTGGCAGTTCTGCAAATGGAAATGTCTTCTTGATTTGGTAGGGCAGTTGAGAATAGTGAGACTGGTTCTCCCTGACAGAAAGGCTACTGAAACTCAAATAACCACTCTTTACAACTACATAGACATGAAAGTGTCTATAGACATCTATTGTTTCATGAATATATGTACCAAAAATGTCATTTTTGAGCAAAGTAAGCTTTGACTATTACATATACAATATTTACATTTGTTGGCATTCAGACCAATATAGGCACAGAATGAGAAGATGAAAATGTATTTGAAAATTTTAGTCCTAGACATGACTTAAAATGGTTATGTTTCAAATCTGAAAAGAATGAAAGAAACAGTAGTCATTGTAACGGCAACAAATTTTCATACTAAATTTTTAAAAAATTGTCTCAGTCTGGTTCCAAGTTAATTCTAGAGAAGTTAAATTGCAAGGATCTGTGAAAAAAACTGCAGGAAAAAAACCTTGCTGTGTATTATACATTAGGAACAGCCATATGTTGTAGCTATGAGCTGCTAAACTGAGCTGTGAGGCACAAATTGAGCCAAAAGATATATCTATAACATTAAAGGAATGTAATGTTTTCAAGGGATTTAGAGGGGAAAATAAGGATATACAATGGGTAAAACATGAAATGAAAAAGTAAATAAAGTTATTTATTGATATAGTTGTCTAGTAATTTACTGTAGTATCTAGTAAATCATGATGCAGGCTTAGTGCTCCTCTTTATGTCTGTGTGATTTTTTAAAATTTTTTAAAGAAGTTAGTAGCATAGTACAAGAATGTTTTTATACGTTCTATTCACACCTTAGCTAAGGATTTATTTGCATTGGTTCATGTTCTTGTTGTTGGTCTTTCGGCTGCTCCCAGCAAGGGGTATAGTTTTGACTATCAGATGGGCCCCCACTGTGTATATAGAGGGGGAAAAAAAAAATAAAAAATTTTTTTGGTTTTTGGCCATTTCCCATATTCGCTCTGGCACAAAAGATTATTTCCCCTATTGTGATATCATATAAGACAATTCCCTCCCCTGGTTTTTTGCCCAACTCTGCTGTTCTCTAAAACAACGTGGAGGCAGCTCATTTACATAGACACTGAAACAGCATGTTTGTAGAAGGATTGAAATAGATGGGGTTTAAGGAATTAAAATTTAAGGGGTATTTCAGCTGCCGCATTAACACACTTTGGGAGATCTTTGTTAACTTTTTAAAGAGATGGAACCTTCCAAAAATATGGAAACATGGAAACTTTAAGCATAAGCAGCGTGAAACAAAATCAACATAACCAAATAGAAAATGGACTAATAACTGTGTAAGTGCCCTTTCTATGCAATTGTGTATGAAGTAAGATCATATGGTCCAATCCAGGATATCCAAATTACACTGAAATGAATAAATGCATATTGTTTTACTAACTCTCAGTCAGACTTTTTCCTGTAGACACTTGGTAGAAAAGCTCTAATCCCAGGAATTTCATTTTGTGTTGATACACTTTAATTCCTCTTTGTAATTTGGTCCCAAGTCTTTTAAAAATTCCATTATTGCAGCAAAAGTATAAATATCAACTACACAACTTCAGAAAGCCTGGCCATGCTGTTTATAGAGAAAGTAACTCATATGTGAGTAAACGTGCAAATGCGCTGAACCATGTACCCAACACTGCTTTCACACTGATTCGCACCTCATGTAATTGTAACAGGTTCTATGATGTCTCATGTGTGAATCACACCAACTTTTAAACAACAGGAAATTTCTTACCATGCAATAGAGATGAGCAGATGAAGCTCCTGGTGAAGAAGCTGCCATATACTGTAGATACACCTCTAGTGTCCTTGGCTTAACATAAAGAATTTTAACCCAGAGGACGGAAACATTTTTATGCAATAAGCACAAACATGTATTTAATATAATATATATAAACATATATTTAATTGTTCAAAAGTCCTACCTGTTTTTATTGTATATTTTTTTTAAAAGAAGGCTTTAGGAATAATTCTCTAGTCTTTTAGTCCAGTCCCTGTATGTGACCAGTTTCAGAGGAAATATATTTTGTTTGTTAAGCCGCGTAGTGAGCAATGAATCATTCAAGCATAAAAATATCTACCTTAAGGCATAAACCAATGAGAAACAGGTGTAGATGATTACAGATTATCAGGACAGTGATTAGTTTACTGGTGATGCTGAATGCTAAGTGGTTGGAACAGACAAGAGGGGAAATGAGGTTGCTTCTAAGATTGTTACATAAGCAACCAAATTTTAAATGTTATCTTTAGGCACTTTAACCATGTTGCAGGTAAATATATTCTGATTTCTTTAATTTATTGACTTGAATTAATTTGTTATGAAGCAATTAGTGGTGGCTCAAGACCTTTTGCACAGTACTGCATATTGATGTTATGGATGTGACATTTTTAATTAGTCCTCTACAAACTAGATTAAGTTTAACATAAAATTTATGAACTAGTAATTATGAAAAAAATAAGCATGAAATTATCAAATC
>JAOTRS010000001.1:17397909-17417525 GCA_028565755.1 Dinotopterus cunningtoni | reverse complement strand
AATTATTTTTTTTTTTTATATCAACAATAATTTTTATTTATGAAACTAAAAAATAAATGAAAACAAAAATATATCTAGAGCACATCGCATATTAGTAGTACACCGTGACATAACCCAGCCTTACTTTTACTTTCATGTTCAATTCCTCGTATCATTCCTGTAGAAGCCTCTCTCCCTTTTTTCCTTTAGTCTAGGTTGATAAGAAAACAACAGCTCTTACGGAGAAACCTCGCATCAAAGTTCTCTGCTACTGAAGAGAATAGAAAAGAAAAGAGTACCTCGTTAACACTTAAATGTTTTCCTCAATAAATATCAAGACCTTGTTATGCTAAATGATGTGGATGTACTTGAGTAAAAGTACATCCACTTGTGATTCCCTAGGGCAAATATTACTCGAGTAAAAGTAAAAGTTTACTTGTATACTTGAGTAAAAGTATAGAAGCACTCACCTTCATATTTACTTAACTATTAGCTCACAGGAGCCTTTTTTAATAGTAAAAACCTCTCTCTTTCTCCTGATTGTGAATGTGCTGTTATTGCTGTCTGCAAACAGCTTCTGATTTCAAACGTTATGTTATTAAATGTGTCCCAAAGGAAAGGCAAGTTATGCAATTGCGCATAATAGTCAGCAAGTGCCAGTTTCAAATACTACATACCACTGTGGTTAGGTAGGACCACGCCATGCAGAAGCATAGCTAAGTAAAAGTACAGGTATTTGCAGTTACCTTCCACCTCTGCTTGTGGCCAATCAGAATCGAGAACTCAACAGCGCTGTGAAACAACCGTTTATTGTTCAGGGCGTCTGGGGTGTGTTCAAAAATTGTGCTATAATGAAAGTGCAGAAAAAATTCTACTTGGTTTCTCTTCTTGGGAGTCTCTTTATTCCAAGAAGGCGCTGATTACCATTTATGAATTGCTGAAAAGATTGTTTACCCTAGGTGGGAGTTAATGGTAAATCTCTATACTGTGTACGTGTTGTGGATGTGCTACGCTGCACACTCCTATAAATATTTGGATGGAGATTCTATTGCCTATAAATGGTGAATTAAACATTGCATGTGCACATTAGCGGCCCATTAGGTTCAGAGTTACAGCTGGAGCATTGATTCGCCTCTGAACGCTTTGCAGTCACTGAGCGAAGCCTTTAATCATTGCCGCAGCCTCAAAGTCTTTGAATCAGACTAACCGCTGCAAACACATGAAAGGTAAATCTCTGTTCGATGACTGTATTTATATCCATTTACACAACCAAAACTTGGCTGGATTAAGTACTGTGGCTGCTTTTATATGGTACCGCACTCTATACACCTCTGCAGAAATAACACAAGTTATCTTAAGGTCTTTGTTCTCCTACACAATCTACTGTATCTGCCTTAACGGAGTATTGTATCCATCTCGTAATATTAATACCATGATGCATAATAATTTATGTATTATTATATATATTAGAATTTTATATAAAACTTTGCAAAGTGAAGTTAATTCTTAATCATCTGCTTTTCAAAAAAAGGCATTTTTCTTCGTGTTCTTTCTCCACTGCAGATTTCAGAAAAGCCTTTCCTGCACACACACACGCCTTTCTGTGCTAGGACTTGTAGCTGCAATAAACAAAACCAGCAGCAGATTTACACCCACCCTACACACAAATACACACACAAATACACATGTGCACACACACAAATACACATGCGCACACACACAAATACACATGCGCACACACACAAATACACATGCGCACACACACAAATACACACGCGCACACACACAAATACACACGCACGCGCACACACGCACGCGCACACACACTTCTCCTCCCACCAGCGAAGCAATTAGCCCTCTTTTTATAACGGCCTCCTGGCACCAAGTCAAGCTGTGTGCAAGCTTTTGGTTGGCATCTCTCAGGTATCTTTTATGAGAGACCATTTATGCAGAACAGAAAATCTAAAACTAAAATAATCATAAATGATAAAAATACCTCATCCATTAGCAGAAATCAACTTTCTAAAATGTGTGTTTACTTATTACTTTATATTTTTTTATGTTAGTTTTTATGTTTAAATACTGTTAGACACTGAAAGCTGCAGCGGTTATTGGTGCTTAAAATATATATTTTTTAACATTTAACAGCACCTCTGGCTAAAAATAATTATATTAATTAAAAAGCTTTATATTATATTTAAACTTGATTGTTTGCCACATAGGGACTTAAATGGTGGATGTGTTGCACAAGTAGTTAAAAAATAAACCTGGAAATGTGAATTAGAGGACAATTACTGTAAGGAGGCATTTATCTTACATTTATGGAATGAGTCTTCAGTGACAGCTTTATAACAGTTGCTACAGTATGTATACAGAGACCAAATTCCTTCAATTCGATCGAAATCATTCAAGGATAAAGATTCCACCTTAAGTGTTTACATGGACGCAAGGTCTGCTAAGACTTGCGTTTACATGCTCATAGCATTTAATCAGTAAAAAACTTTTCTGACGTGTGCAAAGTGAGGCTGCCCGGTGTGAAGTGTTTAATCTGCTCGAAATATAACAGAAGTAGTAGTATTTTTTATCTAACTTGGTGGTTAGGTTAAACTTCCAATATTTTCTGAAAAAATCCCTCTGCATGATGATTGGTTGCAAGAAATCAGTCATATCTATGATTGTCAGATGCTTTATGGTGAACCAATCAGTGCTTCTTAATCAGCTAGAGACCCAGTGGATGAAAGTAAACACAGATGTGTGAGAGTTGTTTTCAGGAAGTTTACCAAATCAGGAACAGAAGCAAAATTTCCCACTCTGAAACGTCAACTAATGTTACCCTGACATTGGTCAAACATGTGCAGAAAGAATATACATATTTACTCCTATAAGACAGAAGCGATCGGATCAGTTCTAAGGCTAATATTTACATACTGAAAGGATTATTAAAGGTTTACACCATTCCTCTTGTTACGATTTAAATCAGGTCAGACTGTTCTGACTGAGGTGTTTACATAATGCAGGTTTTATTCTGATCTGGACATTATCAATATTAACATACTAACTTTGGAAACATTATGCATTCGCTAAACTGAAAAAAAACAACAACAATTGTGATTTTAAAAGTGTTTGTATGTAAAATAATGTAAATCAACTATAAAATAAATATAAAAGATTAAATAAGATAAGCTTTTAGTGAGGGGTGAAAGTGCAACGCTGCAAAGCAAAAGTTTGTCCTGGATGTCAAACACATAACGAGAACATAACTGCAAAAAAGGTATGCACAATAGTCATTTAATGTAGCTAAAAATTGTAATCAGAAATATAATTCAAATGATTGCACAGACCCAACGATAAGCTGTACTTCTTGTCAAAAGAGAGGAAAGAGAGAGAGGGGAAAAAAAGAGGCTGGTGAAGGAACGACTCCAGCACTGCTCCATGATAACTGATAACATGAACTAACTTATGTTTCAACAACATAAAACATATCTACAAAGAAAATAGCCTGATGTGTCATTTTATAGTAAATAAAGTTTGCTGTAGTATAAGAGTATAAAAGAAATACTAATAATAATACTAATAATAATAATACACATTAGTATTTGCTTGTCACGGCGTGCGCCCAAATCAATATCGCTCCTCGCTCACTAGCTAGGCGGCCTCCCCTTCTGCGGGTGTGCAAAGGATGTGGAATTAGGCACAGCTGGTGAGCCATCGCCGCTAATGACCCCGGGCTTCTCCCCGCGCTATAAAACACAGCGGGGAGTGTAGCTCGGAGTCTTTTGGGAGACTGGACTTTACTATGCGGCATGAGTGCGACGCGCGCGCAGAACGGGAAGAGCGGCATGCAAGTGGGCCATAGAACGCGCCCCAGGGACTTCAAAGGGGCGATTATGGTGACTCTGCCGCCGAAAAGAAAAAGGCCGCAAGGAGGATCACGTCACGGCCCTTGTTCCCAGCCAGGGAAAGCCGCTCACGTCTGAGGCCGCGCCCACAGAGTCAGCGCGAGAGGACGGAGGCAGGAGCTGCTGTCCACGCGGGCCCACGTTGCCACTCTGCCCGCTGTCCACCGCTCACCAGCTTGTGCCTGCATGCCAGCGGGGCACTGCCCACCAGACCTGCACATGCACATTCATTCCTTCCCCTTTCTTTCCGTCCTCCCTCCTTTAACCCTTTTCAACCCCATTTAACTAAATAAATTACCCTTTTTCCGTAAGACCTCGCCTCGTGTCCGTGTCGTGCTTTATATTGCCGCCCGTGCAACATAGGTCGAACCCATTACAGTGCTGTTACACAATGCATGTCTGGCAGGTTTCAGCATGGGTCAGGGTGTGTTTCTAATGTGTTTATCTTTTACCTACTTAACAACTGATATTGATAGAAAAAGCAAATGGTATCCAACATCGGTTTAGTGTCTCAGGATTTGAAACATGTTAAATGTAATCCTCATACAGGCATTGCGCGATCAACATGATGCCAGATAAAAGGTCTAAACTTTAATCACCGAGATCTGTTCTTTACCCGCACAGAACCTTGTAATTCCAGTGTGTTGTGATCCAGCTCCTTCTTTCATCTGATCCATGTTGTGCGTGTTTTTACATGCGTCATGCGCTCATAGACTGAAAAAAAATGTTTAAAAAGGGAGGAAAGCCCACGTTACAATAACCGCTTCAATTTCATCTGAGCTACAAATTTGTTCTGTCGCCTAAGGAGTCACAGCTGTTACACAGAACATGAAAGGACAAAGCAGTACCGTGTGTTTATCTGACTAGGTGAAATGTGCCGAAATAAAGAAAAGGTTGACAGAAATTCAAGCACATCTCCACAGCTACTGAGTTGGAAAGGATTTGGCGCCTTAAGGTTTTTTTTTCAGACATTATGCTTGAAATGTGATTTGAAGCACTTTAAGGAAACATAAAGGCTCAAAAAAGGTTTTTTTTTTCCCGCAAATTTTCACAGAGGAACCTTAATCCGTTATGCAAATATGATAATTTAATTGCAAAACAGTGCCGTGTCTTCATTTCGTGTTACAAATTGAGTCTGCACAATTTCTGGAATGTGCAACAGCCAACGATGGGGTCGGTTAGAGCAGAGATGGAAGATTTTCACAAGTAATTAGCGAGGGATTAATTTGTGCTTGCGCAAGAGTGTATATGGACCTAGGCGTGTAAGTGGATTCCACTTGTTTCAGGTCATGGAGCAAAGGGCAAAGCTGGCATCATGCCTGGCACAGGTCCTTGCCAGATCAGATAGTGGGAGAGGTCAAGCAACAGCAGGACAAACCGCCGTCCACAGGGGATTTCAACACGATGGCGCTCTAATAAAGGCCAGTAAAAGGATATTTGTTGGCGGTTATTATCAGGATTACAATCTCTTTGACCTTGAACAGACAGAAATAACACCTGCATGTGTATGTGCACTTAGCTAACAATTATTGCACATCTGTTTTAATAGATCACTACAAAGCAGCTGGCTCTGAAGAAATCTGATGGAGTAAAAAGTCTAATTCACACAAGTCAGAATTCTATCATGCATTTTTATTTAGTAGGTACGCTTAAAATTTACTAAAAACTATAGCGCATACTTCTGAATGTCGTACATTGGGTTCGAGACGTCACGGTTTGAGAAGTTTTCGGTAGTGTAAAGAGGAAGAAAAAGACATGAAATTTTATTTAATTTAATATGAATTTATATCATAAACATATAAACTTGTACACTCTTGTAAATAGTGGCAAAATGGCCATATTCCTGAGGAATGCAGCAGTAAACTGCTCGCCTCGATCATTCAGAGATCATCAGTTAAATTCCCAGTTGATGATACAGACATCCGTATCTGGGAATTTAAAGAAGGCCGTACTCTCTCACTCGCACTCAGACCTCAATCATAGCAACACTAACCAATCATGGGTGTCTGTGAGCTCGAGCAAGCGGACCGGATCAGATAGCACTTTCCTCAGAGTGTGTTTTGTGCCCTAATGGTGTGAGCGACAGCTCAAAAAGATGTGATGTCAGCTTCCCGTGCATCGTAGAAAGCGCGTGTTAGCCTACGTCCTCTCTGGTTGGTGGCTGTCGCTGATGTGGAAGTGTCCCATCATGACAGGTGGGGACGTGGGGAATAATAAAAAAAATTTTTAAAAAAACATTATTTGCTATTTGATTCGGATGATGGCGGTTACAGTTTTTGCACAACTCAGTAATCCTTTCTTGATAGAGTAAATGGGGAGCATGTTTTCATAATAAACTAGCACAATAGAAGGCAACTCTGGGTTTTAGTTTCAAATCTGAGATTTTCTGTTTATGGAGTGACGATAAACAATGGTTGGAAATAAACTAAAAAAAACTTCTTACTTTTAAATGAGTTACACTGTACATACATGAATTAGTTTTAGATCATTTAACAAACAGACACTTTCATTTGTAAAAGAAAATATGAATCGTTCCTTTAACTTGGCTGGCTAGCATGCTGCTAACAAATACAAATATTTTTTCCTCACTTTGTCAATCGATCGCGTTAAAGACGGAAATTAATTTTGCTGGAAGTGCAGCTTAAGATTGATATATTTTATCAAATATTTTAAATGAATTTGTTCAAGTCCTTAGTGGCATACTGCCCAATTCATTAACTTCAATCATCTGGATTAATGGAGAAAATCATCCTGCACTAGTTAAAGCTAACGGTGTTCACTCCGAGGCCAAAAGTATTGACAACATATGCCATGTGCTATAGTTCTCCCTGTGTACAAAACAGGTGATGTCACTAATAAGTTTTCGCTTATCTGGCTAAAATGTTGTGCTAAATGACGCCAGCTGGTTTATTTAATGGATGGAACAAACATGTGGCAAAACTTTTACTTTCTAATGTCCATGTCTGCACAAAAATAGCTACAACTGGGGAATTGTCAGGTGAATTGTGAACTTCTGTGAGAAATTTCTGTTTTTGTAATATAACAAATAATTCTGATTATCTTGAACTTAATAATTAAAAAAAATAAATTATGTTATTTAAATATTGAATTTCACTTTTGTCTCAATACTTTTGGCCACCATTGAACCAACGTGTACTGGTACAGTTCTAACAGTAAAAGATTACAGTAAGTGATTAACACTAACAGTTCTGACGACATGGGTTGAAAACCCTGATATGATATTGGCAAGATTCATGAACGATAAGACTCCTTGAACAGCCTCTGTAATGCTCAACTGATGTGTGTAAGATTGGTCTTGTGAAACACAATAAACTGCTGAGTCATTAGTAGAATCACCTGCACAGTGCAAAGGTCAGTATAGTGGCTAGCAATACAAATACAGTTGAATGAAGATAAATGTAAATATGACCTTCATCATTAAACTATTAAAGAAAATAAACATTTTAGTAGTTTTTTTATGATTTTGATATACCATAACTGAACCATTTTTGATCAGTGATGACTAAAAATGTTATATTTTATAGTCCACAATAATCGAAAAAAGCTTCTAGTTTGCCAGCAGAAATGTTATTTATTCTAAAAAAAAAAAAAAAAAGAAAAAAACACACACACACACACAACTTTGTCTAGTTGTTTGTGACCTTGGGCACGATACCATCTCTTACCTCCCTGAGCTCCTGGGCGATGGTAGACAGGCGCTCGTTCTCTGACTGTGTGTTGGTCAGGGAATTGCGTGCCTGTCTGAGCTCGGTCTGTAGCTCCTGCATGCGCTGCTCGTAGTACGCTTCCTTACATGCTGACTCCTGGAGCAGAGATTCCTCCCGACTCTCACCATCAGCCGCCACCTTCCTCTGGTTGGAGTGAGCCTGTCCAAACGCCTGGGAGAAAAAAGGAAAAGAAAAAAAAAAGCATTCTGGTTAGGTACAGAAACAGCAAACTTTTATATTAATACTGACTTCCTGTGACGTATACCTAAACATGAGGATAGACAGCACTAAAGAACTGTGAATGATAAATGGCTGTTTATATTTAGGAGCCTTTTGAATATCCTTTTTGCATGAATTATTTTCACACCTATTTCCAATGCCAGTTAAAATACACTAGCAACTAGGGCTGCAATTGTTTTAGAATTTAAACATATTTATCAAGACTCGAAGCAAATAATGGTACTAGAAGTAGTTGCATTGTGGCAATGTATTTTTCTGGTCTCGTGTTTACTAGCTTCGGAAATCTCTCTTTTACAACAGGGCCAATGTGACCTTCGCCAAGGAAGTACGAGACAGCATCAGAGATTTTCTTGTCTCTTTGATGTTTTCTCATTCGGCATGATGCCTGCAAGTGCTTCATATTAAATATTTATATTAATATTTAAAAAGAACCTAGCTAGTCTTTACTGGTCACCAAACCATGTACACACACAACTAAGTTCAAAAACAAACAATGCACTAATAAACAAGGCTTTTGATTGGACAGATTTAGCACAAGTCAAGGTAAAGATTTGATTTTGTATTGCAAATGCATGCAAACTTAAATATATAAATATAACATTTATTTTTGAGTCAATGTGGCGACACAAATCACAAAAGAACTGTGATATGTAACTGAATTGAATTGAACAGAAATAAAAAAAATTTTTTTAAAAACTCAATTTTGTAGTCAGTGTGGGGATACATGAATTGCCACAAAAAGGGAAAAAAACACTATACATAACGGATTTTTTTACCCACCTATATTTAATGTATTACCTTTTTTTTTTTTCTTTTTTTTTTTTTTTACGAAGACATATTCAATTTAAAGTTTCATGGTGAGGATTTCCCTGTTGCCTGCTGCTGCAAAAAAGAGGATATAGTTCTGTAATTTGTTAATCAGAGATAATAAAATGTACTCTGTCTACTCTGTCTTCAAACATGGAGAAAAAGAAAGGACAAAGTCTTGGATTCTGCTGAAATCTGAGTGAGATCCTCCCCTAGAGAACCACCAAGGGCATCAGTGCCTGCAGATAATCTTTTCCCACTGCTGCCTAATTTCACTTGCTAGCTTAAGTGCTTAAACACAAAGAGAAAAGTCAGGTTGTTATGAAGCTCACGCAAAAGTGCACCAAGTCTCACGTGGCTTAGCTGAGCACACAGCTTACTAAAGTTTATCAAATTTTTTTTTATTAGACCAGGGACCAGTGGCCTGCCCTGAGAGCACACTGCAATCTTAAACTTCCTGTAATCTAATCTCTCAGACTTGGACCGTAGCCATGAGATCGACGGTTCAGATAATCCACATCGTGCGGGCTTTTGTTCAGGTCTTGCACAAACTTGTCCAGAATCTGGATGCCTTTGCTCCGTCCTCACGACAATGTCAAACTTCTATTTATGGCCTGGTCACACTAGCTGTTTATCAGCAAACACTCACTATTTTTAACAGATTTTGTCATGAATGAGAACACAATGACAAAACTAACAGGACTTCAGGCTTGCCCAATTGTTGTTGTTTTTTTTTGTAACACAGCATATGTTAAAAGTTGTAAAGGTACACAGAAACAAACAAATTAAACGCCAATCTATACATATAATAAAACTGTAAAGTTGCCATGTCTGTACAGTACATTGAAGATATTTCAGGAAAAAAAAAACATTTTTGGGGACCATCAAGAGGGTTTTTGTAATTTTTGTCTGTTTGTGCATGCATCACATAAAAACTACTGATCGAATTTTATTGGGGTTCACTGGTGTATTTGGCCGAGCGTGAGGTTAAAAAAAAAAAAAAAAAAAAGATCGACCTTGAAAAAAATCATTACTTCATCTCAAAATTCAACAGATGGTGCTGTACATTTTTTTAATACATGGTTATGAGTGTGCAATTGAAATCTACTTAATAAACCCGAAGTAGCTGATGTGCAAAGCAACACAACTGAGTAATTGTTTGGAGTGAGTTTGGAGTTTAAGAGTGTTACATGATATTCTTCAACACAATCCCTTAAAATAGCAGAATTTTTTTTTTTTTTTTTTTGGGGGCAACAGATCGACACTTGATCTAGTTTTGAAACGCACAACCAAGATTCAAGTTCCACTTTCCCCTCACACTGTGACATTTTCATAAAGCTAAAACAGTGCTGTAAAAAAATTATAAGTGCAATAACACACTGCGGCTTATAAATTAACTTGAATTGTGATTTCTATGAGAAGTAAAATAATGATGATCATTCTAGCTGTAATTATCCAGAAGTAACAGCTTCAACCCTTCACTAACTCACAAAGAGCTAAAGCGAGGAGGGAATGAAGGAGTTAACTATTGAACAGCCTCTGCATTGCAGCTCTACTATTCTGCAGAGAAGAATCTCCTCTCTCTTCTTCTCTTTCCCCCACTCAATCACACACACGCACGCACACACACGCGCACACACACACACACACACACACACACACACACACACACACACACACACACACTCTCTCTCTTTATGTACACAGTGCCACTATAATAAAATACTGCATGTTTAAACATGAAGCTGTACAGCTTTCCTGGAAGTCTATCCATTCTGCCTGTCCCAGCATGCTCTGTGCATAACTCATTCCTCGGGACTTTGCTCCGGGACACTGATCTGCTGCTGCGAGTTAGACGATGCTCAGATTTACAAGTAGTCAGAACAGGCAATGAATGTTGGACAACACATCCTAATGGAATTCTGGATAGTTTTCAGGGAAATAAAAAAATATCATGTTGGTGGGAATTTTTCTGTCTGTGCTAGTCATGCAGTATGAAAGATGAAGGTCAGCATGATTATGCATACGCAGAATAAAGAGTGCGTGTGTATGTGTGCGTGTTTTTCTTCCCTTTGCATCAGATGAAACCTCTCTGGTCACCTGTATGCAAAAACCAACCTCACGCTCTGCTCTCTCTTACTCTCGGACTCATACATCCGCATGTGAAGAGTAAGAAAAAAAAAAAAAAACAGGAGTATAAACGTACAACATAAGTACACACCGTTAAAGACTGAATTACTTTTTATTTGAATATACAATTGCTATTAAAATTGTTTTTTTTCCAGACACCACTAATTTCTCATATTTATTTATCCATCTACATCTATAAATATCTATTTTCCAAATCTTCTTACACACACACGGTCAGAGGGCAGGTGAATGTGTACTACCCTACTAGGGCCTCAAAAATAGTTATTGACCAAAACTGTGTCAATAAGTAACAAGGCACGGATTAACATTTTAAAAATAGGGAGATAAATCACTGTTAGCACAAGAAGAAAAGGTCACAGTGTGTCAGCTACTGGGGAAAGAAAAATCCTCATAGATTTTTCTTCCTTTACCACACTGCTACAGTATAATAAACACAATATTTTACCACCAACCAGTTACAATACTACAATGGGACTGGGGAAGGACAATACTCTCTCTTTGCCTTTCACAAACACACAGACACAGTATAAACTCTATAAAGTCACTTCAGCCAGACAGAATGCAACAACTTGGACTAACATCAGGCTAGTAAATGTGTAAAATACAAATCATTCCAACTAAATAGTGTCCCAGGCATTTAAAATGACAGAATAAAGGGAACACAAGACACGCAGATAGTTATGTATAAACACACGTGGGGTGGGACCTTGCACGTTCTCGTCTTTCATCTTCCTCTCTACACATTCATGCCTCCTGAAAGTACCACTACAGCGCCTCCTCCATTACAGAGCCTTCTCTTCAAGGCTGTAGTCATCTGCAGGGCTGATAGTGAAAAAAAATTCCTGAGCCTGAACTTTTTTTCCTTGCCCCCAAGGTGAGTAGGGGTAAGGGGTACTATGTATGCGACGCACTTTTAACACATAACAACTTGGCCCCTGGGCCCAAATATATAAACAGCCTATGTATAACCCTGATCATCATTATTGTCAAGTGGCTCTTTTTAAATATTTTCATATTTGCATTATGCCCCCAGTATTATTCAAGAAAATACAGCATTTTCTTCTCAATATGCTCAGTGCCTAGATTGACATTATTAGCCCATCTTAGTACAATCACTGGAAGTAAATGCTACAGATGCTACAGCCATACCAAGACAGGTCAGTAAGTGGCAATAATAGTACTCCAAAGTACACAGGAATTGATTAACTAATTGATTATCCTCCGCTAATTTCTTACATAAAGTGACGAGTGGGTGGGCGATATTAAACGACAGGTCAAGCTCAGCAAGGAAGGAGCACAAGCGAATTTTTAAATCAGTCACACGATCGGTCATTGACGGTGGAATATTATGGCGATATATTCCTGCCACAATTCTGAGCGATTCTGCGTGTGCGATGTCTCCCCTGCTCGCTCAACATGTTCTCCGCGCACGCGCGACTTCTCGATTCTGTGCGCGCTCGGCTCTGCCTGCATGCGCGTGCAACATTTATTTTCTGTGCACGCTCGACTCTGCCTGTACGCTCGCTCAACTTTGTCCAGTGTTACAAAACAGCCTCAAAACTAGCCAATCACAGACATCCACACTACTGCTGATTGGCTGTTCCTTCTATATCACCTGCGCATCTCAGATCTAAAGAAATGACAGTTCAATATCCGCGGACCTGATTTTTTCCCCCCTGCAGCCACAGTACGCCGGAAATCCGGCGTGGTGCCGAAACGCTATCACCCCTGCATGTACGATGGCAGCAAAAGTCTAACTTTACACCATTTTATTTTTGAATACCCTCATGTTTATACTAACTGATTATACCTCAATAAAACAATAAGATTCAGATAAGCCAAAACTATATACATGCCTAAACATTTTGGATATAGTATACAAGGGCCAAAGTTACACAACACCCTCCCCAAAGGAATGAAAACTAAACCCAAGTTTTGCTTTTATTTGCCACAGGAAGTGGTAAGGCCAAACAAAATCCACACAAAGCAGGAGGTGTTTTTTAAATCATTTTTTACTTTATTGAAAATACCATAGTGCCAGATTATTCATTCTCCTCGCTGCGGAGTCTTGCGTTCGGGTTTGTGACCTTGATGGCCAACTGAGCCGCTCGTTCGACAATCAGCTTCCTGTTCTTTGAAGAAACGTTGTGGGCAATCTCCGCACAATAGCTCCTATAAAGGTAAACAAAAAGAAATTAAAGCTAAGCATATGCATTATATGTATATTAACTAAATATGTTCTATAATGTCTGAAGAAATGGGGTGCACTACAGATGCCTTATGCTGCCTGCAGATTTTTTTTATTTTTTTTTATTTATTACTAAAATCTATGGAAACCAAAGCAGTGCAGCAAATGTTCATCAGGCTTTTAAAAATCTTATGAATTCTACAGATTTGTTGCAGATTATCTTCCACCTGCAGGCTATGGGTAGAGCCTGAGGTGGAATGGGTATCTCCTCTGCAGCACTCTCTCTCTCCTATTCAATACCCAACCAGAACATGGGTGAATTCAGCAGGTACAGCTGGAGAGGAAAGCTGAGCTGGTCACAGTCTACATGCATTTAAGCTTATGAAATTTACTGCATTTCCTAAACTTGCAGAATACTATACCTGCATGCTCCTTATTACGATTGAGAGCTCACAGCATACTATTGAACCTGTAGTTTACAGATGAACAAGCTTGCACATTCGCACTGTATACAAGATTGGGACGCCTCATCAAAACCAGGGCTGACTGACAATCCGCCTCTTTGTTTAGGTTTATAAAGAATGGCATGCATACTTAAATTTTATTTCTGTGAACATTTTGAATGAATAAAATACATGCATGTTTATATTACAATAGCCTAAAGCCTAGGCAATAAGTTCTATCTTAAACATATGATGCAGGAGCAGAGAAATATGAAGCAAACCATCTAGTTCATTAGTTATAACAGTTTTAGTTTTCCCTCAGCATCTTTTACATTTTGTATGTACTTCACTACTTAAATGTTTTAAACAATAAAATATAAAGCCCTAACATCATATGCATCCTTTTTTTATTACCCTGTCCATATTTACTCTGAACAATTTGTATTTTTCACTTTCTTAGCAGGTGTTTGCATTATTTTTAAATTCACTCCAATGCTAAATTTTCAACAAGGTTTCTCAATTGATTCTTAAGCAGACTATATTTAGTCCCATGGAACTTCAACCTTTTAATGTTAAGGACAAGAGTAGGCATGTTTCCCTAAACTGAGAAACTTTTCTGAAAATCTTACAAGTATAATTTAAACTAGTCACACATTTTTAATGTGACAGTTCAAGCTGCCCTTACACTTGTTCTGCAAGTCTCCTGTCCTAGTTGTCAGTAAAGGTAAATGTCTTGGTAACAACACATACACTTCAGATACGTAATACAAAGATACAAGCTGAATACCCCTGAGAACACTGCCAAGAAAAACAAGTTTCCCTAAAACTTTGACATTGCAATGTGTTTGTATGCTTATGATCAATATATTTTAAAAAAAATGTCCCATCACCCCAAACCTCTCAGAGAAAGGCAAAGTAAGAAGCTCTTACTTGTTGCTCATCAAAAGGACTTCAAGTTCTTTGACGTTGTGCACCAGGAACTTCCTGAAGCCAGATGGCAGCATGTGCTTGGTCTTCTTGTTGCTACCATAACCAATGTTGGGCATCAGCATTTGGCCCTTGAAGCGCCTGCGGACCCGGTTATCAATACCTCTTGGCTTCCTCCAGTTGCTCTACATCATATAGAGAGTGATGGAATGTTTATTTCAAATGGCATGACTTTTAATTTGTAATTAATTGGTAATTATTTAGACCTGGAAATCTAGCCAAAACATTGCCAGGTGCACAAAAACAATTATAATTAATAAAGTCTCTACACTTGGAATTGATGCTTTCTGCATTTTTGGGCTCTTCGGCTATGCAGGGAATAACAGCATGTGTAATCAGCATAGACATTTACTGCATTATAGATTAATATTCAGAATTTGCTAAAATATTTCATACCTTCCCAACAACAAAACACTTAAAAGAATGTTAACCATATACTCTAAAAATTGTATTATACATTTGTTCAGACAGAACAAACATACAGCCATTTTAAACAAAATATTCTTATACAATCCTGTGACTACATCTTGCTATATTAAGAGATGGAGATACAAAACATCGCTCGATAACAGCAATTACATACATGTCTTATATAAATCCTCAAGCTGCAGAAAATATATAGGAAATCTTACCCTGATCTTTACATAGCGGTCTGATTGATGCCTGATGAACTTCTTAGTCCTTTTCTTGACGATTTTAGGCTTGGTAAGGGGTCTAAGGGCGGCCATGATAGCTGCAAAAACAATTGTTAAAAAGTAAACTGACGTGTTACAGGATCAAGACATAATACCAGAACACATACAATATAAAGACACACATACCATTCAAGTTATTTAAATGTATATATTTTCATACCCACTTATTGTATCCAACATTTACATGGAAAATAATACTTTCAGTTACACATGTAATATAAGGGAAAAAATTGCACAGAAGCACTACAGTTACCCAAAATATATGAAAATCAACATGCATTCCGCCCGCAAAAGTCTAATCTTACATTTGGAACTTAGAGACGCACTAACAGCTTCCCACTTCATATATACACCGGTTATATACCTTAAATCACCAATTTTAAATCACTTGACCTACAATTGGAAAGCTTAAAGAAACGCATGATCTCTGCGTGTAGTTATTAGCCAGTTAGCATGGACCACTCTAGCAACTAGCAAGGTTTCATTAGCATCTCTCTGCTACTTTCAAACCTTTATTTAAATAAAATAGGCATATACATGTTAAGTCCATATTGAATATTTGACGCCACATTAAAACTGTATAATACACCTGGACTAAATATTTGTCCATCTTAAAACAACGCCAGCTCAAACACACACCGGCCGCCATGTCCGTTAGCGTTACCTCTTTCTAAATATATTAAATATCTAACGCTATTTAAGCGCTTGAACAAAAATATTATAATATATATGATTAATAGACATCATGGAGTGAATCTGCAAACTGATGACTTTAAAACAAAGCCAGGACAGCACGATGGAAACCGATTTTAACATTCCACTCACCGTTTAATCTGTCTTCACGAAAGACAGAAGGGCGAAAAGGAGGAAGTAGCGCGCGGGTTGCTGGGAAATCAACTCCAAAACACCGGAAGTCAGTGCAGCCACACGGCTTCCAAACGCCTCCGAATTTCCAACAATAGTGCACTTGGTAGGGTATACAATAATGGCAAACGCACCCTTGTCTTTATTTAATATATTACTAGTTGGGATTATATTTATTATAGAATAAAATTTAATTTCCTATATTGATCCCTGGGTACAAAGATAAACGTCACTATCATAAAACTGTCCAAAACAAGAATAAAAAGTCATTAAAACTTTGTAAAAATGAACACTTTTAAGCAATTACAAAAAGTTGTATTATTATTATTATTATTATTATGCGCTGGTGGCTCAGTGGTCGGGTTCTCGCCTGCTATGTGGAAGACCCGGGTTCAATTTCCATTTAATGCCCAAACCCTAGCCACTGGATGCCGTGCCGATCCCAAGCCCAGATAAAATTTAAGGGTTCCATCAGGGAAGGTATCCAGCATAAAACCTGTGCCAAGTTGTGTGCGAATCAGATGTTGTGGCAACCCCTTGATGGAAGCAGCAAAAAGACTAACAACATTATTATTATTATTATTATTATTATATTTGCCATTTCTTTAGTAAACATGAACATCTCTTCCTCTTATGTCAAAAGATTTTTTAAATGATATCCAGTATTTAATAATAGTTGTATTTAGTAGGCGGCATGGTCGTATAGTGGTTAGCACTGTGTGAGTTTGCATGTTCTCCTCATGGTGGGTGCTCTGGTTTCCTCCCACAGTCCAAGACATACAAATTAGATTAATTGACCTTCCCAATTTGCCTGTAGTGTGTGAATAACCATGTGTGTGTGTGTGTGTGTGTGTGTGTGTGTGTATGTGCTCTGGGATGGATTGGCACCCTGTCCAGGGTGTACCCTGTCTCGTGCCTTAAGTCCTCCTGGGATAGGGTCCAGGCCTCCCACGACCCTGTATACTACCCCTGTATGTTCTACCCTTGCTTGGTGGGTTTCCTCCAGGTGCTCTGATTTCCTCCCACAGTCCAAAGACATGCAGATTAGGTTAACTGGTGTTCCCAAAATGCCTGTAGTGTGTAAATGCATGCGTATGCGTGCATGCAGTGCCCTGTAATGGTTTAGCATCATGTCCATAATGTACCCCTACCTGGGTCTCCTGGGATAAACTCCAGGATCCCCACAACTCTTTAACCGGACAAGTGTAGAAATAAATTAATGTATTTAGTAATATATTTAATATGGATGAAAAAAGGCTGACAGCATTAAAATACTAAAGTAATAAATCCATAAATCAGGCTGAATAACAAATACAAACATATATCATTTATTAAACGGGTAGTTTATGAATTAAAGAATGATCCAGGCTCAAAATATAAATGCTATAAATTTTTTGTTGATTTTCCTCAAGTTTAGTCTGAGATCATGTGAATAAGTAAGTACAGTATGTGTGTTGGGTAGCTGGGCTGAGGGTGGGAGGTAGGCTAAAGGGTGGAGCTTAATGTAGAAAGTCTTTGGGCTTGATCATTTCTAGTCTGATCCTTCTTGCACTGAACATTCTTCCACTTAATCCTCTCTCACTGTTACAATGGCTTATCCACCCAGTCAAGGTAGGTTTAAAATCCTATGTATTCATGTCTGTGCTTTTCTTTTTAGTTTTATAGAAACTTAATCCTCATGTATCTTGTAGGCTTTATTATATATATTTTTTTTCCAAATTCAAAAAAATTGCAGAAACATTCTGCAGATTAGTTAGTTGCCTTATTTTTGTTGTATGTATGCATAAATTATTTTCTTACAAATAGAGCAATTCTAAAATGTCTTAGATTTTAAGTATACAAAGTATAGATTAAGATTATTTTATGATTTTAAGATCATAGATGAATATTTAATCTAAATGTGCCTAATATCTTTAGAGATAATATAAATCTTTTCAGCAAGACGTCACAATTTCTGCCAAGCAAAAAAAATAAATAATTGCCCTCCATGTATGTAGCATCGGGTAAATACATTCAGGACCATAAGTATTAGGACAAGTCATTAACTACATTAACTACTACTCTCATTTTAAAAATAACCCTGTTAGCTTGTCCAATAAGTTTTAAGTTTGTGAAAACGGAGAGAGTTTAAAAAAAAAAAAAAAAACTTTCTACTTTAATGGTATCCAAGAACTAGTGAAACCCTGAGATAAGTGCATTTTAGTGTGGAGGGGGTTATATACAGTAGTGAATACATACAGAAATGAAAGCACCTTTTGCTTGTAATACAGAACTATTTTTTACAACAGTCTATCAACTTGATTTGGCAATTTTATTCCACTATTCCTTGCAGAAAGGCTCAGAATCTGTCAAAATGTGAGAGGACCTTACATGTGTATAGCCATTGTCAACCCATTCCACTGGTTTTTGATAGGGTCTGAGCTCTGACTGGACTATTCCAAAAGATTAATTTTCTTTTTTTTTCTGAAGCCATTGCTTTGTTGACTTGGATTTGGGCTTTGGGTCATTAATAAAATAAAAATAAAAAATCTCCTTTTACATCTTTGTAACAGATGCCTGCAGGTTTGTGCCAAAATACATTAGCTATTGAGCTATCCATGATTTCCTTTATCTTGACTAGAGCTCCAGTCTCAGGTAAAAAGTAGCAGCACTATAACATGATGCTGCCACCACCATGCCTGTGGTTATCGTGTTCTTTGAGCGATAACCCAACTTGTTTTTGCACCAAAAATGTCATTTAGAATTATGAATCCTTTCACCTTTCCTTGCACCTTCAGGGTCTGTGTTCAATTCCCGTCTCTGTGTGCATGGAGTTTGCATGGTGGGTTTTCTCTGGTTTCCTCTCACAGTCCAAAGACATGCAGATTAGGCTAATTGGTGTTCCCAAATTGCCCGTAGTGTCTGAATGAGCATCTGAATGTGTATAGACAGTATAGACAATGAGTAAGTGAGTGAGAGTGGGTAAAATGAGCACATCATGGTAAACACATGGTTAATGCATTTTTTCCTTCTAAAATATATATTTTTTCTAAACTTTGATATCCTTGGCAGCTCTCTCTTATTAAAGGTGATAAAAGATTAGACTTAATTTATTTGGCTTTTATTTGCTTACAGCAATGGTCAAAAGTTTTGAACAATACTGGAAAAACTATGAAATGACAAATATGAAATTATGTAACTAAGTATCAACAACAACAACAAAAACAACAGTCAGTTGTTATTTTACGACACAAAGGTCAGCTGCTCTGGAACAGTTCTACAATATAGTGAAGTGCATTTGCAAAACTCATCAAACACCCATCAAACTTACTTCTGCTGAAGACCTCAGATGAGAACCTTTACAGAGCATACAGTAAATATCAGACACATCAAACCATCAACTGTTCAAAGGAGATTATTGTATATTTTAGATGCCTTTAGCATTGTTTTACAATGAAGAAAGAAATAAAAATCAGGAAAGACAATGCTTGATGGGATTGGAATCTGAGGAGTTTGGATGCCAGTCGGTTGCTGTGAACTGGGTGTTTTTCTGCATTTCTCTCATAGGCAATGTTATTTAGGGCATCTAAAGGTGGTGGTGTTGATGCAATGCCTTATCAATAAATCTATACAATACCACTCAAAAGTTTGAACAC
>JAOTRS010000001.1:17362877-17380136 GCA_028565755.1 Dinotopterus cunningtoni | reverse complement strand
TACATACTTGAAAATACTAAAACAACATTTTAGAAAATAATTTAATGGTATATTTAAAAAAAAAAAATCATCATTACACACACATTGAATGTTATGATGTAATGTCTGTACAATTTTTCATTAGGTAGTATGTTATCATTCTATCCTTTCAATATTTACAGATTAATTTTGATGTGATTTTAAACATCGTATAAACTGTTTTTCATGTACAGTACAAAGTATCAAAGTTTTATCAAAGTTCTTTTTAATTGTTTTATTTGGTCAGACTGAACTGAAAACTAAAAAATCCCATCCGATTTACAAAGGTAGCACTGTTTTATTTCCCCCTCGTATTTATAAGTGTAGGTTGATGAATGTTAATCACCTTTAAGCTTTCAAGTGCTCAGCTCAGCGGTTAGTGCCCAGAAAACAAGATAAATAAGGTAAAGCTCATGGAGAAATAAAAAGTACAGAATAATGACTAAATGATGGAGGAGCGCCTGTCATTAAATGTTTGCATTAGTAATCTCTTTACACAACGTATAAAGTTAGACCAACTCCAGAGCTCTTGGGGTACAAACATTTTTCTAAAACAATTGGTTTCCAAACCAACCTATGTAAATGCTCCTGCAAAATAGTTAAATATTTTTCTTGGTTGTCAATGAGACCCGATGTTTCTAAAGAAAACTGTACTTTTTATGAGCACTATATTTAGGGCATCTGATAGCCCTTTTGTGTATTGTTCGGGCGGTGTTGTGTATAAACTAAGCTAATTCCCTTTGATAGCAGTGTCAAGTCCTTTTTATATGAATTTTGGCAAGGCCACATATTATTATTTATCTTCACAATAAAGCTAATTGGTTTGATGTACAGCAGGTGTTGGGTCTTTTCCATTCAAAGCAGACAAAACAAGCAGAGAGACATTGTGTTCCGAATAGCTGCCTTTCACTTGTTAGACTCCCCACAGGGAAAGGCAAGTATAGAGCCAGTATTTATCAAGCCTGCGCTCTGATCTAGAGTCAACTTCCTTTTCTGCATCCATAGACAAAACAGACCCTAGAGTGACATT
The DNA here is from genome assembly GCA_028565755.1 of Dinotopterus cunningtoni. NCBI lineage: Eukaryota > Metazoa > Chordata > Actinopteri > Siluriformes > Clariidae > Dinotopterus > Dinotopterus cunningtoni. Next base: position 17,379,088 of record JAOTRS010000001.1, on the reverse strand, counting down.
TTTACACCAAAGAGTTTGATTTATTTGCTTGCCGGCTGTCTAAGCAGGTGACACCATGTTTCTGTAAACCTTTATATGTTTTCCTTTTTGAATTTTTGCCAAGGATCTAATGGCAGGTTCTCATGATCTTTATTCGCTATTATATTTGGCCATTTGCGGTTTTAAACACAAATCATGTCATTCAAAACATACAGTGGTGTCACTCTCAAGTTCACATAATACTAAATCAGGTTTGCTCGCTCACAAACCTAAACTAGGTCTGTTTATCTGGAGGAATTCTGTACATTTTGCTCCTTGGCCTTCCTATTACCTTTAAGTCAGTTCATACAGTTAGAGTACATCTGGCTAGGTACAGTAGAACTCCAACGCGTTCTTGCACTGTCTGTGTCATGTCCAGACAATTCTTTGCATACCTTAAAGGATACATTACTCTAATCCTTCCTATTCATTTTATGTGTTGACTCTGACCTCCCTTTATTCAAATTCTCACATCAACCACCAGATCTAAAGCCACTGGAGTCTACAGTTTCTGTTTATTTTAATGCAGTCAGTTGAAATCAGCCTCAAACCTCCATCTTCTGCAGTAGATAAAGACGGTGTCTAAAATATACTTGCGGTGGTGTAATACATACCATGAACAACAAATTTATATGGCCTTTAACACAATATTTTAATTTATTTGGTAATACTATTAGTTTCACCTTTCACAGATCCAACCTACAAACCTGCAAAAAGATGAAGTACAAAAAAAAATGACAACTAAACATTAGAGAGGTTGTATAGTAATCCAGTGCCTTAAAATAACAAATTAATCACTATGAATGCTTTCTATCAAATTTAGAAAAGTGCTGAAAATTTTTCCATGTTTTGCGCAATTAGTGGCTTGTATAAAGTAAGTATGGCTCTTGGGTTGCATTGGGGATTAAGAGTGAGATTGAGCAGACATGTGAGAACTGTCAGGCAGCCAATTTGCGAATCTACACTGACACTGCGTGTAGATCTATGCTTGATGACGCAGGAGTGTATCAGTCAGAAAAAGGGGGGGTTCCAGATCCTTGGCAATCACAACACAGTTTGTAGGTGTTGGTGTTGTCTGAATAATATATTTTTATCATCTATATTACTGAATATAATTTTTTTTAACATTAATCAAACGACAGATCATCTGGATTTTGTTGTCCTCACCATATACCAGTATATATCAGACTAACTGATGATTGCATGACTGCTGCAATGTACATACAGTGGAAATATAAGAAACCTCTGAGCCCCCATGTTGATTCATAGATGTGTAATATTTATTCAGTTTTGTTTGTATATTTGCCAAGCTGTAATTTGCTGGCAGAAGAAGTGATTTTAAATTCCATTTTTGATCTGGAACAAAGTATGAAGTAATAGTACGTTCACTTTAAATAGAGTTTGTTCGTCAACGTTTGTTAATGTACGTCAGGTATTATTAAAAGAGTATTAAAAAAATAGTACAAACTATTTGCTCAGGGGTAATGTGATGTGAACAGTCATGAAGCACAACAAGAAAATTGATTCATTCCCAATAACAAGACGACTGTCTGAGCTGTGCTGTTATAGAAGATTAATAAACATTGTCTGACAAATAAGAATCAACAATACACCATCACTATGGCAGCAATATAGTAAGATAAAAAAAAAAGCATGATCCAAAAAGTTACTAATTTGGCAGATTGTTAAGAGAAGAATAGATGAAAAACATCTATCAGAAGTCAGAAAAGACTATCAGGGAAAGATCTTTATGGATTATGAATATGGTCTGGATTGTAAAAATCACTGGACACCTATTTCTTTAAACAAACCTTATTAACTGCAATATATCCTAGCAGTGGATGGAAATCTTTTGAAAGATATTTGGCATATAGTTTAATTGAAAATTTTATTGTATATTTACGTAGGTTGTACATCATTGGCTAAATACAGATTTTGTACTTTGTAAATTTCTAACATCTTCTGATGTGTTCATCCTATTGATCTGCCTCCCTTTGTCCCTCACACATCACTGAAAACACATGCATCCTGAGAAATGTCTCACACGTCTTTGTCTTATTGTTTCTTGAGTTAAATGGCTGGCATAAACAAAAGTTTATGAAGAACTGCTGGAATTTAGTCATAAACTTGAAAAGGTAAGTCTCAGACAACGACCGCTTGTGAAAATGACACATATTGCTCTTGTCAATACGCCTCAATTTTATTAGGCTGGTGACTATGTTTGCGGGGCACAATGAATTCTTGGTTCACACAATGATTCTTGCCATTTGTCTCTCTTTTTTCACATTAAATTCACAGAAAAGACAGGAGTGTATGGTGCTAATACATTTTGACTCTGCACTTAATTTTAAAAATACCTCCAGGAAATATTATAGTATCCCTGTATAAATCTGAATTTGGTTAACAATGTAGGAAATCAAATTAAAACAAAGCACTTTTATTAATTCAGCACAATCCACCATAAGACAAAAATGCCTCGTGTCCACAGGCCTAAGAGCAACACCTGGATGTTCTCAAAGTCAAAACATCTGAAGTGGACAGCGCATCTGTTTGCCTTCCTAGCTGTTCCATGTGGCCTGATGTTGGTATGCAGAGGTGAGGAATCTGATTCTCCAATTGGCCTTGTGGCCTGGTATGTGAAGGAGTGGAGCTTTCTTTGGCCCACCGCTCACACACTCCAAAACAGACCTGTAACAGAGGTGCTGTTTGTTATTGTAGGAGTTTAGCTCATGAGATCTTTGGGAGTGTCGTCCACAGAACGATCTCTGTAGTCAATCCCTGACGCATTCGTTTTTCCTAAAGATTTTCAAATACACCCAACATTTTTATTTTGTTTGTACGTACAGTACTAGACTGTTCTCCCACTAAACCATAATGAGATGCCAGATTATGCACTGAGGATGGGAGTATAAGTACAGATGTTGACAGCTATAGAAGATAGACCTGTTTATCATTCAGAGCTGAAATATCTTTGTAATCTTTATATCTTTTTGAGCAGGCATTTAAAAGGTTGACGGTCTTTGACAGAAAACATCAGTCTCTGTCCTTCAACTACTGGGACAGTTTTAAACATTCACACCTTGTTCTCATCAGATAACCTGCCTGACCTGTGGCTTAGGACACGTTTGAATGTAGTGCTGTGTTCCATCAGTCCTAAGAACACAAGTATATGACTAACAGATGTCTTAGAAACCACTGTATCTACAAACTTTTCCACAAATTGCTCTTGGTTTTTAATATTGTACATAAATGGCATTAATTACCTAAAGTAGCACTTAGTATCTCAATTACTTTGTCAATTCATAACCAGGAGCATGATTAGAGGCTTTTAAATTTCTGATTCAGATAATCTGTTTATCTCAAGATGATTTCTGAAACAGGAAACGGATCTGTCAAGTGTCCGAGCCAATCAGTCTGTGTAGTTGGTTTAATTGTTCTGGCTAAGTGAATTGGGATAAACCTGGCCAGATCAGAAAAAGACCATCTATGGAAACTCATCCAAATGCTTGCGTTTGAGCTTTAGCTTGAAAAGGACTGGTTTTGAATTAGAAACGGTTTGCCTTCAAAGCCCTCCTGGATATATGTCCGGTGTGCATTAAGCTGCTTTGTGTGTGGAGACTGGGCTGCTTGTTTTCTCGGCTGGTTAACTTCACAGTTGTGTGCTCTCAGGGTGGCAAGCCTTTTTTACAGCTCACTAAAGAGCACACATTTTCTCCTCAAAGGTTAACACATAATTGAATAGGTTGTACTTTTGTGTCTTTTTAGCTTTTTAAACTTTTATTGATAAAATTTAGAGTATGTTATGTTTTAATTTGGCAAGAGATGTTAGACACTATTTTAATGATCCTAATGCTATTGCAGAACTAAGGCAAGGATTTGTGATGTTACAGGACAGAGAAATGATTAATTAGCTGAACCACAGGTTAAATGGAAGCTCCGGGGTTTTTGGTTTTCTTTTAGGAAGAGGATGACTGTATAACCATAGTGCTTATTTTATTCCGCGAAAATGAAAACCACGGGTGTGTCTTTGAAAAATGTCACCAAACCATTGGTTTGCCTATAACCATAAGTGTTTCATATTACAAGTAAAAATATTAATTGACTCCGGGTACATTGTTAGAGTTGTATAACGGCCTTGTGCTACACATTATTGGATTTGGTTCTATCAGTGTGTTCCTCATTCTGAAAATATTTTGGTTCTGTGTGCACTAATTAATCAGACTAGTAAATATAATTCTGCTGTCAGCCAGATTTTACTCTGGGTGATGTGTGTAGGGCAGCAGCTGCTGGAATTCACAAGCATGGTTATTATAGAGCTACTAAATGAAAACTTTTGTTTTGGAAAAGTCAGTAAGAAGTAGGGTTTATTTTGTTTTTCTAGTTCTTAGACTGCCAGGCAATTACAGTATCTGCTTGGTTTGGACGCCTCAGTTAGTGTGTTGTCAAGCCTGATAGTGGTTGGGGTTGTACACATGGATTATTATGAATGTCGTTTAAAAGTCAAATCCTGCACTGTAAGAACATAAGTGCTCAAAGATACTGAAATTTTGTTAATACGGAATTTCTTCTGTGTCACTCAGTATATAGATGAATGTGATGCTAAAGGGCTTAAATGCTTCTACTTTCACTGGGAATTTGAAATTCTGAAATATGGCCAGTTCAGGAGTGTTCATTTTATCAATAGGTTTGCTATTTCTGATTAATTGACCTACTTCAGGTAAATCCAAAGCGTGGGTTATTACTTAGTGAGCAATCGCAGAAACCCAGCCAAAGTTCCCTCCAGTGCAACCAATCACACTTAGGGAACTGAAGGCACTCATCCATTACACTGAACGCACCGACACTGCATCAACTCAGAAGCCTTTATCATGTCACTGTCTCAGCCTCTGCATGTGCTTTTTCAGCACTGTGTTCTTTATTGGGAAAAATTCAGTGTCTGTTTGCTATAGGCTGTAGGTTTTACCAGGAAATGTCACAGTTATCCACCACCTGCTAATTGAACCCTTTCAAACTCATTCTCAGTGGTTGAATTCTTTGAAGTCATGCAAACAGACATTCATGGCATTTGACCGGAAGATTGATAGATAATTCATGGAATCATTTTGCCTATTTGTCGCTCATTTTAACCTACTGTAATACCTTGTTATGTGTTAGGTTCTATTTCAGAATGCTGTTGTCTTTCTTTGTTTTTTTGATTGGGATGCCATATATCCAAGGAAACAAAGTCATAGTGGGGAACCAGCCATAAACCAGATTGTTTAACATTCAACAGTTTTGTCACATGGAAGTGCCTGAGTATCAGTCACTTCCTCTTCCTGATGTGTGATGCTTTTCCCACACTTTTGTGTTTGTTTTTTTCCTTGTTTTGAAAAAGTTAATGACTGACTTTTGTCAACCCTAACCCTAACCCAATTTACAAATATTCCCCAAATAAGCATATGCAGAATCACTTAAATTTGACACTACACAGCAAAAAAAAAAAAAAAAAAAAAAAAATCTAATAACTATAACTGCTTGGCATCTTTGGGGTTCTTAGTTAAAATGTATGATCACCTGAGTGCACTTAATCACTGTTAGATCACTTTCAGAAATGCATTGCTTCCTTTTTGGGGTAGTAAGCCCAGTAGGCGCTTTACAGCCAACAAGAAGTCCCCTTAGAGTCAATAAGGATGATGGAAAACTGTTTTTTTTAATTCCTCATGAATCAAAGTTAGTACTTTCTTATAAATCATGAGGAATGAGGAATTCCAGTTTTAATAGAAAACGATGAGGTGTAATTAAGATACTTTCTTTTCCACCAACTGGATTCTGTCACTGTTAACACAGACATAAAATCCCCTGAAGGACAATTTTGCAAATTTAAATTTTATTAATGCCAGATGGATTCCTTTCAACCTTGCAGAGCTCACATTTATATTGTCTTGCATTCAACCATGTGAGTTAATTTCCTTCAACAGAAAGATTAATACATTTGCAGTGATTTGGAGGAAGTGATTATGGCCATTTGATTGGTTCTTGAATCGAGCACCTGCACGTTTTTGCTGTTGTAAATCCAGTCTCAGGCGTGGGTCCAGATCTTGCAGACACTGAGTGGGCCTGGGGTGTAAATCAGACTTAACGTTTTACCAACCTGCTGCCGTAAAGCTGTCGCCTCCTACAAACCTTTTGATGCTCCCCAATCATCCCCATCTGCCTCTCCGAATCTTAAGGAGATGCCCAGGGCTTGTGGTCATGGAGAGGTAATGGGTCACTCAAGCTGGGCTTTTTGTGCAGGAATTAAATCTGGTGTTGAATTAGACTTCTTGTGCCTCAAAGGTTTGTCTCAATGGTTTCTGTCTGCTGAAGATCCTGCTGAACGTTTCTGTGTTCTGTGTTGGAATCGCAGCTTAATTGGCGTAGCTTTTGAGGTTGTGAATGGAAGGAAAAATGTGCCCTATCTCTGTTTTGCATATGTTTAGCCCTAAGCTCATTTTGTCTGTGTGCGAAACCCTCTACAGGGGTATTTGCGGTAGTGTAAGTGGGTCTCTATGGCTTGGCCTACAATAAACTTAAGCATGGGAAGAGGCCTAGCATGGAAAAGAAGCACAAAGAAGACAAACTATTCAAGAAGCGTATTTTTGGTTTCTGAGCCAGTTAATTAGCAGCACAAGAAACATGATAATAGGTTTAAAACCTATTCTAACGGTCTTCTTATTATCTGCAGAATGTTTCAGTTGTACCAATGCCACATCTATTTATTGTGTTTATGGTGCACATATATGTACAGTAGTGTCTGTTGAAGGGCTTTAAGGTTACACAAGCAATTTGTTTACATAGTGTGACCCCTGTAAGGAAATAGAATAAAGATTGCAGGGGGCTGATTAGCCATGGGAACGTTTGTCCAAACAATGCATCAGTTTTCCCCTCAGGGTGAACTTTGTCCAGCGGAGGTCACACGCTGGCACACACTCACATCAGAAACAGGTAGCAGCTTTCTGAGTAATCATGTTTGTCTTTCAAGGGTCTGTTTCTCTTAGGTACTGTCACCACTCTTAATGCTGAAGCACTTCCCCAAGTGCTGCTGGCTTCAGGATGGCGTCAGCCCCAGAGTGGGACACTACAAACGAGGATGTGCAGCTGGAATGGTTCCGTTTTTGTTCGGAAACCATGACAGATGTCAAAAGGGCTTGTGTCACAGTGCATGAATGTCATCAGGAGGCTTATTTAGCCTTATTGGGGCATCCTTAAGTTGAAGAGGAAAAGAGCCTATTTTTTCCCCTTCTATGGTCATTTGTCAATTCCAAGTACTCTTAAGTGGACATGTGTTGTGGAAAACCTAGTTCGTACTTAATGGGCAAATCCTTTGCCTGTGTGTACCAAAATGCACCAGTGGAAGGAAATATTATCCTTGCCATATGGCACATATATTTCAAATGCTTGTAGACAAGTTCATTTTTTGATTATAATTATAACAAACTGAATGAATCAGGCTGATTAGTCCATGATTAACTTGAATTTGTCCCATTATCCGTTGACAGCATCCAGTAATCATATATCGCGAAATGCTAATACATACACACATGCTTCTAATCATACAGTAAGTTTCTGGTAGATGCTAAAATTCATCACTTTTTTTTATGTGCTTGTCTTTTTCACAGCAGCCAAACGGTAATGTGAAAGAGAACACTTGCTGCATTGATACAAGAAGAAATTGGAGATGAGGTTTGTAGGATTCTGGAGGACGGAGCACATCTGTTTGCTGCTGCCCATCCTGCTTCAGTTACTTCTGCCTGTCGTTAGGTCTAACAGGGCCTGGAACCAGTACATACCACGACTGCAGCTTTCACATGCAGGTTAGAAACCATTAAAGCTAGATTCATTGTTTTAGTTTCCAGTCTACCTTCACTTTAGTTTTTACATTTTGTGTTAGCAGAATTAAAATGGTTTTAAGGAATCATGGTATATTCCTATGGAAGTACTTTGAAATTATGCAAACTCTATGCACATGGAGGTGCAATGTGACAATGTTAACCACTGCGCCACCATTCCATCAAATGCCTTTCACATACTAAGAACTCTTCGATACCCAGTAGGAGAAAATCTTCCAAGCTATCATTGTGAATCAATACAGGCAATTCTACTGACAAAGTAAAGAAATTTTAAAGATAATATTTTTTTTCTTCCAATTGGTGATGATAAAATTATTTCCAAAATCCCTATCAGTTCCTTATCAGCCAAGTTTTTATGGAACACTAATATGACAGTGTTGTGGTTTATCCAAGGTACAAGCTGTCAGTAAAATCCACAACTATATCTATATATTATACATTATAAGGCATTTAATAACTTAACACCAAACTGTCATCATGAGTTAACAGGAAAATTAAGGATTTACATAAATGAGTAGGTTTATCATCACAGGTGTTGTGTAGCATATTGTTCAAAGTAACTTAACCCTTTGTTTTTTCACAACGATAACACTACGATGAATGTGAACACTTTTATTGTATCCAAAAAAAAAACAACAGTTCCAAAGATAAGGGAGGCCCCTGGGATGTTTCACTTGGCATCCCACAGAGTGTCTGTCTGATCATTCTCTCCACAAACGTGCTCATCACCAGAGCCCTCGTCTGTTATCAGCTCATCCCAGTCCGCCCTCGGTACTGACCTCCAGAACTTTCTGGAACTGGCCGTGCTCTGCCGACTTCCTGACAGGAAAGAACTGCATAGGGAGGCGTCATACAGTGTCTTATCCTCTTTACTGCAAATGTGCTTCCCATTATCTCAGAGCATGTTAATACTGGGTCTCAAACATACGCATCACGTCTGAGGCGCCAGTTATTTATGACACAAGAGCAGCACACCTCCAAAGCTGGGCAGAGAGACTCTAAGCCAGACGTTAGTCATTATCTATGAGCAGGCCAGTTGCCTCAGGGAGGAAAAAATAGGAGGAAAAACAAAATTTGCACACAATACTAATACAAAACCTTTAGCTGTCAAAGTTTCCTGGTTTTGGAAAGGGCTTTAATTAGATGTGCTGGCTGTAGTATTTCTTGGAGTTTTCCTTGTAAATCCTTCTGTAAAACAAACAAAAAAAACAAACAAAAAAAAAAACAAGAAACAATTGGACCTCATTTTATTACATGGACTTGAATGCTGATGCTCCATTTTTTTCTACTAGATTAAAAGTTACAGACGTAGCCATGCTGACAGATTAATGTAAAATAGATGTTTGAATGATGGTATTATGCAGTACTTTATGTCCGGTACTTACCAGAGTTTTTCTCCCTGAAAGAAGACGTGGACAGAAAAAGTGGATTACAACCAAAATAAACAAGCCTCAGTATTAAGAATGACATCATGTCTCTGATTCTTCCTAGCAGGAGTGAACTTCATAGTGACAATTAACATTCTGGCAGCTGCACTTCTGCAAGTTCTGCGTTTAGGAGATTAATCCCTGTAGAAAATACATAAATGATTCCAATAGTGGATTTTCACAATGTCATTGTTGATTAAAGGATTAGAATATCCCAATTTAAGTCCACCTTCACACATTTTTGTCTGTTCTTGGAATGTGACCCATTTCAGATAGCAAGGCTGCTGGTGCCATGTGGTGTCATGGCAACAGCCCCTGACTGTGTGACATCTGTGTACATGTCAGATGGCACTACACTTTAAGATTTGACCTAATGAAGCTGTCAAGTCACAAACACTAAACAGGGCACACAGACTTGCTGAAGAATGCTTTTAATTAGGGCATGTATACATGGAAACAGTGGACCACTGTGGCATGAGGGTACCACTGAATCATCTGCGCCACAACAAGCAGATAAATGATTAGCTCAGAAAAGAAAGCTGCCTTTATGCAGAATACCAGAGATGCAAGTTATCTATGTTAAAAGAATGGTCATTTTTAATTGATGCCTAACACGTTTGCTGATTTTAGATAATGTAATCTATCCTTAAACTGGATCTTATCACTTATCCTTTATGTATGTTCCACTGAAGAAATATGGCCTTATCCTTCTGATCAGTCACAATGTTTTTCCAAACCATTAATTTAGTTCTTTAAACTTTCTCTTACACTAGATCCCTTCTTCTTCATGGTCTCTGCTGATTAAAATAGATCAAAGCTGTTTGTATTTCTAGAGATAGTCTGTTAGATTGTAAGTGCTTAGGTATCACTAGGCAAAGCACCATGTGGTCTAAGATCTCTTGAAAAAATGGAGTAGGATCTGGAGTGCCTCATTTGCCAGTGAGTTTCTTTCACATAGCGGTTGAGTACGTATGTGTGTTGCAACACATTCTTTCCAGCAATGTATAGAACAGTCTTTAAGGGACTTGATGTTTTTAGAACATTGTGAGACATAACAGTATAAACAGCACAAAGCCTAAAGTGTTCTCGTCACTGTTGTGTGTCTTTGCAGCTTCATTACCCCCAACATCCCAGGGAGTCCAGGACTCATCCCACTCAGCCCAACCTCTAATTCAGTGACTAATTTACTGTTAAAGTGTATGTTTTTTAAGTGACTCACAGACTTAGAAGATAGCTGTGGCAAGCCAGTGTAATATAATCAGAATGCCTCTTAAAACCAGTTTAGTTTTTTTTTTTTTTACTGGGTTTGGGTGCAAGCTAAAAGCAATACAGCGCTAAAAGTATTTCATCAAGCTGGATTTTTTTAGTCATGTTAGGCAATTTGTTAATGAAGAAGTGCAGTGAACCTCGTGAGGGCCCTGTGAGGCCACTGAGAAAACAAATTCAAGAAGGCTTTACAAAAGCGAGAAAAGGGAAGTCTAAGGGTGGACTTTTAGCAGATTTTCCTGCCCAAAAATGAGAGTTGAAGGGGCCTGAAATGGGGAGCTATTATACATAGATGTCTCCAGATACAGAAGAGTCCAAAAACAAGCCTTCACTAACTGCTATGAATTATTTATTAACTACACTGAAATTAATAACTACATAAGAAACCAGTGGTTGGAAACAGTTGAGAGGTGAAATCATAATCTAAAACTCTAGCAAAACAAAACAAAAGTCCCAAATTAGCTAAATGAATGGTTTCATTGTGAGAAATGTACTGCCAGATAAATGAATCAAATTAACAGTTTTCTCCTCTCAGATGTAATTATTTAGCAACACAGGTCACAGTTACAATGAATTGGACATCATGGAGTTTATGGTAGATGATGGATAATGTTCTTAGGAAATACATAAATATACTTTTGGTCATTTTTGTAGACAGCCAATTGCTGAAGGAGGTAAATTATTTTGCCAATAGCAACAGGTGTATTCAGTCGGCTGTATACTGGGATTTAGATGAAAGGAGGAAATAATGTTACATTTAAAAGAAGACATGTATTCGCATGAACATCCTCCCAACACATGCAGTATCCACACACAAACAAATTTATGAACTCGTGGGCAGGAGCTACATTAAAGGATGTGCAAGAACAGCCTGATCCCTTAAGAATAACAGGAGCAAACAAGAGTGATCATGTATTTTAATTAGGCAGTGAAACTTGTCCTGGCCTTAACCCTTTGGATTTCTCCTGAAACAGGATTTAATAGGTGCTTTAAATTAGTGAGCTAGATGTTCCATTTACTGGCCTCCCCAGATAGCAAATGAGTGATGACCCATTGGTGGCCACTTTCATCTGGCTCTCCTACAGTAAATTAGCTGTGAAGAACTTATCGTAATTTCGTCAGATGATGGGTTGCATTTAGGCCACTTTTGGCCTACAAAAGACTTTAAACCCTTGTCTGAACTGGCAATTATTTATCTTAGAACACATTAATTGGTAAATGTAGTCTGTTTAAGTTTTTAAAATCATAAGATACAGTGTTGTGTATGTGTTTTTATTTATTAATTTTTTTTGCATATTTGTGACACTTAATTGATTGAGATCATCAAGCAAATATTTATATTACACAAAGGGAAATGTATTAAGGGGGAAAAGCTGTCCAAACCTACCTGGCTCTATGTGAAAAAAAGTAGAAAACTGCATTTTGTATGTACTTGGGTTATCTTTATGCCATAATGTTATAATGTTATAGAAATAAAATCATCAAGCACAAATTATTAAACCATGGGTAGATTAACATAAATGGAATTATATTATATTATAATATTATATATAATATAATATAATTCCATTTATATAATATATATACAGTACATTACTGAAGAGGAGCTTTACAGGATCACAGCACCATTTCTTGTGTCCTAAACTGACTTGCAGATAGTAGGTAAGTCACTTACTGTATGTGAAAATGCACACACTTTCTGTTCGGCTTTACTGTTTATACAATTCTTAATGTCTCTGACTTTCTTAATGTCTCTGTCAACTTTTTTTTTACGGTATTGTAGATATCCTCAGTAAGAGGCATTTAGAATACAGCTGTCAGCAGATTTCATTTAAAAGACTAATGTACAAACTTTAATCACATGCAAAGCATTACATGCTAGTTATTTGTTACTTAAAGTGATACTACGACATTACACAATCTAATAATGAAAAGTGGAAAAGTTTTCATGGCAGCGATTCAGTATAAGCAATGGCAAATTAAGGACTGGGAATTTATAGCTTCAGCAACAGATACATTTAAACATAATTTCCTTATACCATAACTTGTTCATATGTTTTTTTTTTTATAGAATTCCTCTAACTCAACTTACTCTCATATGTCTTCTGTTTTAACCTGTTCTCCTTAAGTGACTTCTCTTCCTCTTTTCCACCCTTGTTCCTAGTCACTTGTTTGAATGCTCATTAAATTTCGTAATGAGGTCAGAATGATTTTTCATCACAATGTACATCTTTATGCAGTTACAGTTAAAAATTCATTAGTTGTACCATTTAATTATTTACTCTCAACCATTTCAACTCATGATTCCCTTGTTGTGGTGGTTTCTTGCAATCTGCTTTAATGTAACAGAGTTCAGTCATACACTGGTTCTCATTCATTGCCACTGAGACCACCAAGTGCATAGAAGAAAGAGCAGGGGGTGGGGATTTCTTTTCATTCCTCCTGGTTTTCCCTTTTTGCCCCTCATCAGGCTAATGAGGCTGACCCTCAACACCTCCAGCAGACTGGGGCCTTGTGAGTAATTATGGTCACTGGTTGCCACTGACCCAAGTTAAAAAACTCAGTCTCAGTGGAGTCTCTCTATATTTGCCAAGTTCAAACTGGATATCTGGATATTGCAAGTTTGAGAAGCAAGATGCATAAGGCAGGAAATTGAAGTTAACCCACCTTCCTCCATTCTGGAATAGCCTCATTTTTTTAAAGGAGAAGAAAATAGGCACCATTTTGGAATTGTCTACATTGTTGAATTAACTATTTTCAGCTGAGCTCCAATAAACAATGGAGTTTTTTGGGGGAGAATATAAATACTGTGGAAATATCTCACTCACTCCAGATCTGCTGCCTAGGTTCCTTTCATTATCATAAAATGAATGTTAATGCTCCCTGTTATAAATCTAAAGGATTTATATTCATGTGAATTTTCTTTAAATAAATTCATAGACTTTTTATTAGTATCAGGCCAGACAGAGCCCCCAAATTGTCCAGGAGAAAATTAAGATTGACTTATTGTGTGCAGTCGCTTCACCTCATTTATGTTTATGAGCCCAATCATTCTCACTGGGGAATACATAAAGCTTTCATATCATCGACAGATTCCCCTTGGACCTCTTAAAGGTGGGAAGAAACCTGAGAAGTGCCATATTTTTGACTGCATGCTCTCCTGCCTATATTCCATGGAGAAGCATCCAGAAAATCTCAGAAATTATTTCCTGGTGCCGATAACCACTGAAAAGAAGATGACTCAAAACACAAGAAGAATACACATTCTCATCTACAGTACATGTGTCTGTTACAGACCATTCACACATCATTACTGATTCCATCAGGGTGAGCTTAGCCTTCTGAGAATTGCATAATAAACCTATGGTGTCAGTGCATTACTGTAGCTGTTGCAAAATCTAAATAATGTCCTGCCACTGACTAGTGCATCAAGCTGGTACTGTTGCTTAAACTCCCACAAGGAGATAATAATCTCTATCATCATGCCCCCATACTTCTTAATCACCTCATTTTATTGCCACATGAATTATTCATTTTTTTCCCAGCTGTGATGACCACTGCTGTGATATACTATGGCCTGTAAGGGCTGGCTGCTGAAGTGCATACCAGTTGATGCCGAAAGAGTTGCTCCTGTTTATATAGCAAATGCGTTCCACAGCAATAAAAACACAGTGACAGTGCTCTGCCATTAATCTCTCAATGTTTTTTCATTGGTCCATGAATGTAGCTGTTTTGTCATGGAATGCAGACTATGGTAAAAAAAAAAAAAGGAACACTATATTTTCTTGATCAGACAATCAACTTACAAAATTAAAAAGGCTGAGTTCCTTGAGTGATTTTATCAAGCATTTTTCCATTAAAATCAATCATGCATTGGCAGTTAATCAGGATACTTCCTCTGATGTTTTGCAAGTTGCAGATGATTTAGGTAAGATATAGAACTTTAAATAAAACTAGAATGACATCATAAAATGCTTATGACCTATGTCAGCTACAACTATGAAATTATAATAAAAACAACACAGTTAGGGGAACAATAATAACATGATGTATTTGGGTTAAAGAAAGGCTGAAGTACCTGTTTGCATTTTTTTTGGTGATATTTATGAACAACCCTCAATAACCCCAAAAATTGACACTCAAGAGAGTTCCTAAGCACAGAGACACAATAAATTGTTTCAGTAATCGACGTGAAAAAACCCATGGGTCTTTAGTACCAAGTACCAGCTTGATGCACTAGTTATAGTAAACACTAAACACAGTGAGACTGCTGAACCTTATTATTTAATTCCTCTACATTAGATTGTCAAATGAGGTATCTTATTGCCTCTCTCAGTGAGAGATTGATGTCAGTTTTTGCAGATTCGCATTCCTGATAACTGCAGACATTAGACATCTTGGCTGACAGAATTACTGTAACTCCATGTTGACTCTTATACTGCCCAATGGTTTACTTACGCAACTGTAAGGGTGCTTCTGCAGTTGTATTTGCAAGGAGATATTTTCCTGGTATTCACTTTCCCTTCTTCACTAGCAGCTGGGATATTTGTCTTTCTTCAGTCCTTCCAAACTTTTGTCATCCATGTGTTTTTTTCTGCAACTCAAGCTTTACGGTCAATCAAATACTGTACCTTAGTGTAAAGTAGAGGTGATGGAAATTTGGATACAGTGATTGATTTTCATCAGGTTGATGAAATACACATGGTGTTAAGGACCTATTTTTAACACCATTCCAATAAAGGTTGACTAAAACCACCCTATTTTTTCACTGCATTTAATCTTATTTGTTCATCACACCAACAAGTTCATTCCGTAATCATTGATTTCCCAAAGTCACATTTTTGAATTGGTGATGTTCCACATCACTGCTCTGTCTGTAAACTTTGATATCAGTCGATCTATGAGATTGCTGCAGGTGTTGGGCACGGGACCAGCACATTTCTGCTTTAGATTGTAAACAGTTTCTAACAAATCTTTGTAAATGGTTTGTGTTTCACCAGAGCTCCCATGCGTAATCACTTACTTTTGTGAACTCAACAGAACCTTTTTCCATGCCTATAGGGGAAGGAAGAAAACACCACATCTGGAGTAACCATCGTTTTAATAGGTTTGGAATTTAGTATATCACCAATAATACCGTTAAAGATGTTGTAGACATAAAAGCTTTGGGCAAGTAGTGTTCCGAGGGATGCCTAATCCATTTCAAAGTCTAATCCTGGGTCTTAAAGAGAACATTAATCATGACCCCACCCTTGACCTGTTAAAGCCTGGTTCATGGCGTACAGATCAAGACAGTTATGGCCATAGGCACTAACCTATCAAAATTAATCAATCTTAGCAGAAAGCGACACCAAAATGAACTTTGAACACAATAATAGTATGAAAACCTCAACTGCAAACTGTCCTTAATAGCCAGCATTTTGTTGGAAAACCAGTTAATGAGAATAATTCTGGAAACATAGCTTTGCTTAAAGAGGGCCAGATTCAAAGTGGAGTTAAGCATTGGTGGAAATACAGACATTAAGTAGTGTAATACTTTTTATAGCATTATCATAATCAGTTACAGCATTATTCTAACAATTGTAATGTGTTTCTTAAACAGTAATATACAATCATAGAAAAGCTTAATGCA
>JAOTRS010000001.1:17351120-17362628 GCA_028565755.1 Dinotopterus cunningtoni | reverse complement strand
ATGCAAAAAATGTCACAAAACAGCTGTTATTTAAGATTAACTATATTTGTTGATTCTAAAAGTATATCATGCTTAAACACTTTGAAACATATATTTTGTGGTTTGTTACTGTTTGACTTATGGCAAATAATTAGTTGACCAACTGCTTCATGTCTGTTTGATTAGTGTTGTCTTATGCAGAAGATTGTAGCATTAAAATAGAACAATATAAGAGTTGCTTAGTCATTAGGCTCTGGAGGAAAAAACACAGTTACTTGAATGTCACCTTTAAGAACAGGTCATCATGTCACATAGATCACCAGCAAATCATCACAATCTGAAAGGGTCGGTCCGGTCAATTCCTCAAACTGTTGTTTTCCTTTGCTCATTCCCCGCCATCACATTTGCAGTTTCAGTTTTCCCTCATAAAGCTTAAAAGTTAAATATCAGCTTGATGAAGTGAATAGGATCCTGTAAGTCTGTGCCAAAAGGATCCAAGCCATTTTTTCCTTCTTTCATATTGAAGATGACCTCAACCACCTTTCTAGGGAAAGACAGACTTGAAGGTCAAAAAGCACAACCTAAATAAAAAAGAAATATAATCACCATACGTCCTGCCAAAGTGATAAGAAAACCCAGCTTGGTCATAAGACCTTTGCATACTGGGTTGGCATGTTAAAATTCATGCCCTGCGATCAAGAGTAATGAGCTGCCCATCATTGTGATAACATGATCCATGTGGAAGTGTGGAAGCAGATGTATTTGCACAGGGGAAATAAGGAATTGTCTATTGGACAGACTTTGTAATGGGAAAATGCGAGAAAAGAACAGGAAATTATCCAAGTGAGATGGAAATTACTAAAATATGGACATTCAATGACCTTTTTTTTAAAAAAGTGATCTACCGAGGTAATGCGTGGGTCAGTATAGTGTGTTTAGTCGTAAATCTGTAATAACAAAATGTAGACATTACTTCATATGTCCAAAGGGTTGTGGTCACCTGACCATAACACTCATATTTCCTTTATAAATATCCATTGTGAACCTCCATTGTAAATATCCATTGTGTAAATATCCATTGTGATCCTTCAGTCATCTGGGAGGTCTTTTCACTAGATTTTGTAGGCTATGGGGATTTGTGGATGTATGCATTTGTCTCTCAAACAAAAAAATCTAATATATATGTAAACTTTAAATGTAAGAAGTTTAAAGTATTGGGGTGGATTGGGGAATTTGGTAAAATTAGAAAATGTCTTAGCAGAAAAGTGTGTTAAATCTATTTTTTTTTAATTTACAATATGGAGCCCTGCAAGAAGCACTGTGAAACCCAAGGCTCTTTTGGGTTCTTGGTAAACATTTGTGGTTAAAGGTTCCTTAGTGATGACGTAGAAAATACAGAAATGTTTCAGCAGGGCATGTTGGCTACATAGCCCTTTTATACTAAATGAGTGTCATAAATGACAGGCTTGACAATTCTCAATTACAGTATTTATTTCTACATGTCACTGAGCAATTGCCATGTCATACTTAAGGAACTATTAGTGTTCCATTAACGGGTCATTCTGATGATGCCTATAATGGCCCAAAAGATCACACTGTAAAGAACAAGTCTGTGTTTAAACCAGTATGTTACTGCAAATGTGTAACATTTAGTAGTGTTCTCAGAAAATAAACTGCCTGGCTTCAGAAGGGTCTAATAATTTGTCTGCAAAATAATTAAGGATATTTGAAAAAGTTAAGAAGTTGGGTTAAGAACTCTCCAACACGTTATTAAAACTGTTAAGGACTGTACTGTGAAGTTTGTAGAAGAAATGTCGTTGGGAAAAAAAAATGGAGAATTACTTAAATGCTTAGTGAGTATGCATGGTAAAAAACTGACCGTAGAAATCACAACTATGTGTAATAGTAAAAGTAAGAGCATTTCCACCTGCAGAATGTGATGAGAACTCCCAGGAATAGGACTAAACTGCTGTGTGGCCATTATATTGAAAATATTCTGGAGCGATATGTGTGGCAAGGTAAGAAGGGAAGTAAGTACACGAAGCAATGCGCCCATCCTGCATAGTACCCACTCTTCAAGCTTCTGGAGGCAGTGTTATGATCTGTGGCTGCTTCAGTTGGTCAGCTCTAGGCTCAACAACATTACAGTATGTGGCAATAAAATAAGTTAGCTGACTACCTAAATGTACTGATTGACCAGGTTATCACATCTATGAATTTTTTTCTGTCCTAAAAGCCTGGGCATATTTCAGGATTCAAATTGTGGAAGTGTGGTTCTGGGAAAACAAGAAATCGTTTTCATACATGAATTCAGCACCACGCTATGCAAAGTAATCAAAGCTAAACACAGTCAATGAAATCTTGGAGTGAACGAGATCTTGGGTGGGCAGTGTATTCACAATACACTACTTGCATATTGATCAACAGATCATACTGTATATCTGCACAAACATTGCTGTTACTATAGTGTACTGTACTGTAGCAATACAACAAGTGATACAATATACACCTGTGTGACTTTTTTCATAAGATAACACAAAAAACATACAAAAAGCATAGATTATTTTAGTTAGGAATGGCAAGTTTAAGCACAAAGTAAGGCTAGGCAGGGCTGTGTAAAGTTAGCCTAGGTTGATTAGTACAGTACCTTATGCTTTGAATAGATGATTGGACGTATTTATTAGTGGTCCACTACTCTGGCCTTTTAATGGTTTGTTGGTATTACATTGACCAGTGTGTTCATGTCTTTTAACATGGTGGTAAACGTTCCAATCACTTAGACTCCACTGGATGCTCTGTGCAATTGGGATTCAGCTTGGGAATTCCCTCTGTATGAGGCTGGAATGCAAATGTCTGTCATGAAGCCCTTAGTAGGCCCTGAAGAGGATACTTCATCACCGGCTCTCTGCACTTCTCCCTCAGCCAATTAATCTCCATCAGCAAGTAGCGAGCCATGGTGACAAGTCGTGCTGTTTTCAAAGGCCCTAAGATGTGAAGTGGGGCTTTCTTTCCAACAAGTTTAAAGAAAATGGTCCATGGATGAAGCAAACTGCTGAATTTTACCTTTATTAGGGGAGGGATTAATCAATGTGAAAATCACTGGCTCAGGAAGGAAATAGTAAAAAAGAGTTAAGCTTAGAAAGTATTTCATAATGATCGTAAATTTGTTATGTTCAATCTGTCAAGCTAACATCAATCACTAACATAAATGAACCAGAGACAATAAGGACTAAAGAAACAATTTCAGCCGTAAATAAATAAATGATAAAGTTATTGGCTACGCCACTGGGTGCATGAACTCTAAAATGTGATTGCCTAATCCCCTGTTTTTGCCTGGCCACAAAAGTGGTAGCTAATGTAATATAATAATATAAGGCATGATCATTTTCTTGATTTTGTCGGTATCTTTAGATACCTGCATGTTCATGAATTGTCATGCGAGCTAAGTAATATGCATAGTACAAAACGTTCAATCGTAATCCAATTCACAATTTAGCTGAAGTTTTTAGTGCAGCACAGGATTTGAAAGCATGTCTTAGCACAGAAGTGCATAAAACCACCATTAAGTACCTTTTATGTAAATGCACTGTACATGACAAATGAAACTTTTTATTTTCATGTCATTAAGAAGTAGGTTCTTTCTTTAGTCCATTGAGCAGCTATGTATAAAAAATCTTTCTGGGCTGCTGATTTTCCGACGATTTGTTTTCAAGGTCATGTACAGTACAATATAATTTGTAGAGCTACTGTAAGTACATTTACCTGCAGAATTTACATAGTTTGTATAACCTGTCATTTTATCAAGAAAACAGAGTCAACAGCACTCAAAACTTTCAACACACAACTTTGCATTTCAGTTTTCTCTGTAAACTTTCAGCACCTGCCAAAGTTGCTCAAAAATGTTGTAAAATCACACATCAGTTTGCTTAAAGTTTCCACAAAAGATGCAGGGACTGCTTTTAGACAAAACAGCATGTCAGCATCTAAGCGTATACATTTCCCCGTGTTCTCCGGCTGTCTGTTCGACATGGTGCACATGTCAGCCGATGGTGTGCAGGGTTAATTGGCACTGATTGGCTGAGGTCATTTTCTGCCTTGTTAAACTTCTTTTCCCCAGGGGGGCGGAGAGAGGACACAGCAAGACATGCTTAAGCTATGAGGGAGGGTGCATGCGTTCTGTTTGTTTAACCCGCACCAATCCAAGTAACTGCTCCCACTGTTCCCAGCTGGGACAACATGGGCATTTCTCCACATGAGTATCGGAAGGTCTAATTTGTGAAAGTGGTCCTAAAAGGTAGTGTTAGGACACATGATTGACATATTTATTTTAGATGTTTTTTAAATGAATGTTGCCCTTTTATTGACCCTATCAGTGGGACATTTGATTGACACTAAAGCAAAATTCAACTACCTGCATTATTTCTGGAAAGACTGACTTGCATTTTACAAAATCAGAATATAAAAAAGTTACGGTTATAACTGTAAGCCTACAATTTTACAAATGTTTATACAGGTCAGTGTAGAAGTACTTTGGTTACAATATATTTTTTTCCATTAATACACTGTATATAATGAATATAACTGGCTATAATTTGAGTTATGGGAGTCATAGAACTTTTTCACACTCCTAGATTCTCATGGTCACATAAATATCACATTTCCCATAGTTAGATGAATAATTATTCCACCAGTTACATAAAAGCCCCACTGTGCTTGCCCGGGCAAATGTTTTGTACGCCAGGACGAGGTGTTCAACTTAACAAACAAAAAAGTCACAACTGATGCAGTTTAACTAAAAAAATACCCCGACAATTTAATGATGTGTAAAGTGCACTGTATTGTACTTTGCACAGTTGTTTTCACATTAATCTGTAATCCAGATTCTAACAAGAGTGTCTAGCATCCATGCATGATCATTAATTTGTAAAATATACGGGTTGCTCTGAAAGCCAAACCACAACCTTGGTTTCTGTGTGTAGCTTAAAAAACTTGCTTTGTACCACAGGGAAATATGTGATCCATGGAGCATGCTACACTTAGACAAGCATATTAAATGAAAGGTTATGTTTTGTGAAGGCAGTAGAGTGTAGGTTTTTTCTTTCTGTGGTTGTTGGCAGAGTAATAGAAAAAAAGCTGGTGACCACTAAAGTACCAGCTTCCTGAACTTGACGGCCTTCACATGAAATACAGACACCCTGGACACATAATCTGCTTGACCAGCCAGTGATTTGTCCACTATTATCTCTTCAGAGTCTAGAGTTTTGCTGACAAGACTCTGTATGATCATATGAACACTTTGTGGAAAAAATAAATTAATTAATGTGTAGGATCTTTTCTCTTTAGTCATGAAGTTGTGTATCAGATTGTGATAAGTCATTTAAAATAGGATTCATTAGACCAAAGATTTAACTGAGAAATCAAAGACAATCTGCTATGTTTTCTGTTTCAAATTTTCAAATGGAATTTTACAACACAGCCTTTCAGTATTTTTATTTTTAGGTCACAGTATCAGATTATAAGTCCTTTTTTTTTTTTTACAGTCCATTACCATTACCTTGGTCTGTAAATAGAAAAAGGAAAAATTATGTGGGCTGAAACCAAACTCTTTACCATCTTTTTGTGGTACAGTGGAATCTCGGTTAACAAGCATAATTCGTTCTTAAGTTCTGTTTGTAACCTGATTTGTTCATAGGCTGATTCATTTTTTTCCATAGGAATAGATGTAAATAGAGTTAATCAGTTCTCTGTGACTATGATCTATATTTAACTTTTGATTTATTTTGTTTATATCACAAAAATATAAAACAAAGTATGAAAAAGTCTCAATTAAACAAAACTAATACAGCACTAAATAGAAAAAAAAGCTGTACAGAAGAGAGCGAACACTTCATTTTTACATGTGTTGTTTGCGCACCCTGCTTAGGAAGACTCGCTGATGTGAAGGAATGAAGGAAGATGGGTAGGGAGGAGGTTAGTGTTATGGAGGAGAGTCCCTCTGGTTTGGCCATTTTCAAAATCTATCCTGAGAGATGTTTTTTTTTTTCTGCGCTACTCACTTGTAGAATTGCACTGCACCAAAAAGACAACACGTTATAGTTCATAAGGTATAGCACTCTGTTCGCCACAGTTTTGTTCGGATGATACTTCTTGGCAAAGGTTTAAACGTTACTCCACTTTGCACAAAATTCTATTATGTGCAGATCCGCAACCGCGGAGTGAGCAAAACTGATATTGGGCGACACCCTCATGCCTTTGTTCAGCTAATAGTGGCAACTTGGGATGGTGGTTTCTGGGTCGTGTTCTGAGGAGGTGTTCATTAACAGGGACAAATTTTGGGCAATTTTTTTGGTTGTGGCCCCATTTGTTCATACTCCTGGGCATTCGTGAACTGATGGCTCCAGTGTATTAATTTACTTTATAATCTTGCAATGCTGTAGGTATGCTACTTTGTATGTTAAGTTTTTGTTGATGTTCAGTTTAATAAACCAGTCCAACCCTGTGTTGGATGAATATTGTCATGTCTATCATTTTTATATTGGAGCATTTTTTTTTTTTGCTGTTACTACTGCTACCACTACTATCTCTGCAATTACTTTGCCTACAGTATTACCACCTCTATGACTACCACTACTACAACTACATCTAATACTAAAAGTAATAGACTAAAAGAATACTACAACTACTACAACCACTTCCACTAATACCAGAAGTTAGTACTAGTACTGCTATTACTACTGCTACTACTAGGACTACTTCAACTACTGCCACTTCTACCACTACTTACTCCTACTACTACAACCACTGCCACTATTACCTATAGAATCTAGCTTAGTTACGCACACAACAAAACATAAATCACTTTAACTCTAATGTATAATATATATTATTGCAAATTGATTGATAGCATAGAGCATAGAATTCGGAAGTGTGAAAATAGCTTTCTTGGCACTATACCACAAAGTAATTTTAAATTGATTTAAGTTTACAGCCCTATGATTGGGAACTTTTATGTCAATCTCAAGCCATAAATGGAAAATTAAGAATATTAGGTGCAACATATGTATACATTCGTCTTGTTGTTTAAGATAGGAAATTATGTAAAGTTAATGACCAATCTCATTTTTTTCCTCAGAGCTGAGAAGGAACAGTTCAGCCATATTCTGGCACAGCGGTGAAGATATTAAAGGGTATTATGAAGTTCTGCTGTTGGATGAGGATCGTGGCTGGTTGCTGGTTGGAGGAAGAGACCACGTCTACATGCTTGACTCTGAGAACCTGACCCAGACTACACACAAGGTTATAACATTTCAACTTCCAACACCTTTTCATGTCAACTCCATCTTGGTGCTTACTTTATTAGAAAAATACTGAAGAAATTTGGAAGAAATGGTTGGTTAGAGTTGTTTAATGGTACTCTACGTCATTGCATGTTATAATGTGAACAGGTCAATGTGTACGAGTCTGTTTACACTCGCATAGAGATTTCTTTGACGCTAACTCTATGACCTTTACACGCTTATTTGTTTTCTCACTTAATGGTGCTAAATTTTTCCCAGTTTGTCCTGATCATTATGATGTCTCATGAGGCTGAAATGGCTTTCATGGTTGTTACAAATGAAGTTAACATTTTGCTTGACTGATAGAGTGGTATGAAGGTAGAAACTACGATAGTGAGTACCACGTGTGACCTCCCGGTACTATATACAATATACAGTCTTCAAACTGGCAGTTCTCTGGGTCACTACCTGGTAACAATTTGGTGCAAAAAAATTGCATAATTTGTGCGGTATATGTCACACCTTGATGTGCTGCAGTACAGCCCAAAAGTCAGGAATCAATATGGTATTAATTATTTTCTTCAGTGGTATAGACATTTGCAGTGTTACTGCTTGGACTGAGGTTTGTTTAAAGGAATGTTTGATAAAGTTTTTTTTTTTTGCTACTTGTTACCTTCCAAATTAACTAAAGTTAAAAAGGTTTGATATAATGTAAATCTGAAATTTAAGAAGTTTGAGACTAACACATACAGTTGGATACAGTCTGAAAAATAATTTTCAGACTGTATCCACTTTAAACCATTTAAAAATAATAATAAAAAAAACTTTTAATGGGTAGCTTTGACTCAAAACACATTTTAATGTAGTTAATAATTATGCTAATTATACAGCATATAGTAGATTATTGTACAACAAGAAAAGACATTTATTTCATACATTATTCTGTACAAACTGTGTTTTTAAAAACCCTTGAGAAAACAGTCTCTGTCCGATCCATTTTTAGATTCATTGGCCATCTGGAAGAGAACATACTGAACACTGCAAACATGCAGGGAAGAGTCTGTTGGTAAGTAACCTTCAAAAAGTTAATACAGTTCAACATCCCCCCTCCAAAAAATTTTTTTTATTGCCATATATATTTTAGTGCTATATATAGTTAATACCATAGTCCGCTACTCTGTGATATACACAATAAGTAATAAAGTATTATTCATTAGTCTCTTAAAAGATAATGCTAATTAAAAAACATGTAGGGAGGTAAGTTCACTGTCCTAGCCTTTGACGTCTCTTTTACAACATCAGAAACATCAAAGAGAGCATTATGCAGTGGTTTAAAGCTGTCAACTAGGTTAATGGAAATCCATCTCATTCTGCGATCGCTCATCTGCATCCAGGCTTTAATCTAAGATACTGCTTTATCTCTCCAGACTGACTGTGCCAATTTTGTGAGACTCCTTCAACCATTCAACAAAACTCATGTGTATGCATGTGGAACTGGAGCGTACCACCCTATGTGTACTTACATTGACCTGGGCCACAATGTCGAGGTGAGAAAGTCATTCTTCACAAGGTACAAACTGACATTTTCCAGCTGTCTCTTTATCGTGCCTTTTTAAAACTACTAACGCTTGTGTATCATTTTACCTTTTATGGCTTGTGACAGACCCACAGGTGGCATGAATCAGACAACAGGATATTTGAGGGCTATATTTAAAAATGCTCCTTTTCAATATGCACAGGAATGAATAACAGCCTCAGTCACCTACTGAGAAGTATTGACAAAAAAGTGAACTGAACAATGAAGACACTATATAGAAAGGGTTAAGAGGGTGACATGGTTGTCTTTGTCGCCTAGGAACCTGCGCTTAGACTGCTGACCAATGCTGTCGAATCCGGGAGAGGAAAATGTCCCTTTAGCCCACATGAGCCATTCTCTGCTCGACTCACTGGTAAGCATGAGTTTAACAGATGGTACAGGAATTCTTCTTCTCTTTTTTAAATCAGTATTTCTATCAAGCTTGTATTTATTTTTTTCTGTTTTTGTAATGGAAACTCACAGTGGTACAATTTAACATGGACAGGTAGAACTTGTACCACAAAAAACTGGACAGTTAAAAACAGGAAAAGGATCGCCTGGTTTTTTTTAAACTATGTAGCCGGAGATTGCTGTTCACGGTTGACAGAAGTGGAACCCAATACAATCTTCTGCTGTTGTAGCCTATCCACCTCATGGTTTGGTGTGTTTGACACAGTTGAAGATGCTTTTCTGCACACCTTGGTTGTAAAGAGTTTATTTGAATTACCATACTCTTCCTGTTACCTTAATCTAGTTTAGCTATTTTCTATTCTCTTTTTTTAGTCTAAACTCTAGAGTTTATACTAGACTGTTGTAAATGAAGATTCTATAAAAACAAAACTTACTAAAATAATCCACCTGGTACAATAATCCTGTCTGGCACCAACAACCAAAGTCAATAAGATCGCTTTCTTCTTTATTCTGATGTTTGGTGTGACATGACCTGAAGCTATAAAAGTTGGCTACGTATAATGCAGTGGAAATTATTCATATACTATATGTAAATAAATCATATATATAGACCTACAGAGAGAGAGAGAGCAAAGCAAGAGTTAAGTTGCACATTGTTTAGTTGTTTTTAAAAAATATAACTTTATTCTGAGATAAAGCATAAAATTGTCAATAAAGCAATGCATTATATCATATTCCGTTATACTGTACAGTATATATTAACACACATTAATATATTTGGGGCCATCTCCTCCCATGTATGATATATTTGACTTAAGGAACTGTAGGTTTTAATTTGTGCACAGCTGTATGACTAGTGTGGGAAGTTCTCAACACTGTTAGAAATATTCAGCAATGTCCTTGGCTGATGCTGTCATGGACTATAAATTCATAGCAAATTGGTGAGATAAAAGCTGCCCTGTTGTTCCACAGTTGGAACAACATAATTCATATCTTTTTTCTTTTTTCTTACTACCTAACCCCATGCTCCATGGGGAAAAATCATACAAAAACCATATGCTCCTTAATTAAAGACTGCTTCCTAGAATATAGATTTCTGTTATTATCATATATTCATCATTGAACCATATACTGTGTAGTTAAAGACTGCTGCCCTACCTGTGCACTTCTGTTCGCACAATTTAGTCACGCATTGTAAGAAATTCTGGAATAAGCCCAACCTCATAATCATATAAATATGAATTTTAAATATGAATTAGTCTAATTAAGGGTCTAGAAGTCAACGACAGGCTGAATTAATGTATCATATGGTTTGCATATAGATGGAGACTTGTATGCAGGAACATCAGTGGACTTCATGGGAAACAATGCAGCCATATTTCGTAGCTCTGTGCACACAACCAGTCAGCACTACATCCGCACTGAGGCTTTCAATGACCACTGGCTCAACGGTGAGATTCTGAAGATAATAAATAATGTTGTTTTTAATGTTTTTTAGTTAAATGTGTGATTTGTGAACAAGGAACAGGAATGTAAGTTAAAAAATGAATTTTAACATAACACTGTAACAACAAATTTTATGTCTGAACAGTTTAAATTCAACATGTAACTATTGCACATGAAAACTTTCCTAAACCTTTAATCCAAATTTCCCTTGTGTTGTAATGAATATGATTGATTCTCACACTTATGTACACATTTTTCAGGTAATTTGAAAATTAACAGTGTTAACTAAGAAATGTAAAAAAAAATAAAATCCCCTATGGTGTTTCCTGATTTTTATTGCTTTCTACATTGTGAAGCAATGCTGAAGGCACCCAAAATATGCAATAATCTCATCTGAACAGCTGATGTTGAGATGTGTCTGCTACTTATGTTCTGTAAAGCCTTCATAACGGCTCTAATCAAAGGTGCTGTAAATTTATGATTTTTGAGGGTAGTAACACCAAACAAACTTTGCAGTAGAGATAGGTTTTGGTCATGCTTGTCTAGGGTGGTCTTCATGAGAGCCAGTTTCATTATGGTGCTTGATAGATTTTGCAAATGCACTTGAGAATACTGTTCTTGCAACTGTGTATCTTAAAATAACAACTTACTGTTGTTGTTGTTGTTCCTATATTTCCTAATTCTATATGTGTTATTTCATAGTTTTAAAATCTTTAGTATTGTTCTAGAATGTAGAAAATGAATCACAAAACAAAAAACATTGAACTAGAAGGTGTGTCAAAACTTTTGGCTGGTACTGAAAGGAATTTAATTAGTTTT
>JAOTRS010000001.1:17296158-17306239 GCA_028565755.1 Dinotopterus cunningtoni | reverse complement strand
ACATGACATCACCAAGTCACATGTCTCACTAATTACTCAGACCTGCGTCTCATTATGCCTTGTTAGCATCTCTGTTTAAACTAATTTTTTTTATGTGTCTCTCCATATCCATAGTTTATGTCCCTGGTTCTTGTGTTCACACTTTTGTTTGTTTTGTTTGTACTTTCAACTATAAATTACCTGCTCTTGCATCAGCCTCTACCATTGATTCATGACATCTGTGTGGAGATGTCTGTGTAGATTTCCTCCGGGGTCTCCGATTTCCTCCTACCTCCCAAAACCAGGCTGGTAGGCGGATTGGTGATGCTAAATTGCCCTACGTGTGAACAAGCGTGTGAATCCACTGAGATCCTGACTAGGATAAAGATCTTATTAAAGATGACTAAATCAACAAAAGAGGACACATTATTCATTTGCATTAGTTAAAGCACTCTAAGGCACAGTATTTTTTGTTGTATTTTGTTTGTTTTAACACATAAAATTGAAATAGTTTGTAGATGCTGAAGCTAAAATAAATAATCTTATGTTTAATAGCTTATTTTATATTAACAGCTATAATGTAATGTTCCTTTGTCTCTGCTGCTACTTTTACAAGAAATGTTTACTATTTTTTATCTATCACAGTATATCACATTATCATGTTGTCATGTAGCTGCTCTTATTTGCACATTTGCACGTGCACTTTATGTTGTCTTTGTGTTCTCTTTTGTATAGTACTTAATAGTAAACTGAATAGTATTTTTTAATTTATGGTGTCAATTTGGTTTGTCTTAGAGATCCAGTTAATTACGTGCCTTAGTTATCTAGTAAGTTTCTGTTTATTTATGTTGCATGTTTGTAGCACCTTGGTCCTGGAGGAACGCTGTTTCATTTCACTGTGTACTGAACTGTATATGGTTAAAATGACAATAAAAGTCTACTTGACTCGCCTTGTTTGTACAGGACACTAGCTAGCTAACATTGACTAGGTAATGTTAGGTTGGTAGATTGATTTTATCAGGCTAATATAGTTATTTGTTTGCAGATAAAATTAGCTTGCTAACTTTGACTAGCTAATGTTAGATTGGTTGAGTAATTTTTGCTAGCTTATGTATTTATCTTTTTAAAGAGGAAGCAAGCTAGCTTACATTGACTAGCTAATGTCAGGTTGGTGGACTGATTTTAACTAGTTAGTGTATTATCTGTTTGTAGATAAAAATTAACTAACTATATTAGGTAGATAGCTTACTCACTCACTGTCTTTACCGCTTTATCCTGTATTCAGGGCCGCGGGGGGCCTGGAGCCTATCCCAGGAGGCTTAGGGCACGAGGACCCTGGACAGGGTGCGAATCCATCGCAGGGCACACATACACTCACTCACTCATCCACACACTAGGGGAAAGACAATCAGCATCAGTGGGAGGAAACTGGAGTACCCAGAGGTAACCCACCAAGCACGGGGAAAACATGCAAACTCCATGCACGCAGAGACGGGAATCGAGTCTGGCCGGGAATTGAACCCAGACCCTGGAGGTGCAAGGGTACAGTGCTAACCAACTTTGTTGTTAATGAATATTTTATTATGTTTCAGTTCTTTAAATTGTAAATTGGTTAGGGTTACCAACTGTCCTATAAAATATGGAATCGTCCCGTAATTGTAAACTAAAAGACTGTATTCTGTATAGGCGATGCTCTTTGTTCTGTATTTTTTTTTTAGGATATATACATATATTACAGGTATACATATACTAAGACATGGTGATTTATATAATAGATGCAGACAGTCAGTGGAAAGAATGAAAACCCTTCTCTTTCTCAGCCTGCTTGTCATGATCTCTACCAAACAAAGAACAGAGAGTGCTCTTCTCATTTGTCAGGACGCACGACCCAGGGCAGCACAGAGTGTGTGCAGGGAAAAAAATGTAATAAAAGTTGAGAATGATGATAACATTTGTGCGATCTGTTTTCTATGACTCGTTTGCATGTCGTGTTTTCCTTTCACCCTGTGGTTTGCCCTGCTTCTAGTTGTGAGCGAGGCACGGGACTGACTGGAAAGGTCTCGTACTCAGAAGTACAAGATGTGGAGGGAGGGTGCTAGTGGACATCACCACAGGGCTCGACACTGGAAGCACGACTTTAGGGGGAGCGTGGGAAAAAATTCTTTGTACAATAATGCAATTAGTAAAATGACTCACACTACAAAATGCTACTAAATAAACCATAGTTCATTCATAACACTCATGAAATGGCTTGTAAATGAAGATGTAAAACCAATTATTAATAACCCCAACCATCTCCCCTGTCCCTTACTTCAATTTCAGGAAGTTGGCAACCCTAAAATTGGATTTTTATTATTATTATGATTGCATTATTATTATTATTATTATTATTGTTTCTAAAAAGCTGTATATACACTGGTATCCATATCATTAGCAGAGGCTCCATGAGCTGTCTCTGCAGGTGTCTCCTCACAGTCCTGTGTCTGCTGGATTGTGTGTGTACTATGTGAGTGTGTGCTTAATTTACTGTTACTACTGACAAGGGGATCTATTAACTGTGTGGCCATGCTCCCTTCGAGGCACAGGGAGATTTCAAATTTGCTTGCACGATGGAAGCTGTTCTGGTTGTGTGTTAGTGATTGATTATCGCAGGGCTCAATTGTGTTTCCCACTGAGCTGAAAAACATGGTACAGGTTAACCACTTAGCCAGCGTGTGAGGGAATTTATCCTGGGTCACGTCCTCCATCAAGCCAAGGGATTTTTTTTTTTAGTTTTTTTTATCGCTGCACATGCCGTTAAAGTGACATAATAAGTTAATTGTGAACAGGATATGACCCAGTTAACACTCTGTAGCATGTAGCTCAGCTGTTAAGTAATGCCGTTAAGCTCAGCTGTTAAGTAATGTAAAGGATAGTAGCATATACAGGACAGACTGGTGAAAATGAGCTACAGGGGCAAAGCAATAACAATACATAAAGGAGAGGCTCTGGACGATTACTTTATAGACATCTTTGGTTTATAAGACTGAGGTGATAAAAAAAGATGCCATTAGAAGTTTACAACCCTAATGCTAGAGAAAGGGTTTTGTGACAAAGAGAGTTTGTAGGTCATACAATTTAATTTTAATTGGCTAAATTATACCACTATGATTATTCTATGTAAAAGCACATTTGCCTGTAGTCATCAAAGCTGCATAGAAACAAGCTGTGCCACGGTGTGCATTCTGTTGCTAGTAGACGTGTTTGAGTCGTGAGAACTGGGGCTTTGTCTTATATGTGGGCGAGAGCGAGTGGTCAAATATAAAGCTCACAGGATTAAAAAGGCCACGTTCATTAATATGCAAGCATACAATGTGCCAGCCTGAAGCTGTGCATCATTTACTACGCTTGATCTTTCATCTATAGTAACTGCTCTGTCCTGGTTACACCCAGAACCTGCCCTGTGAAACAGAAACACCTTGCATCTCTCACAGGCAATGGGAAGAGAAAAATGGTCCAGTGCACACTTCCAGTTGCTAGCTAGCTACTTACCGGTATATAAAATAAGCATTTGGAATATTTCTTTGATGTCAAGCAGTAGCGACCAGTGCCTTTCAGACTTACTGTACGTGCTTGAAGATGCCATGCACGAAAAAGTTTAGCCTCCTGAGACCCGGATCCTACTGTCGTGTGCATTGCATTTTTTTTGTTGATCGCTACTGATAGCTATAAACTTAATCAATGTCTTTAAACAGTAAGAAGTTTAAAGAGACTTGGAGAATACATTCATGGAGAATTATACCTAAAAGTCATATGGGGCTTGCACAAGGATATATAGACAATAGTTGGGAGAACTACATGTCCTCATATGAGGACATTGGGGTCTCAAGATGTCAAAACATGTCAAATCAAAGTTGTTGTAGTGAAAATTAAGGTGCATTGACAAATTCCCGTTGCAACTAATACAATAAAGGGGCAGCAAAACATTCTTTCTTTGTCTGTAACAGCTAAAAAATGTAATAGCAAGAAAAATGTAAAATGCAGATACGTCTGTCAAAGTTGCATTACGGAATATGCAAACAATAAAATGAAAATCAAAAAGGTTACTTATTTAGAGGACATTTAAAAACATGACCTACTAAACTAACAAACAATTCAAAATGCATCTAAGTTACATGTGAGTTTTATCAAGCAAACAGCAGCAACTAAAACTATAAAATAAAAGCACAACGTTGATGTTTACTTGCAACTATTCATCTTTTCATTGAATAAAGCAGACAATAAAATGATCTGACAGGTAATCCTTGGCTTTAATAAATCCATCAGCATGAAATTTTATTTCTGGAAATGTTGATCTTTAGGGAATCTTACCCATAAAGGTTTCTAAAGTTAAACAAGTCCCATAAAAAAAGATCCATAGATTTCTATTCTTCAACCTTCCGCTGCTGACAAGCTACCAAAGAAAAATCTCACATCAAACACAGCTCACTAACTACAAAAACACTCCAAAGTTGTGTTATAATATGACAGGCAGTAACTGTCGAATTGTTAAATAAACTTTTTTTTTTATGCTAAATAAACTTGGCCACCCGGGTGCAGGCATAGTAATGTGCCGATCTAGTAAAAGACTATTAGATACAACAAATACTCTGATACACCAAAACATGATTAGCTGTTTAGTTAATAAATCTTAATTCATGCCTGCATTTGGTTACAAGGCAAGAACCTTCTGTCCAAGTTCAGCAGGGCCTCAGCAAAAACCTTTAATCTTGACTAATAAGAGAACAACAGGTCCTAAAGAAAAATGTATAAGTTATAGGAATGTTTGTCAATAATGCAACAAGGAATGTAACATATACTGTACTCATACATTGTATGTACTATACATACACTACCTGTTTGGACACAAGTAAAAATTTGTACGCACCTTCTAGTTCAATGGTCTTTACTGA
This sequence comes from Dinotopterus cunningtoni, assembly GCA_028565755.1. Taxonomy (NCBI): domain Eukaryota; kingdom Metazoa; phylum Chordata; class Actinopteri; order Siluriformes; family Clariidae; genus Dinotopterus; species Dinotopterus cunningtoni. The sequence goes on along the minus strand of JAOTRS010000001.1, from coordinate 17,301,329 downwards.
TTTTAACTTCTTTCCACATTATAAAACACAAAATATGCAATAATCTCATTTGAACAATTGGTATTAAAATGTGTCTGCTACTTATACTCTGTTAAGTCTTCATAATAGCACTAATCTGAGGTGCTGTTAATTGGTGATTTTTAAGTCTGGTAACTCTAAATGAACTTCTCCTTTGCAGCAGAAGAACATTTTTGTCTTGCTTTCCTGGGAAGTTCTACATAAGAGCCAATTTTATCATGGTGCTTGCAAATGCACTTGACAATACTCTTCCTACAAGAACTATTCCAGAATAGTTCCATGAACTTTGTGTCTTAAAATAACCATTGTTGTGATTATTTAATTACCTACTGTAATCCCACAAGTGTTATTTCCTAGTAAGATAAGGATTGGATTATTTATATGCAGGAATAATCTTAAATCTCTAAAGTTTAATCTAAATCTCTCTAAAGTTTAAATAAAATGTTATTATGATTTTGTATTTCGTCAAAATGCAATTGTCCACCATAACAGTGACTAATGTTCTCACTGTAAAACAGTTCATTTGATTTTTAAATTGTAAAATAATCAGCAAGTGCATGTATTATTTCTGTGAAAACCAAAACTGTTCAATTTAGGTCGTGATAATTATTAAGTCCTTGCTAATTTTTTCATTTTGGATATCTGTTCTGTTGCCATCTGATGCCATCTATAACACAGTCAGGATTTTTTTCGTTGTACTCAGTGGTTGAGCTTGGATTCATCAAGGGGGAAAAAAACAAGCATGAATTCAAAGCCCTTATGCTAAGATTAGTACCTACAGTACGAACCTCGCATTGAATGGCATTAGCGTGAATCTCACAGCTGCGATAGATTGGCACCCTGTCAAAGGTTGCTGTAATAGGGCAGTTCTATCACTAATTTGCAAATGTCTTGCTGCTGTTGTTAACTTTGTGGATCTCGGCCTGCCAACCTAGTTACCCGAAGGAAAAGAACTTCTTCCTATTCAAAGGAGGAAGGATGAGAGGTTATGGGTGTCATCGTATTACACATTCTTAAATGTGTTTACTTTATCCAGCTTTAATTGGCAATAAAAACAGTGACCTGAATGCAGAGTGATCGTGTTAGCTTAAAGGCAAGCTAGTTTTCTTGAGCAAGTGTGCTTGTAATTTTATCTCTTTTCTTTTGGGTGATTCAAAGGTGTAGGAAAACAGGGGAAAAAATAAATGATAATGTGGTGTGTACTAACTTCATTTGTTTGTCATCTTGTGTTATGGAATGACGGGACAATAGGGCGCGCGACGTCAAAGCGAGTTCCAACCGTTACCAAACACAAGTCACTGGATGATAAGCAAAAGAGTGAACACTTTCCAGAGAGTCATCGTGTGACACAGCAGTTTTTTCATGTGAAGGGAATCCAGTGTCCAGTGCTTAATGAATGTGATTGAAACTGAGATTGGATTGCAAAAAAAAAGTGTGAGAGAGAGAGACACAAGGGTGAGTCTGTCTGCACTCTGGCCTTTTAGAAAAGACAATAATAGAAACGATATATTCTTTTTCAACATAATTTTCTTGCTTTTCAGTACACAATGTCCATTTGTCAACAAGCTTTCGTATTCCTTCATTAAAAAATGTTTTAGGCTAAGCTGCGAGCCACAAATACACTGCTGTCTTCACTTCTTCATCAGAATTGAATCTTTATCTTCATAGGGATGCTTTCAGGGGACCAATTAGGTGAAAGACCAATGGAGCAAGATCAGAACTATAGGGAGGATGCTTTAACAACTCAAAACAAAGTTTTTGCAGAGTGTCAACAGTGTGGGCAAAACCGTGCAGATGTGCATTGTCATGCAAGATCACAACATACTTGGACAGCAGTCCTCTGCATTTAATCTAAAGGCTTAATCTGGTCTTCAGCTCTTCAATAGGCATTTCATTGTAACGAGCACTGTTGATTGTTGAACCTTTTTCCTGAGAATGTTCCAATACTGGCTGCTAATCCTGTGTAGTGTCACAGGGGGCCTGGAGCCTATCCCAGAGAACTTAAGGCACAAGACGGGGTACATCCTGGATTTGGTGCCAATCCTTTGCAGGGCACAACCACATACACACACATACAAAACGGGCAATTTGGAAATACCAGTCAACTTACAGCGCATATCTTTGCACTGTGAGACGAAACTAGAATATCCAAAGGAAACCTACCAAGCGTGGGGAGAATATGCAACCTCTACACACACACAGACCGGAGATGGGATTCCCATCCCTGGAGGTGCGAGGCCAAAGTGCTAACCACTAAGCTACAGTGCGACCTCTACTCATTCATACTGTATGCATGTGTTTTTGCTTAAAAGTTGTCTTGCGCTTTTAAGCACATAAACAAACATAAAAACACTGTAACTTATAAAGATAGATTTTCTATAATTAATTTTTACTTTGTTTTAGATTAATGGTAAGTACAAGTACAGACATGATTAAAACTAAATAGAGCGTAATGTTTTAAAAAATAAAGTCTAATATCAGACATAAACAGTGAATGACATGGATCCTTTTCCTGTAACATGGGGGTTGGGAACACTTCTTCAGCATGCATCAGTCATTACGTCATATACAACAAATAACGTAAAAGGAAAAATATCTAAAATATTTAGTGTAATGGCTTTAAATATCTGATAGGTTTCCAGCTTTCAGCAATTTTATGCATAGAAAATGTTGCTGGAATGTTGCATGGAATACAACCAGCTGAAAATCAGGCCTATAGGGAGGACGCTTAAACACCTCAAAACGACATTTGTGAATATTTGAAAATGTTTCCAAGCTGGGTAGACAACCATTATCTTTGCACTGTATCGTCACATGTGTGCAAATATTTTAGTCAATACATGGCTGATGAAAAATCCATATGAGGGACATCAGTGCCCTGTGGCCATTAATACCAAATGTTCCAGTGTTAAATTTTGGGCATGTGTGTTCTACCTGTAAGATATGCCATGCTCTTATATGAGCGTGGGTGAATTTTGCATACTGTACATGTCCAGTGGAGGGTTTTCACACCACTACTAATCCTTGAGTGTGTGAATACCATCTGGTCATGGGGTTTAATCTCTATCTACTGTATGTCCAGCAGCTCAGCTCTAATCTTTGTGTCACCCAGCTTCATTTTGTTTTCTTCAATCTCAGTTTTCTCTGAGTATTCTCACTGCATCTTTTCTCATTTCTTATTTTTTTTTTTCTGTAATGTCTTTTCTCGACTGTCCTGTGTTTTTTTTTTGTTGTTGCTCTATCTGTCTTTATTCATTCACATGAATAGCTATAGATTTCTTGTTCTCTCTTTCCCTTTTGGTTTTCCTTGATGCTGCCACTTTTTTTTTCTTTCAGTGGTGGTTATTTTTGGACTTCTGCCATTACCAAGTTCCTTTACACAAAAGCACAGCTAACCGTAAAAGGAGTCTGATGTGAAAGCGTTTATTTTTAACTGGGCATCTACTGAGGATTCGGTATGCTTTGAGTATAAAGAGCCTGGCTCAAAGGTGATTTCACATCCCATCTTCCCTGTTGAGGGAACAATTCTTATTTAAAAAAAAAAAGTAATAATAATAAAAATCCCTGAATTGCAAAATTTGCACTCTTTCTTGAAGCAGATTTCCTGGATATCGTTTTGCCTTCTGCTTTTTTGTTATTCAATGAGTTCATGAGAGAATAATTCTTTTGGTGTTCTTCTTTATGCTTATACTTGTTTGATGAATCCATTGCCATTCTGGCTTTGTTGTGCTCCCACCAACCCCCTTAATAGGAACATCTGTATCCTTGCTTTTAACCAAACAAACAATAATGGAGCAGCAGTACAACATGTAAAATTATGTACTGTAGATACAGGTGAAGAGCTTTAGTTAATATTCACATTTCTTTTCACAGGAAAAAAATGCAATTTCAAGCTGTGTTTACAAGCATGCCATTCTTATATTAAACTAATAATACTTGAGATGTTTTAGGGCTTGAGAGTGTTGTGGTGGACAACATACAGAATTGTGCCAAACAGTTTACTTGAGCCAGTGTTTTGTTTCCTCACTACATATCATGTCTAATTTGGATACAATGAGTCTATCTCAACTGAAATCTAGCCTAACCATCAGTTTCCGTGTCGCTTGCTGGAGTCTCTGGAATCACCATGCACCACTTACACAGGAAGTAAGCACCAGACATCAAGCCACTTTCTAGCGTGAGCACTGGGTGATTCCGTTGGTTTTTGTTTTTACGACAACTCTAGTTGATTGCTCTACTTTCTTGCGCAGGCTTCCCAGCCTGTACTGCTCCTCAGCCAGTGCCTAGAGTTAACACTTCAGGATTTCCTGTCAGCTTTTCTTCCTTGTGCCAGAATTGGCTAGCGTTTTGCACTTTGGCCTCACCAGCCACTGCACCTTAGGACAGGATGGTTTCCTGGCAGTGCCGTTTTGTACAGTTTTGCAGGGCCCTTTAATTAATCCTTTAACTCGGCAGGAAAATATTAAACGAATTCTGACTCAAAGAAACCCCGAAGAGAATAAATAGTGTTCCCTATAGTGCTATCTTAATCTTGATGACTGATTTCTGAAAAATGAGTGCATTCAGTGATTAAAAAAAAAAAAAAATTCATGGCTCCTGATGTGGCTGCGATCATTTTAAAAAACATCAAACTGATTATTTGCTGCAAACATTATGCACAGTCCTTGGGTCTTAAACAGTTCCTGTGCCCTAAGCCTGTGTAATGGAGGCTTAACCTACTGGTCCAGTTATTGAACAAACTGCCATCTGGACTGTAATCCTGTGTGTCCATTCATTTGCCTGAGGGAAATATGATGTGAGAAAGTGCATACACACAGGAAATAATTGTAGAGGAGCTCTGTCACCTATAATCAAGAGCACATCCAAAGTTTGATTTGTTAGAAGGATACTCGAAAAAATTCTTGAAAGAAGAAAAACACAATTTTTAAAATGGGAACTTTCAACAGACTGATGTGAGAAAAATACAGAGCAAGGGTATTGACTTCACATATACAGTAAAAACACATTTAAATGTTTCCACATCAGGAATGGGAATCACCAGGGAACTCCAGATACGATTTTGTCATGATACCTAGGTGCTTCTTATCTCTGGATCCATGCTTCATCTTTTTTTTTATATGCATACGCATTTATACTTTTATCAGATAAAAAGA
>JAOTRS010000001.1:17256128-17276885 GCA_028565755.1 Dinotopterus cunningtoni | reverse complement strand
GAAAGAGAGAGAGAGAGAGAGAGTGTGTGTGTGTGTGTGTGTGTGTGTGTGTGTGTGTGTGTGTGTGTGTGTGTGTGACAGTCTGTGTGTTCTCTGTTGCAGGTTATGTATCAGATCCCATGAGCACCATGAGGTTCCACTCCAGCAGCAACACCAGCTTTGAGGATGCCAGCTAATAAACACACCATAGACAAACACACACACACACACACACACACACACACACACACACACACACACACACACACTCTGACTGTGCACATGAGAGATTTTAGTGTGATTTTAATGAAATCAGAAGTGAATATAAACTCTGTGTTCTTTGTGTTGATGTTAAAATTAAACACACACACACATTAAAAACTGTTTAAATGTGTGTGTAAGTTGTGAACCCTGACTGCAGGATGGAGTGTTTATTCTCTACAGATGACAAATGAAACATTAAAGATCCGATCAGCTTTAAACTCTTTTAATGAAGCGTCACGGCACAGCGTCAGTAATCAACAATGCAGAGATTAAAACTATAAAACAACAAACACAGATCAAAGTGTAGGCATTGAAGTTTGTGTGTGTGTGTGTGTGTGTGTGTAAGAGAGAAAGAGAGAAAGAGAGACTAAATATAAATAATTAATTCAGTCTTCAGTGGTGTCTGATTTCCGCCGCAGTTCAGTTCGATGAGACGAGCAGCAGAGAATAAATTTCTAAACATCTCATGAGTCAGAAATAATAAATGATAAAATTCAAACCTTACGAGTTGTTTTATGCTTTATATTTTATATATATTGTTGTATTATAGCGGCTGGAAAATAAACTAAAATCAGCCGCGTGTTACAACTGTCAAATCTTTTAGGGAAAAACTCAACACTGATTACTTAAAAAATCTAAATCTACAATAACTGAGCAAATGAAACACAACGTCTTTTAGACAGAGAAATCCTGAGCCGTGGGGCCAACCTGACATAGCCATTTAATAAATACATAGCTAGCATGCTAATTAGATTGTGAAGTAACATAACAAGGAGGTACAAATTTGTGTCAAGTGCTACAGAAACAAACATGCTAATACCATGTACAGATAAAGTTACTGACATCTCATTCCTAATATTATTATCACTTATGGAGATATTTCTGCTGTTTCTGTGTTTACAGCCTCACTCATCATGTTCTTGCTGTTTGGGAAAGAAAATGTTTCTTCTGCTTAGGTTATGTTCCTCAAGTGTACAGAGACATGGAGCAGTCAGTGATCTACTGGACAGCATGTAATCTTATGAAAGAGAGAGAGAGCGAGAAACTCTTTGGGATCCAGTTGAGCAAACGTGAGATACTCGACCAAGGTATATTTTAAAAACAGCGTTAAGGTTTTAAATAATAAAAGCACAGCTCAAGAAAGTTGTCCGTTCGTAAACTCAGACTGGTTCTAGAGAAGCTGTGGTTCTCACTGCAGGTTCTGACTCTCACAGATCCTTGTGGTGTTTATGGATTCCATTTTGGAGGTCAGGGTATTCAGGGAAGCTGTGATCAGAGTTAGCTATCTTGGCTAATTTCATTCTTCATCAGTGATGTTGCTGAAATGTCTATACCGTTATTTTGCTCAACACATTCCTCATCTTCTGGAGTTAGAACAGAATTAATTTGTCTTCGATCCTCTGTTTCTTCTGATGGGTTCCCAGATGACTGATTATGTTCACCCTCTGCTCCTAGTGCCTCAGCATCCATGTTTAAGTTTTCCACCGTCGTATCTTGTAGTTGCTCATGCTCGCTGTTCACTGGCAGGATGATTTGCTCATCTTTGGCAGCCTCAGATGATTCCTCCTTTTCCTCAGAGTCTTTTGGGCTCTGCATCACTTCATCTACTTCCAGATCTTCAGTGTTTATGTTCCTCTCTCCATCATTAATCTTTATTTCATCCAGCGGCTCAACAAATGTCTCAAAGTATTTTGAGGCTTGGTGAACGATCACCCAGTTGCTTACCAACTCCTCGTGATTTGTCCGAGGAGCGACAATAAGTTCAGGTTCTCTCTCATCTCTTTTGACAGCCAGGACTTTCTCCAGAGGCTGAGATTCCTCTGAAGGAGAGACGCTGCCTTCCAATCTCCTGGTTTCTTCAGCAGCATTAGCACTTTTCTCCTTTTTGATATCAGTAGATGATTGAATATTACTGCCAGGACCTGCTTTGGCCTCATCTTCAGTTCTACCTTCAAACTCAGCATTTGTGTCTTTGGGTTCTGAATCAGCACCTGCAGGATCTTCTACAGGAGTCTTGGCATCTGATGGAGCTTGATGCTCATTGGCAGTATCATTACTGCTCTCTGATATTAATGGTTTAGGGTTCTCCACCTCTTCTTTCTGATCATCTTTGATTTCTCTGTCACTGATGGTCTCTTGCTCTAGATTTGCTTTTTCTTCTGCTTCTGCCTTTTCTACAGTTTGTTTTTGTTCATTTGGGTTCACACCAACTACTTCTTCTTCTTCTTCTTTTTCCTGTTTTTCTTCTTTATTGGTTAATTCTTGCTGTATTTCTTTTTGGTCCACTTGTTCATTGTCCTCATCCATCTGCTCAGCTTTCACACCTGCTTCTTCATCCATGTCTTGATTGAATTCTTCACTGCTCTCAAAAGGTCCCTTTTCTTCCCCTGGTCCTTCTTTCTTGTCCAGCTCCCCCTGGTCTACAATAATTATTTCTTTTACGTTTTCTGCTATGAGCTCTCCTGATTTTACTTCAGGTCCATCTGTGGTTTCATGCAGAGTTTTATTAAGACTGGGATCAGAACCATGTATCTGTTCTTCTTGCTCCTCTTGTTGCTCTGTCAGTGGTCTCTGCATCTCTACATCAGCTTCACCAACAACTTCTTCACATTCACTCATATGCCACTCATTTTCTCCAACTTCATATTCTTTGAAAGATTTGTTTTCCTCCAGCTCTTCCTTGTGTTTATCCTCCTCTGTGTTTTTACCTTCCCTGACAAGCTCCTGTTTTTCTTGTAGTCCAGCATCATTGTCTGCTGTAAATTCTTCTTCCAGTTCTTCACTTTTTCTCACCTTATTCTCTGCTCTTTTATTTGATGTTTGACCCGTTGGAGTAGGTTCATTTTGGTCTGCTACATCCTCAGTCATCCCATGATTGATTTTCTCCTCATCCCTGTTTCCTTCCTCAGTGTTCTCATCCTCCTTAACTTGATCTTGGTCTCTGATTACTTCTATTGCATTCCTCATGTATGTCTCATTTCCTTCTTCTTCTTCTATTTGCTCTTTTTCTTCCACAGTCTCAGATAACAACACTCTTTCTTCTGATTTCTTGTCTTCACCTGCTAGATCTTTATCTTTCACCTCATTTAGGACTGGATCTTCCATACTGCCTTCAACATATTCTGCAGTGTCAATGTTTGTCTCATCTGAACTATTTCTCAAATTTCCTGATTCTTCTTCAAATGTTTTTGCTTCATTATCACTGATCTCCTCAACAGACAACTCTTCTCCACCACCCAGCTCTTCTTCATTTACCTTTTCTATCTCAGTATTCTGATTCACATTTCCATGATTCTCAGATGATTCTTTAGTGTTCTCTGTGATCTCCTCCATCACATTGTCCTCATTCTCCACTGGAGTTGCTCTGCTTTCTTCAGCATTTACTGAATTTTCAGTTGAAGCCTCTTTAGGCAGTTCTTGCAGTTCTTTATCTGGTGGCTCTCCATCTAGCAGCTCTTCAACTGGTGGATCTCCATTTGGCACCTCTTCATCTGGTGGTTCTTCATCTGGTGTCTCTCCATCTAGCAGCTCTTCACCTGGTCGATCTCCATCTGGCAGCTCGTCATCTGGTGGATCTCCATCTCGCAGCTCATCACCTGGTGGATCTCCATCTCGCAGTTCATCACCTGGTGGATCTCCATCTTGCAGCTCTTCATCTAGTGGTTCTTCATCTGGTGTTTCTCCAGTATTTTCAGGATCTACATTTGATTTATTTTGCAGGTTACTGAAATTATCATCCTCTTGTATTTGTCCTTCTTTGTCAGCAGTGTCTTGCATCACTTCTGTGTTGTGGTCTTTATTCTCAAGGTTCTGCTCATCGTCTGCACGTCCATCTTCATTGGCTGTGCTGTGAGTTTTTTCTTCTGTTTGGTTGGTATCTTTTTCTTCCTCCTCTGTTTTTGTCTCAGCTTGTGATGTTTTATGTGCTGCAGTTTCTTCTTTGGGTCTCTCTGTATATTCTTCTTCACTTTCAGCTGCTTGCACAAGTTTAGCTCCATTCTCCTCATCAGGTGTTTGATGGGCCGTGTTGTTTTCAGACTCGGCATCTGAAACAGAGATCAGTGTAATGTTTTTGAAAGGTTTTTGTGTGCAGCAGTGTCATAACAAAATGAACAGAACTCTCTACTAGCAATAATTTAATTTATTATTTATATTAATAAATTAAACAATTTGTTACGTGGTGCGGTATGGAGAGCCGCACCACGAGATGTTTTAATAGTTATAAGAGCCCTGATGCAGGACTTTAGAGGGGAACAACGAAATAGGAGGCTTTGAGAGTGCTTGTGTGCTTGTGTCCGTGGGATTATTAATTAAGGAAACTTAAAAGGAAACAAATGAAAAATAGTAACACAAAATAAACAGAGCTCCGTCGTCTACGTAAGAACAGACGGGGCTCTGGAAACTGAAACAAAAAACTAATCCTCTCGGGGCGTTTGCCCTTACCGAGGATTTATGGGAGAGAGAGGGGTTGTGTTTTTATGTACACTCTATACTTCACCTGAGAGCGCACGCTACACGGCTGCGTGACGCTCTCTCTCTCTCTCTCTCTCGCCGACGTCTTAAGGAGGCAGAGGCTGGGGCTTTGCCTCTGACTCTTTCTTTGCGCGTAGTCTTTTCTTTTCTTTGTCTTTGTCTTGGCCCTGATACCTTACTGGTGCTACCTAAATGATCGCACGAAGTGCGGAGGTATCAGGACCCTTATATAGACATGCCGCCAGGTGCGGTCTATCCAGGCTGATTGCGGCATTTCCTGGCAACCGTGTGTCTATAAATGGCCGCGCCTTTGCCTGTTTAGGACGTTCCAAACAGTGCAAAGCATTTTTTCGCGGCTCTGCCCCTCGTGAGACCCGCATCGTTACAGAACCCCCCCCCCACTACCGACGGCCCCCGACGTCCGAGAGTCAATCTGGACCCTGCGCAACTCTTTGATGGGTTCGGGGTCCAGTGTATGCTGAGCGGAGTGCACTCGATCGCCCAGGCTCTTAACACCGAGCCTGGCAGTCCGCCGCTCAGTCACCTTGGGTGGGTGTATGGGGGGGAATACGGTGCGTGATGTACACCGGTTTGGTATGGGCCTGCGATGTGGTTTTACATCCCAGTAGCCCTGAGGGGCAGTAGTAAGGGGTACTGGGGCAGGAGGCACTGGAACTGGGGTTTGGGTGCCCTTAAGGCAGCTTAGGGCGCACAGACATCCCCAGTTTGAAACAGAACGGGTCGGCCAGTCGATTTGAGGGTTGTGACGTTGAAGCCAGGGGAACCCCAGCACTACTCTCTGTTCGGGCACCCGGGTTACCAGAAAAAAGATTTGCTCGGAATGATGTCCGAGCCGTAGTATGACTGGGGCCGTCCTCTGCGTCACACACCCCGACCTAATTGGCTGGCCGGCCAGGGAGACCAACGGGATGGCAGAAGGGAGCGGGCAAACTGGAATGCCCAGTGCTGTGGCTAGCCTCCCATCAATAAAATTTCCCATGGCCCCTGAATCGATGAGCGCCTCTGTTCGAGCTCTCCGAATCCCGGTCCCTGAGAGCGTGGCTGGAAGGAAGAGCCCTGCATGATGGAGTCTTGACTTTTGGGTCCTACCTGACCCCCCCCCTCCTGGGGTGACCCCGTCTGTGGCTTACTGCGCCACAGGCATTGCTTGCCCTCTGGGAGCCCTGTGGGCTGCTATACTGAGGGACAAGCGTAGCAATGCCTATCTGCATGGGCTCTCCCATCTCTTCCAGCTCTTCTTCAGGCTCAAAATCAGGGACAGGATATGAAACCTCAGGCTCTGTCTCCGTGAGCGGAGGTGATGCCTCGTGCCTATAGCCGGGGGAGTGACCGGCTAGACGCTTGGAGCGGCTTTTATGGGGTGGAGGGGATGGTTCCCGCCTGGAGCTGCCGGAACGTCCGGACTCACGCTAACGAAGGCGGTTATCCACCCGGATGGCTAGCCTATAGAATTCCTCCAGATCCTGTGGAGGATCACGTGTGGCTAGCTCATCCTTCAGCCGCTCTGAGAGCCCTTGAGTATACGCAGCCATAAGGGCTCCGTCATTCCACCCCGAGCTGGCGGCCCGGGTAGGAAACTCAACTGTGTAGTCAGCTACCAATCGCCCCTCTTGACGAATAGAAAGGAGGGGCGACACTACACTACTCGCCGTATGCGGATGGCGAAAAGTGGCCCTAAGTGCCTCAACAAAGGCACTTAGTGTGGCGTGTTCAGAGAGGAGGTGCTGCCACACTGCAGTAGCCCACTCTAGTGCTCTGCCTGTGAGCAGAGACACCATAAATGCAACCTTCGACCGTTCTGATGGAAATTGGGAAGGTTGCAGCTCGAATATGAGTGAGCACTGCAGGATAAAGGCATTACACCTCTCTGACTCGCCCGCATACGGCTGTGGAGATGGTAGTCGAGTTTCGGCCACCAGATGGGGTAGTTGAGCCACTGATCCGGGGGCACGAGTCAACTCCGGAATCGACTCGCGGCCAGATGGAAACCCGGAAGTGGCGCGCGCCTCGAGCTGCCCAAAAATTAACTCGAGGTGCTTATTAATCCCACACATCTCCAAAATTAAAGCGGTTAGTGCTTCCTCATGCCTATCAAGCACTCTCGCTTGACCCTCGACTATTTCCTGCACCCTCTCCAAGCCCACGGGCTCTACTGATGGTGCGATCATTCTGTTACGTGGTGCGCTAACCCTGATTGCGGCGTTGCCTGGCAACCACGTGTCTATAAATGGCCGCGCCTTTGCCTGTTTAGGACGTTCCAAACAGTGCAAAGCATTTTTGCGCGGCTCTGCCCCTCGTGAGACCCGCATCGTTACAAATACATAATGTTATCATAATTATATGCTGAATGCATGCCGTAAACACATATAAAAGCAGTTCAGCAAATATTAGACCTATTTTAAATTCACTTAGAAACCAGTTGGTACAGAAAGTGATAAAATAGAACCACATGCATGTTGCCAAAAATAGTTTGTTTTATGTCCAGAAAGCTCTTAATATCAGTCTGACGTTGGTTCTTCTCTTGTACTAATAAATAGTAAAATACAGACTTTTACAAGTAGTATTCCATGGCTACTAGCGAGTTGAAAAACACCAGTTATTGCAATAAATGCAAACAACTGTGTTAAAAATGGTGCAGCAAAATTAGCAACTGTCTTAATAAATGGCCCACAATTGTGATCTTAAGTAGAGGTGTCATTGCTGTGAAGCATCTGGTATCTAATGGCTGTGTTTTTTCACACAAGGATTAGCACATCCCTAGTGGTTCAAATCAAGCTGTTGGGAAAATTGATCAGCAGAAATGTGGCCAGGAACGTATTAAGTAGATTTTTCTGTCCATGGGTTATGAATATACTGTAAGTGTGTAATAATCAAATAAGAATGTTTTCTTTTTTTCACACCTAAGTGGTCAGGCAGCAAAAATGGATGGAGGTGGTTTGTACTGGTGAATAAATCCAAAACACAAAGATGGCACAAATGTAATTAAAAGCACAAGCAGGTGATGAAGAAAAAGATTAGAGATTGAGAACTGGGGGAAAAAAAACTGACAATCAAGAACTTGATAAGCAAAAATTATAACAAGGCTTGGCATGTCAAACTGAGTGAAACTTTGTGTCTTCAAATTGTATAAGTTTGTGAGTAATTGAGTCCAGGGCAGGATATTTCAATAACTGGAATCCGTAGATGGGAAACAGTAGATGATATGGTAATATGGGAAAAATACCAAATCATATCATGTATTCAAAATAGAATGTGAAAATGATATTTCTTGTCTAATTCAAAGTCTAAACTCTGTCTCGGTTTTTAGATAAGTACCTGCAGGCTACTTTTCTGCTTACCTTCAACCATCAAATACAGCGCTGATGGGTGTCGACTCTCCTAGACAAGACATATCTGAACATCCCTGTTCATAAACATATGCAGTTTATTTGCTGTGACTAACTTACACTTAGGCTTCAAACTGTTCAGGAAAAAACGGTCTTAAGCTGAGAGAATCACTAAACCTAATGTTTAAGCATCTGCTCTGTAGCTGGTCTCATTTTCTCACTAAGAACAAATCAAGTCCTTTTCAAACACTTTGTGGTTTTTTTGTTGTACGCTTTCTTGTGATTTTTCCTGAGGGAAAAATATATATTTTCACTCTTAGCCACCTTAGCACTTTGCAATTTTTCTACAGAGCATGTAGCTGATACTGTATGTAAGGTGCGTACAAATAAGTCCCATTTCCATTATCTTCAATTGTAGTCATGCTGTATACAGTTTTCTTTATACTTCTTTATTGAAAAAGATTACAATGACAATTGTCAATACAGCTCCCAAAAAACAGGTTTCTGCTACACATTTTTCTAAATCGATATTAAATTTTTTTTTTACATCCTTATATTTATGTGTTTGACCGTATAAAAGGGGAATCCACTCTAACTTTGGATGTGACCACCATTTATGCAGCTTTCGGCTCTAAATCTGAACAGAAGATCCATTTAAGCAATATATTTATCTTTTTTTTACTTACAATTTGATGTGCTAGTGCAGTCATGTGGTTTGCCTGATGTAATGGAATTTTTATTTTATTTTATTTTTTTGGACAGTTGAAAGATTCAACACAATGTGCAGTTACAGAAGGCGTAAAAGGGTTTGTGTGTGTGTAGGAACATACATTTCTATAGAGACAAGCAGGACAGAGATGGTGAGATTCTCTAATGAGCATTAATCAGGCTGCCATCTAGTGTTGTAGAGGTTTAGTACAGTTTTAATGACAAATCAAAAACAAAACAAAAAGAAAACAAACCTCCAAACAAATGAAAACAAGCAAGAAAAAAGCAAAGAACATAAAAATAAAACAAAAATGAAAGCAAAGAACAAGCGGGAAAAAAATTACAAAACAACCAGACCACACCAAAATTAAAATTACAGAAAAAAAAAACAAAGAAAAACTCCAAAACCACTCACTCATCGTCATCTATATTACCAATCCATCATAGGGCACACACACTCTCACACACTACATGCAATCTGGGATCTCCAGTCACTCTAATCTGCATGTCTTTGGACTATGGGACGAAACCCACCAAGCATGGGGAGAACATGCAAATTTCATGCACACAGACCGAGGCGGGAATCGAACCTGGAGCCTGGAGGTGCATGGCTAGAGTGCTAAGCACTGAGCCACCAAGTCACCTACAACCAAATCACCTCAAGCAAGAAAGCAAAGTAAAGCAAAAAATAAAAACAGATAAAGAAAAGACAAAAATGAAAATCCTACGAACAACCAAATCACACCAAAACAAAACATTAGAAAGAAAAACAAAACAACACTAAGGAATAATAATAAAAAAAGAATCAAGAAAGAAAAAATGTAAGTGCTAACCAAATTATGCCAAACAAAAGAAAAAAGTCAATGTCAGTTGAAGTCCAGTTTGTGGGCATATGCAGAAGTTCTGACCCAGTGTTCGCATTATGTGAAGTCTTGGACCCTGCTTTTGTGCTGTTTTGTTTTGTGCTTTTTTTCTTTTTATTGACAGTCCAGAGATTTAATAGGACAGAAGTGGCTGGTGCCTTTAGGCTTGTCATGTTCTTTACGGTTGAAAAAAAAAACCATGTAAATAATAACAAATACGTGAATTTGTTATTTTCATGGTTTTGTCATTCTAGTTTCGTATACAGTATGTGTCAAATGGTGTGGTGGTGATATGAATGGCTCTGGATCACCACAGTAATGTCAAGTGTCAAGTGAAGTACCGTTTTTGTGACTTGTTTGCTGTGTTGCTAGAAGGCGAAGGTTCACTGGACTAGTGCACTGTGTCATACCGTCCATCACAGCAGCGTCGGTGAATCGCACTAATCAGGAGCACAAACGCACACACAGAAACACAAGCACAGTTCATGCTTGTCAGCCTTCATACTTTAATGTCAGGAATGAAACATCAACGTCTTCCTAGTTTTTTTAAACAACAAATACAATACGGTTTTTCTTTGGTATTGTTCAGTGGTTTCAGCATTCATTATAAAAAGAATGATAAATAATTAAATTGCGGGAAAATTAAAGACAATACGAGGAGCATAACAAAATATATACTAATTTAAACATAACCTGTGTTAGAAAACATATTGCAAATGGTAAATAACATTTTACAAATACTGTAAACAGCTTGATCAGAAATGTTGCATCATAGGTTGTGATTGCATTGCAACAAGTTATGTGATATAAACTGACAGATTGCATAAATGGCTTCTTTATTTACAGTAAAGTGTTATTACATATTAGCAGCTAAATCTCCTGATCCGGAATGAATTCATCCCAGTGTTTTTATGATCAAGTTTTGTTCATAAAAACTCTACATTTACATGGATATTGACTCGTTTGCTTTGAGCCTAATTTTTTTCAGCTAGTACATTAAAAGAACTGCTTGGATAATCGATCCCCTTGAAAGCAAAGGTGGAGAGTGGGTTAATGAGGGCAATGTGGCAAGCAACATATCATCTTTCACCCTATAATAATCTGTCAGTCCGTCTATATACAGTATATACAATATGTCTATATACAGTACATCTGGTAATCTGGTACTGGTTTTTTGTATATTGGGGAGAAAAAAAATACAATATATATAATATATAATATATCAACCCATCAAGCCGTGTTAAAACCGGCTCTCATGTCTATCTATCTATCTATCTATCTATCTATCTATCTGTCTGTCTCTCTGTCTGTCTGTCTCTCTGTCTGTCTGTCTCTCTGTCTGTCTGTCTTTGGTTCCACTAATAATATAGCGGAGCACATTTAGGATGGCACTGGCTATTCCCCAATGGGAAAATAGTTCAGTCTCTATTTCCATGGTAGCATGCTGTAGTAAAGAAAAGATAAAATTGGCCAAAAGCCTAGAAATTTGGGAGGCGTTCAATGCCTGGTTAACAGCCCATGAATGCTTAAAAAAAACGAGGTTTTCCCCCAGAGATTGATCACTATTGCCGTTGTTCAGTCATGGCCACTGCTGTTGCCAAATTCCTTAGCGAATACTGATGTGATCATCTGCTTTCCATTGAATCAAAATGTTATCATTTGTCAGACCATGCTGTAATTTTGGGCAGTTTTATTAGGCAACCCCTCCCAATGAAGGTTAGTTGTAAAACTGCTATTGTTGTTAGAGTTACTAGAGTAGCATTATAAGAATAATACATGCCCTTTATAAGAATAATACATGTCCTTTATAAGAATAATACATGTCCTTAAAGACAGATAGGCAGCTGAATTCATGATCTCGATGTTTAATAATAAGTTTTTTAATTAAGTCTTTATTCTTGGTTTCAGGTACTGTTTGTTCTGAGTAAATCTGTGATAAAGAAAAAAACTGTTTTAAATTATTAACCGTAGATCGATTCCTGTCAGCATCCTTCAAGTGGTTTTCTTGGAAATTAGAGCGATACTTCCACACAAACATTAAATATTTAACCGAGCCGTATTCCAAATTACATGATGTCATCAAAGCAGGTAGGCCTAAATGAACAAGATAAAGACAGTGTCTCCCTGTCGGCTAAGTGCGATGGTTCTATAGTGGAAAAGGCATTAAGTAGAATTATTACACAGAAGACTTTGTGTTTAATTTAATCTTACTTAAACCCAAACCACTTGGGATTTCTCCCCTAAAGAGACGATGCTGATAGTCGAATTAAGAGTGATTAAACAGCAGTTGATTTAAATATTCTATATTCATATTTGATTTATTATTTTATCCACATGATTATATCAGTCCGGAGCCATTCCAGTTATTGCACCAATTGAGGACATGACACAAATGTACGATACTGTAAGTGTCACATTATTTTTACTAGCGGACCAGAAACATGCTTAAGTTGGTTGTAAGGCAAAGAGAGCTGTGAGCGCAAAGGTTTGAGGAAAATACAGGTGCAGTCTTACAATTTCGACAAAGATAACTTCAGAAAAAAAATAATCAAATTATATAATCACACACACGTAAGAAATAAAATTCAGACGGGTGTGTTTCCAGTTTCTAGCGTCTCTCTCTGTCAGAGAGCAGTGATTTCATTAGTGTGCGCGCGCGACTGTCATTAGAGTGGTTCCATGTTAAAGGAGTTTCCTGACAGAGCAGTGTTTCTGTTAGTGTTTGTGTGTGCGCATTTGTGCACTCAAGCGCACGTGTGTGAAAGTTGTCCTTGACAGTAACCACCTTCCTCCTACTCTCCCCTCTTGTCTTACTTCAGCTTCACACACACGCAATTGCATACACAAACACACACACACACACACACACACACACACACACACACACACACTAACAGAAATACTGCTCTGTCGGATTCTTTTCAAACTTAAAGTGCAGGTTAATTTGTTTTATTTTTACTTTATATTTTGTATTAATTGTTTTTATATGAATATTTTTGGGTTATGGAACAAGTCATTAGAGTTTCTATTATTTCTTATAGGGAAATTTGATATACGAGTGCTTTGATATGCAAGCACGCTTCCGAAGCGAACTATGCCCGGAATCCAAGGTTTAACTGTATAAGTAAATTAAAATAAGGGTTCCAGGGTTGAGTAAGTGCCAATAATGATCATTATTTCACTTGTCACTTAAAACACTATGTAGAGTAAAATTACTGAATTAATTTCTAATCCTTTCCTTTACTTGTTTCTTTTTAACAGTGATCTGCAGCTTCCGGGGCTCTGTGGCTCAGGGGCTGATTCTAGAGATTGGAGAAACTGTCCAGATCCTGGAGAAGTGTGAAGGTAAGTTAGTCCCTAACCACCAGGAAGAAAAACTTTTTGCAAAGTGCACCTTTAAGGACTTTATACTTTTTTCATTAACAGGCTACATTGTTATGTTTACAGTTGTGTGCAGACCAAAATTAGAAGTTTTAAACGCAATGCCACATACATTATTGTGCCACAGACTGATCACTTCCATGCCATGCTGCATTGATTCCTTAACTAATACATAATGCCCTGACCAAGAATTGAGTGCATAAATTAACATACATTTCAAAAGTTAATACTAAGAAAATGGATTTTCTTAAGCTGTAAGAATCAGAATTTAAACCAAAAATGCTTTAAATATTTCATTTGATATGTAACAAATCTAGAATATATATGGGTGTTTTGTTTTTTTTAGAGAATGTCGAAATAAATAACAGTTAGGTTTACAGTTTTACTGCCTTTTCATTACCCCTGCATTTGGAAACTTTAGGTATGCATTACTTAACTTCTGTAGTACATTCTATAAAATAATAGGAACTCATGCGATGAGGATATTGATGCTTTTTTCCAGTGTCACAGAAGATACTAGAAATATAACAGCTATACCAAATAGCTATACTATTTTTTATTCTTTTTTTTTTTTATTTGAAAGAGACACGGGTCGTGGGCCGTATGTTTGTGCTTAAAGGTCAGTCATAAAGAACGCTCATTCTGTTCTGCTGTCATTGTTCACGGCTTCAGTCTGACATTTGAGGGCCTCCAGGCCCAGAATGAGCGATGGCACTAGAACTTGCAGCTTGCTGCCCTGGATGTCTTTCAGTGATGTGTTGCCTCGTAATTGAGAGAGATATATGTTGCAGTCTGGGCACTTCTACTGAGCTTCAGACAGTTTTTTTTTTTCTTTTTACTCGTGTGATCGAAATACCTTGGTTTCGTGATCGGGGTTGGCAGTGGAACAGAGTGTGTCACATCCATACACTACTGTATATGGCCGGAATTGTGTCGACACCTAAACCTAACACTTGTACAGGTAGGTGCTTTCTGAACATTGCATTTCAGATTAAGCTCACGCTGTATTGCTATAACCACCTCCACTTTTCTGGAAAGGCATTTCTACTTTGGCTATGGGGATTTGTGTTCAATCAACTACAGGAGCGTTAGTGAGGTCTGGGAGAGAAGGTACAGTCAGCTATCCAATTCATCCCAAAGGTATTTAGCAGGTTTAAGATCGGGGCTCACTTTGTATACATGGGCATCATCATGCCAGAACAGTTTTGGGTCTCTTAGGGCGTTTTCACACTTAATGTTAACACTTGACCCCAAAGTGTGGGTCATTTTGATCAGTGAGAACATTTGACAGTAAGAGCGTTGATCTTGACATTTTTTCTGAAATATCAATAATATTAGGCATAGCATGAATGATAACTTTCTTTTTCTCTTCTTTTCTTGTGTTTAATGGTGGCTTACAAACCAAGTACTTACATACTGCCACCTATTGGCCTCTTATTGGAGAGTGTAAATAATATAGCTGTTCAGGTGGTGACGTTCTTTAAAGACAACTGTAGTGGTGTGTGTGTGTGTGTGTGTGTGTGTGTGTGTGTGTGTTCATGTAAGTGTGTGTGTGTTCAGTGATGGATTGCCACCCTGTCCAGGTATAACCTGTAACCAGGAGATTATGAGTTTAAATTAAAGAGATTTTACTTGGCAAGTGGTCTAGCTAATGACTTCTTGATCTGTCACCCATGCTTAATCATCACATACTGTAGTTTGGAAATGCACATTATCACCTGCCGTAAATGTCATAATAAAGATATAATTTGATGATAATATATTGATTATTGATATAATACAATTTTAAAACATGTTCATTTATATACTTTCTAACTTTTAGGATATAAACAAACATTTTAAAAACTTAAATTTTACCGGGAGAGGGCATGAGGCAGGTATACCCTGGATAGGGACACACACACACACACACACACACACACACACACACTACAGGCATTACACTGCATGTCTGTGGGAGGAAACTGGAGTACCCGGAAGAAACCCACCAAGCACACAGACCCAAGGTGGGGATCGAACCCGGACATTGGAGGTGCAAGGTGACAGTGCTAACCACTAAGCCTGCATGCCGGCAAATTTTGAAAAAATTTTTTGAATCCATTTTTATCACGGAAGAATCTATACAGTATATTAACACGTGAATCAGTTGGTTCTTTTGATTGATGCAGTAGTACAATAGTTATGTTGTTAGCCATATGTGCTATATTAAGTTACTTTGTCGTTAAACACAATTTAACTCTGTGGAAGTTTTTGTTAGTGCTGGTAGAGCTGTTT
Source organism: Dinotopterus cunningtoni (assembly GCA_028565755.1). NCBI lineage: Eukaryota > Metazoa > Chordata > Actinopteri > Siluriformes > Clariidae > Dinotopterus > Dinotopterus cunningtoni. The sequence continues at coordinate 17,261,596 of JAOTRS010000001.1, read as the reverse complement.
ACAGTTTATTTATGCAAATTGGCAAAAAAAGTAATAGCAAAAGAAAAGCTTTCTTTTTTTTAACCCTAGGTCTTGCATTCCAGTTTAATATTTCATTTACATTTTTAGCATTAACAGCATGTTCCCTCGTGGTAAGCACACAGTGTTCTTACTACAGTTATGGGAGTTTGAGTCTCACATAAGCCATTGGTTTGGCATTAATATTGTTTTTAAGTTTTTGCTACATCGTGTTATGGGCATTTGTTTAGCTTTATTTCAATGTCAAATAGCCAAATTGTTCTGATGTTATTTCATCAAAAGCGTATCAGGCACTGTGGCAAGAGGATATTGGAGGTTTTGTGCTCACATTCTCAAATGTTTGGGTATTTATTTCTTGTAGAATTAATGAAGAGAATTAAGATGTATTTATTGCACACAAGTAACTGTCAAAGCTACTGATTACTTCACAATCTAAAAGTTTTTAATACTCTAAGAAAGCAAAGAAATACAAATATATAACGTTATGCAGAAAATGTGACATAAAAGACATGCCTTATCATGATGTAACCTCCAGTTTATAGTGTAAGCAGGCTTAATTTCTGCCTAGGGTCTCGTGTGCACGTGGAGTCTGCATGTTCTCCCCGTGCTTGATGGCTTTCTTCCGGGTACTCCGCTTTCCTTACACAGTCCAAAGACATGCAGATTAGGCTAATTGGTGTTTCCAAATTGTCGATTTTGTGTGAATGAGTGTGGGGTGTGTGCAGGTGTGCCCTGCAATGGATTGGCACCCTGTCAAGGGTATACCCTGCATTGTGCCTGTCTCGTTGGGATGGCAGCTCACCATCCCTGTTCTATTATAAATGTGCGGCATGCCAAATTTGTATTACAGCATGTCACACAATAAGACCTTATATTAAGCTATCACCACATTAACCAAACTAATCTACTGTAACTAGCTGGATTACATGTAGGCAGCTCTATCACAAGTTACAGTAACCTGGACATTAGCTTCTTTCTGAAAGAGAGCCAACATTAGCTAAATAAAATATTTACAAATGTTAAGTGTGTTCCGTTTTTAGATCTGAAAAGCACTGCTGCTTTTTGGTCCTATTTCAGGTTCATGCTGTATCCCAGGAAACTTCGGACACAAGGCACAGCCTGAACCAATTCATCTTAGGGCACACATGAACACACAACACCCTGAAACACTCATTTACACACTACGGGCAATTTGGGAACACCCATTAGCCTTATCTGCATATCTTTGGACTGTGGGATGAAACCAGAGTACCTGGGTCAGTAGGTGAAATAAACATGTGGTATGGAACAATCAAGGCTATGGAATAATGGATGCTTGGGAAATCACAGCGGTTGAATCTTTCCGGACTGATCTAGGGTTGGTATGACAAGGGCTGGCTGGATGACTGGACTACTCTGGAAGAAGACATTTATCTTTTTCACAATCCCTGTCCATTTATTTATGGATACCTTTCATAAAAGTTTTCATTGAGTATTTGGTTTCCAGTAAACTGTTTGAAACTGAAAGAGTCAAAGTGCTGAAAAATAGCAGGAAAAAAGCATGTGACATCCCTCAAGTTCAGAAAGGGTTGGAGAATACAACGTTGCACTTGTGATAGATCTGCCACTATTCTATCTGCAAATAACAGCTGAGACTTGACAGTACAATTTCTTCTGTTAAAACCCTTTTGGGGGAAAGACGACACATTTCATCAGGTGTCTGTTACACTTGTCTCAATTGTGCGGTTAGCCAGAGTTCACCATGGTTTTGTGATAGTCATTCAAAGTTGTGCTTGCCAGTTAAGTTACATCTACACAACAGCACTTTTTTTCTTTTTCTTTTTCCCTGAGCCAGCAAAAGAAGTTGGAAGATATGTTTATTGTTTTACTAGCCAAAGATGATTGAAAGTTTAGGGGAGTATTTTCAGTCAAAATGCCTATTAACGCTTGCTGGTGTTATTAGGCCTTAATATGGTTAGTACCCACAATTTATTCCAAACCAAAAATCTGTGCTTATTGAATAACCACAAAAAATTTACTTCTTATAATTATAATAATTAGACAATATCAAGAAAAAGTTAATTTTTTTTTTGTAATTGAATCTTTTGTATTAGGATATTTCATTTCGAGTTTGAGTAAATTACTATTCATAGATTATAAACACAGTGTACTCTATCTTTTGGCTTAGTTCGGTCCACGCATTGGGGAGACTTCTGCCTAGACACTTGTCTAGAACAAGCATCACTAAATGCTGGACCACGGCCCGGACCCAGACCAAGTGACAATTCTATCCGGACAATGATGCTTTTCTGATAAATTATGATAATTAATATGGCAGTAATCTAATTTATTTATCAACCTCCTAAATGAAACAAGGATTATATTAATGAATTTAAGGAACTATTGTTGTGACTTATGCTAAAATATGACAGACTTCTAATTCTTAGGGATTTTCATAAGCATGTCTGTTGCTCAGGCCACCCACTGGTTAGTGATTTCTTCAAAAGTATTGACTCTTTCAACCTCACACAGCAGGTTTTTGATGATTCTAAACATATCTAGAGACACACACTGGATTTGCTACTCATCCTTAGACTATCTGAATATTAAGGATATTTATGACCTTATTACCTACATTTCATATCATTACGCTGTCAGTTTTTAAATTGCTCTTTCTTTCGTCAGTTAAGCAACCAAAAACCTCTGTCCGTAAGAGGTGTATGATAAAGTGTGTAGCAGTTGACCACTTTTTCTCTGCTTTTAAAAACACTCATTGTTATACCACGAATGATCCTCTGTCCCACCCTTCTTTTAATGAATGTATCAAACTTTTCAACTCGGTCTCTGCAAAATATTTGGACTCAGATCCTCGTTATAGCTGTAAGCCTACACAACCACAATGTCAGCCCTGGCTAAATTCTACCACCCACCCCATTAAACAACAATGCAACAGGCTTTAATGCTTGTGGAAAAAGGACAGACTTCAGGTATAGCTGGACATGTCAGAGAGCTGTCAAAGCTGAAAAAACAAACTATCCCTCGACTCTGGTTTCTAATAATTGCCATAGGAATCATATACTCTTTAATGCTATAAATTCTGTAATAAATTCTCATGTCACCTCATGCCATGTTGTGACTGCTGATATATGAAACAACTTTCTTCAGATTTTTACTGATAAAATTGAGCGGTCAGGGCCAAAACTTAGTGTGCTGAACTGGGTCCTACTTTGGTTGCCACAACTTTATTTTTGAGGCTTTATCATTATCTCTCCTAACAGTGTGTTAGTGTTGCAACTGAAACTGTCTTTTCACCTTGGTGACTCAATCCCACTGAGCCTACTAAACCAGGTGTTTAATGTTGTTGGACCAAGCCTTTTCTGGCTTATTAATACTTGCATCAGTACTGTTAATGTCCCAGATGTTCTTAAACAAGGTGTTATAGAACCTGTTAAAAAAAATCTAGATCCCAAGGCGCTCACAAATTATCGACCAAGTTACCTTTTATCTCTTAAGAAAATGAAAAAAGTTATAAATTTTTAATTAAAGTCATATTTGGATAAAAATGGTATCCTAGAGAAATTTCAATCATGTTTTAAAGCAAAACATAGTACAGACTTAGAGTTATTAATGATTAATTTATTAACAGTACTGTAGATGCAGACTTGTACTTTTACATTTGACAGCAACCTTTGACACAGTGGACCATTAAATCCACATCCACCACTTGTGTGGGCATTCAAGGGGTTGCACTTAAGTGGTTCAAATCATACCTGACAAATATGATTTAACAAATATGTTAACATAAATGAGTTTGTATCTCCCTCTGTCCATCTGACTTGAGGTATGTCTCAGGGGTCCATATTAAATCCTACTCTTTTTTCTCTTTACTTGTTTTTTCTGGAGTAAATCATTAGCAAGCATGGTCTTTTTAAAACCGTTGTTATGTGGATAATTTGCAAATGTCTCTCGATTGAAGCAAACTAGAATAAATCTTGTGTGTCTAGGTGATAAAAAACATGCCAGGCTAGTAATTTCCTTCTCTTAAATGAGGATAAAACTGTCATGGTCATTTTTGGCTTTCCTGCTTTTAATAGTGGTGGCAGGGTTGATTCTGGGTGTTTGTCATATTTTATGAAACCATCTCTAAGGCATATGGGTGTAATAATTGACAGCAAGCTTACAATTGAAACAGTTTCTTTTAACGTAGGATTCTCTTCAAGGTGAAGCCTTTTCTGTTAATTGGTGAATTTTAAAAGCTGATACATTACATGCATTCATAAGCTTCAAAGTACACAGAAACAGAGAGTGAGCCTTTGCCATGTCTGCTCCGAAATTGTGGAATAGTTTAACTTTTAGTTTAATTCTAACTTGGAAACTTTAAAGTCTTGGCTTTTAATTAATGTTTCTAATGTGAATTGATTTTGTTGTTTTCAATTTATATAATTTTATGTATACTTGTTTGTTATTTTATTTTATGTGGTTTGATTCTGTTGTTCTTAATTTTCACATAATTTTATTCTTTTTATATATTTTGTACTTTTTTATTTTACTTTTCATAGGTTCATTTACTTTCATGTACTCATTTTAGTATTATTATCTTCATTTGATATCTTTTATACTGTAAAGCCCTTTATTAACACATCATTTGAAAATGTGTCAGACAAAGTCTGTTCCTGAACTTTAGGAGAGGCTAGAGTCAGTGTATCAAGAGCCAAAATACACAGAGAATCTTAGGAAATGGGCTACAACTGTTGCATTCCTGGGCTTATCTGTGCTAAGAAGAATAAGAATTAGACCATTGGGCAGTGGTCCAAAGTTCTGTGTTCAGACAAAAAGGTCCTACTGTAGATTGTGGCGGTATAGTAGAGCCAAAGAATTTAAATTACTTTAAGTCTAGTGTGAAGTTTCTACAGTTAGTATTGATTGGTCATGTGCTGGTGTTGGCCCTGTGTTTTATGAAGTCCAAAGTTAATGTAGCCATCTACCAGATTGTAAAGTACTTCATGCTTCTGTCTGCCCACGAGCTTTATAAAGATGCCAGTTTCCTATTCCAGTAGCACCTACCTGCACAGGTGAAAACTAACTGTTTTGCTGACTCTGAATCTGACAACTCCTTTGACCTGTACGCCATAGAGCATCAATGGGGTATTGTCAAGAGGTAGATAAGAAACACTCAACCCAAAAATACAGATGAGTCGAAGGTTGCTATCAAAGCAACCTGGATTTCAATAATGCCTCAGCAGTGTCACAGGCTGAGTGCCTTAATGTGCCATGCTGCACTGATGCAGTAACATTTGCTAACTGACAGTATGCCAGGCAATAAGTGTGTAAATAAATATACTTTTTTAGATGTAAAGATGGTTGATCTTAAGAAATAGTATAATATTTTAAAATACTGGATTTTGGATTTTCAAAATATTTCAAAAGGTCTTGAAATATATCAGTTTATATGTGGGAAATTTATAATACAT
>JAOTRS010000001.1:17209879-17221232 GCA_028565755.1 Dinotopterus cunningtoni | reverse complement strand
AATACCTGCGCCAACAGATATTAATTAGAAAATCTAAACTGAATATTTTTACTGGGATTAGTTCATATTTTCACAATTTAATGCTGGAGTGGTATAAGTGTATTTTGACGCACTGGAGTTTTTTTAAGACAGAATTTACTGCTACTTTTTCGATTTCCTATATGTGATTCATTCTTTGATTACTGAACAGGAAGATTATTTGGCTGATGATGAAAGAAGTACACCTTACCACAAACAAGGTGTGAGATTCTTTACCAAATGCCTTTCCTGTAAATGACGAGTACTAACGCATTGAAGATATAAATGGTTAGTTCACTAAAATATTATTCATGCGTTGTGCTCACGAGCCTCAGCCTTATGAGCAAAAAGAAGCCATATGAATGTCTGTGGTTGCTTTGATTAGTAAAAAATTTACACACATCACCACAAGTAAAAAAAAAAGAAAAAAAAAAAAGATCTCAACAGATCTTATTTGCCAATATACTGTATGTATATACATTTTTCCTGTAAAATCCTTTTTTTCCCTCTCTGCCTGGTATGATGTTCTTGTTAGCAATGTTGGCACTCCTGATGGACCATCCCGCCAATGTTATGTGGAGTATCATAAGCAAAGTTAGTTTCTTCATACATTGTCCGAACCTCTTTTTTCCTAACCACTGTAATAATGTGAAACAAGCACATATAGAAATCACCTTCCGTTTTAGCTCCCAGGATAAATTAGTTAATTGATGCTCAGCAGAGTTTGTAACCTTACGCAGTCTCAATATCTCAGTGACACCAGTTGTGGAGTTCTTCTTAAAGGATGTCATTACAGTTTTACAGAACAGGTTCTGCTATTTTCAATCTCAGATGATAATAGTTCTTATTCGTTAGATAATAGTTTTTATATTTTTTAGTTCATCTTTTTGCATGTTTTAGCCATTTTTTATGCATCTTTAGCCATTTTCCTTCAATTACTGTACCTCAAATTGCATTACCTTAAAAACTAACAGCTTTTATGTTCAGTTAAAGAATACTTGATATTGAGGTATACGCTGTAGACTCATGTAGAGCTATAAGCTGTTGTTATTGGATTTTGGCTTTATCACAAAGACTTACTTACTGTATTTACACTATTAGTCTTAAGAAGACTGAAAAGGTGTATTCAATGTTTACAAAGTTTTATACAGTGAAAAATGCCACAGAAAGGATTAAAAATAGTCAAGATAAAATAAGCGAACAGAAATGGGAGATAATACTTCTATGATGTGCAAGACATTTATAGCTGCAACACAAATGCAGCACTTATTTATTTCACTTAATCATTAGCATGCTAGGTATTAATGCTATGAATTAACCTCTGTTCATCTTTGTTTTTTACAGGGCATCTTCCCAGCTAGCTATGTGTATCTGCGGAAGGCTGTTGTCACCAACAGAGGGTAAGGGTCTTTTTGTTGAATATCAACAAATCGAATATGCACCTTCCTCATGGTAGGTGAGAAACTTACAGTACCACTGAGCCACCAATGCCCTAACTAAACTGTCATGAGAATATATACCTAAAATAAGAATAAATAAGATTACTCGTTTACATATTCTTTCCTCCTTGTATCTTCTTTCTTCTTTATACATTTTTGGAAGACATTTATTCCCCACAACAACATGTGGATTTATGTGCAAAAATTAATGCTTTACTAGGCTATAATTCTATATACAGTATATAGAATCATAAAAAGTAATGCACAGAACATACGGAGTTAGGGAATAGTCCACCAAACAAAACTATACAGCCCACAGATCACATGGAGAAACTGATACTGATGAAACATAGTGAACACAAGATAGCTTCAGTCTCTAACACAAATCTCAAATGCCCTGACTTTCAATTCATCTAAACATGCATTGTTGTGCTGAATATTATCTATCACATAAATAATATCAGCCCAGTAAGATTTTAAAGCACACATATACCAGATTTTAAAATAAACATATCACCAAATTAAAATGTAAAATGCGCCCTAATCTTCCTTGCCTAGTGCTTATTGCTCGATTTCTAATAAAATAGACAACACTGCCTAGAAATACACTACCTTTTATTTATTTTCATACATGGAATAGCAAGAAAGCCTGAGCATATTGATAAATCACTTAAATATTTTTTTTTCCTGAGGATAGTTTTTCTTTCTTTCAATTCTTTCTGTAGACATGTGAAATACTGTATATAAACATTCAAGCATGTTTAAACCAAACAATGAAATACTTTCAATAAATTTTCTCCTGCTTCATACATTTTTGTAAAATCGAAAGCTCCAATTTCGATCATTTTATCAGTTGCTGAAATATTACAGTCATGAGCTAAATCCCAATGGAGCAAAGTCTTCCAAATGAGTGAATTAGAACTTGGTGCATGTATTTAGTTTAATTTTGTGCATCTGTGTCTGAATTTGTCTTGTGTATAATATGCACTGAGGTTATATAGTGAGTCTGAGTATTAGCTCTGTGGAGTATTGAGTCTGAGGCTGCATATTAAGTTTGAGTATTTGATCTGAGATCTGAGATCATTCATTTTCAGTAAGCACTGTTCCCTAATGTGGGTTACACTGGATCTAAAGTCTATCCCAAGAACAATGTGAGGCTGGATGAGATTTGTCACAGGGCACAGTGCACAGTGCACACACCGTTAAGACACATATGCTACACTTAGATGCTGGGCCTACAAAGTACTGTACTGTGCAACGAGCATTATCCCAAGGTCAAATCCAATTGATGATATAACTATATTGATTAATATGATATTGGTTCTTAAAAGATGTCTAAAAGTTTCAATGCATTGGTAGTACTTTATGTAATGCACTTGGTAAAATGAAGTGTGCATGTGTGTGTGTGTGTGTGTACTGTATGTGTGTAAATTGTATGTGTATGAGAAGAACTCTGTCCATAATGGTTCCAATACAGCCGTCATTCCAAAAATTGTCAAAACCAATTGCACTTTTTGTCTTAACTGTCTTGCCTCCTTAGAAATTTTTGCACATCTGAATACATCATATACTTGCAATACGCACTTATTTGTAACTTACTGCTTAATTTAATATGTCTACTTTAGGCCAAATTAGCTAGATCAGTGCCACACAGTAATCTTACAGTACATTTCTTCTGAGTGAAAAGTCACATACAATGATGTTCTGATAAAACAGGCTTGATAAGACCAATTCATTTGCATAGTGCAATTCGAGGAAAGGATAATGGAAGGACATGACAGGGCTGATGGAGAGAAAATGGGACAGAGAGATAAATGGCAAGGCAGAACAAAGGAGACAGCATGGAAAAAACGAGCAGGAACAAAAAGGAGCCGGGAAAGGACATTTTGCCACACGCTTTCCTGTTGCATAATGACTGCTTGGACAAATTTGCACAAATGGAACTTACAAGAACAAAGACAAGGCATTACCCTATGATGTTCCTAGAGCTGTATCTAAACTACTCATGAATGTAGATCACTCTAAGGAGGGTAACAATAAGACATTGGGCTGAATTTAACAATAATTAGTTTTGACAAAAAAAAAGATTATTATTATTTTTTAAACAATTGAAAATTATGATAAGTAATAAGATGTGCATATGCTAACAGTACCATCACAAGCCATTGAATTCACTCAGCTTAGTAGTATTTTAAATTTTGACATCCAGGAACCCATCACACTCTGACGGAGACCATGAAATTCCCATGACATCCTAAAAATAATCAAAGCAGCAGTTCAAAATGTGCATTTATTAAGTTCATACTACTTCCTAGTCACACCCTTGTCCGGTTCTCAATAAGTCTATCATGTTGTCACTAATTTTCTCTCAAACACATAATTCCACCATTCCGCTAACTAGTAACAATGTGATTGGACCCAGTTATTACTATGTCCAGGCAGGTAACACAGCACTCTTACCAGGTGCTTATCATACAGTTACTATGTTCTCACTGCATCAGAAAGGTTGGTGTAAATACTGTAACATGCACAATGCTTTTTTGATCACAAAGTAATGTTGTGAGGAATTGGATCCTGTATTTATAAAAATTTCTGAGAATGTGGCATGGACTCATTGATAACCAGCTGCATGCATAACATAAACACATAAACATGGTAAGCACTAGAAGAACGTAATGTGGACTTAATGCGGTCTTTGTTGCATGGACCTACCATGGCTTGAGCATAAGAATGAAGAAGTTATGAGAACTCAATTGACGTAGAAACAATGCAGTGACGTCCCAATGACAGCTCTCTCAGAATGCCATCCAATCTTTCCCATCTGTGCCATGCATGTAGTACGTCAGTGAAATCCCTAATAGGTGTTAAAATTTATGCCTACAGTCAGTGCTAACCTTACTTGTCTTTGTGTTTGTATGCACAGGCAATATGAGACAGTGGTGCCGCATGAGGATCCCATCGTGACTGAAGTCACCTCCACTCTACAAGAATGGGCTGTACTCTGGAAGCAGCTCTATGTGGTGAGTCTCCACGTTGCACACTTATGTTAAGATGGATGCGGTCAAGTAGCAGTTAAGCAGATACGTAAACACATGGGAGAAGTGAATACAACTTTTGCAGACATTATGAATAAATGAATACAGATTAGTGTTTGAAGTGTAATGGTCTGTCACAGTGCACATTGTAGTAACAAATTGCTAGTTTGTTTTTTTGTCAGAAGAAACTACTTATGGTCTAAATTTTGGTGATGTCAGAGAATGAGACAAAGGATGCACTTGTAGACTGACAGCACCAAAATAAAAACTTGACCATCAAAACTCGGTAAACAAACAAAGGTCAGAAGATCTAACATGAACGGGGCTTGAACTAGTATTAAAATTCAGAAGTAACCATAAACCAAAATATCAAGATTCCAGTCCGACTGAGCACCCATGGGATGCACCGGACAAACAAACCCTATCCACGGAAGCCGTACACCCCCAAAGGTCGAATGGAGTCATGCGCAGAGGCATCAGAGCTGCCCAAGGGGAACTTACACAAAACTAGTCACAATGTGTTGCCATTATAATGTTGACTGATCAGCTCATGATGTGACTGTGTGAATCAATAACCGAGTCCAGATGTTGGGATTCAGTAATCAGGTGAGTGTGAGGACAAGTGGCTCAAGAGTTTAAGTCAGCCATTTCAGCCATGTTTGTAGGTCATAATGTATGCTTGGAGAGGGTGTTTATTTATTAATTTATTCATTGCATAGACATGTTTAGAAACTGGAAATAACTGGTTGTGGGTTACTGTGTATTTGTTCAAGATTGGTCTATTTGAAGCGTCTTTTGCAATGTATAATTTAATTTCTGGAAGCAGGAGCTGTTGAAGGGTGTGACCAATTACTTTGAACATCTACTACTACTACTACTACTACTACTACTACTACTACTACTACTGCCATCTGAGGGACTACTCCTAGTACTATTACTTTCATACAGTATAATCCTTGTTCAGTCAGGCTACAAATAGATAAGAACCCTCCTACTGTTCGGAAACACCATAAACATTTCAATAGCTCTTTTTACAAATCATGAATTGGTTTTTACATCTCATTAAACAGAGCTATGTAAAAGTGTTTAAAAAAATACAGGTAATTTATTGGAGGTAAGAACCTTGTTATATTACCTGGCTTCAAAGTCAACCTTCCATTGAACTTAAGTGTGCTAAAATGATTGGTGTAATTATGTTAGAAAAGCACTGCGCCCTGCAGACAATAGAAAAAGGTTGAGCTCTGACAGTGTGCTTTATGTAGCCCTCCTCTGGATTATTGTGCATTAGTGGAAGTGATGACAATGACAATGGCCTTAAGTCTCTTTCTTGAGCACAAGATTTTCACAGAATTCGTATACTCCGTTTTCTGTACATGTGTAATAAAACAAGGCTTGATTTATAGTGGCTATGACCCCATGCGGTTTTGATGCTCCTGAATATAATAGTCATACAGAAACATAAAAAAGGTCTTAGTGGTTATTAATAAGAGAAAAGAACACATTAGAGATACACTGAGAGATGTTTTTCAGATTTATTCATAGCTGGTTCCGTTACACACAGTACTGATTATGCACATGAACTCACACAAACAAAAACACATTTATTTTTATTACTAGTGTACTGTTATTTAGAAAACCATTTTTTTCCCTGTACCTATTTAGTACTAATAGTCTTATTTGCTTATTAGTCCTAGCAGAAAAGGTGTGCTCTCTGTGACTGTTAGAACCAGTAAACAAGGTGTGGTCTGTGTGCCTGTCGGGACTAGTAAAGGAGGCGTGGCCTCTGTGGCATTCGTTTTTAGGCATGGAATGGATCATTTTTTCTAATCAGCAAAAATAAGTGAATAAATTAATTAAGTTATATTTAATTTTCATATTTCCATACTTTTTCATATGCTACTTAAAACTTTCATAAAGTGTTTTTAAGGATCTCATGAACTTTTTCTTGTGCACTTCAGCATTCAACATTTAAGAAATTAAGTGTTTAAATACAATCTTTAATAAAAGATTCAAAATACTCAGTTGTTAAATTAAAGTAGAACATGTGCCACAATGATTCTTTTTTATTATTTTTTATGTGGAAATTTTTTCTTCACTATCGTCTAAAAGAAGAAGGTACTGATGTTCTACCTTTAAACAATAACACTTATTTAAAAAATAATAATAATCAGGCTTTTTCTAATCATCTTGATAATTAAAACATTAAACAAACATTAAACAAATTAGGCTAAATTTGGTAAAAAAAAAAATACAGGATGTATATGATTAAGCTACATTATGACTTCTACTTATGATATTATTTGTAGAGTGAGAATGCGGGAGTTTCAGCAAGAGAAAATTCAATTTGTGCTCGAGCGAGAAAATTTGAAAAGGCGAAACCATAATTTGTGCATGTGCCTATTTGCAGATCGGGGATCAACTAAAGTCCTTTACACCACTATTAGGAACTGTGAACGCGGTGTGGTCTCTGCCTGTTAAGACCAGTAAATAAGGTTCGGCCTATATGACTGTTAGGACCAGTGAAAAAGATATGGTCTATTTGTCAGTCAGGACTAGTGAAGGACATGTAGCCTTTGCTTGTCAGTCTCAGTGGAAGAGATGTGGTTTCTGTGGCTTTCAGCCTTTTTGGCTGTTAGTACAAGTGAAGGCAGAGACTTCTGAAGGACATACAGTATGGCTTCTTATCCTCTCAGTGGAAGAGACTCTGTCCCTGTCATTACCAGTAGGGTATACAATTTATAGTGATGCGCGGGTCGGGTATTTTTCCAACCCGCGGGTCCCGCTTTTACGAAATTATTTGGCCCGCCCCAACCCGTCCCGCACCACTGTATATATTTTTACAACCCTCCCCGCCCCGCACCCACGACCATTAAATAGACATACTAGGCATTGTAATTCCAATGAAAACAGCCTTTATTTCAGCCTGAAAGTGCTTGGAAACATCGACCTGTAAACTGTAAACTGTATATTTTTTCACACGAATTGCACTTCACGTTGCCGATAGTGCTGTTGTCTCCAGCTGCAACTAGTTCTGAGAACCGGTCCCAAAAATTAGATTTAGTAGCCTGACCTTTTTTTCTTTCAATGATGTAAATTCCAGACTTCAATTTCTCCCGCACCTCGTCTTCCATTTTCACTTTTATTTCTTTGTTTTTGTTGTGACTGGCAGCGGTAGCTGCTTGGCGCTTTCGTGACGTAACCTTATCAAAGAACTTTATAAAATATGAAAATAGATATTCTCAAATATTTCATATAGGCTATAGGGAATTGCACGCAACATACATAGATTTTTTATTTAATTTTGTTTTTAATGACCCAATTTCTTTACCCGCCCCAACCGAACCCGCGGGTTACCAGACGACCCGCGCATCACTAGTATACATGGTCGTTACCTGTCACTCTCTAAAAAAGAAACATTGCTCCGGTGCGCATCAAGTGGCTTAAAAAAATTACATTACTTTTAAATGAATAAAGTAGTTGCACAACATTAAATCACGTTATGTGTAATAGAATTGTACTGCTCTATAACCACCTTTAAACAGCTCCAAAACGGTGCAAAATGAAGTGACTGGATGCTGTAAATATATTGTTTATATATCATCTTGCTGATCATCTAAAATGCTCTTGAGAGATATGCACACGCCCATTTAGGTACTTTGTTCCAGTTCGTGTGATTCAGTAATTTGTGCCACATCTTCACAACAGGTTGTCATTTTCTGCTTATTTGTTGCTAATGTCATCCTTTTAAATGCTTAATTAACCCAACGTTTATCGATACAGCTGAGAAAAAGCTATGTTTTAAACACAGGAGAGACAATGACTCAGGTTTGGGACCGCTGTGTTTCCTTATTTACCACCATGCTCTCTGAATCTAAAGAATACCTGAGGGCTTATAATAAGCTTCCTCAAGATAGACATGCTTGTACTGCACTGAAAAGAAAATAAGATCCAAATTGGAGGCTGCGTGAAACAGAGATGGCTAATTCAAGATAAATTGGGTTTCGTAACATGTAATGGAACACTTGAAGCCCTCAGCTTCAGCTATGGCTGTGTGAAATGCACAAGGAGAAGAAGGGCCCTTCAGTACTGTTATGACACACTGCACAGTTAAAATACCTTTTGAAGATTTTTCTTTGGCAACATGCCCCAGAGAATTCACTGTTTAACCTCACCAACTAATCTACTATTTATATCCTATATCAAGTGTGTATCCAGTTTCAATTGTACTGTAGAATATTTTTATTGATATTTTATAAGGAATAATATATGATGGGCCAGGCTATTACAGGACATTAATCCACGTTTGGTTGTGGTGATATGGCCCAATAGATTATTTCACTATAATGGCACATACTGAAATATTGTATTCCTTTTATACAGTACCATAGTAACATACCTTAGTGAAGTACTCTGGGTACTCCAGTTGCCTCCTTTTTTTTATGAAATGCTTTTGTAATAATGAACATTTTGATTAGTGTAATAGTATAATATTAGTGATAACTGTAATTAATTAGATCTTTTTTCTCAGTAACTATAATGGATTAGTTAATTCCGACCATGCAATCTGATTGGACGTGAAGCATTCCAGGAGTGATAATGGATCGTAACACTACTGGGATGTTTAACTACAGGTAGACCTCTACTTACGAATTAATTCTGTTCCAGGAGCACGTTCATAAGTCGGATTTGTTCTTAAGTTAGAGAAAGTGAGTACTATACAGCTTTGACACAAATATAAAATATAAAATACAATAAAAGCATATCAATCTGCTTGACTAAATCTGTCCCCTTTTCCAACACTGCCATCATGTGGCCAAAAGCTGTAACTGCGCCTAAGGAAATGAATCTCACAGTAAAATGTTGTCTCTGCGCCTGTAAATCACGACGAGAATTCCGGACATTATTCCATCAGCTGTTTTTCACTTTCTTGGACTGTGAACTCTGTTTTGTTGAGGATTTTTCAAAATTAGAATTATAAAATAACTGGTAAAATAAACAAACGTGCCTACAGTCACATCATGGCCATGCTGATAGTCAGTACAAAACTGCAATCATCTTGCACATTTTAACAGTTTAGAGCTTCGATGTCATAGAACAGAGAAAAGTTATTGTTAAGTTATGTTTTAGGCATGTCATTCCCACCTCTCTTTCTCTCTCTCTCTCTTTCCTATTTTACCAAAAAAAGCACAAACTCCATCTGTACTGAAGACAGATGAATGCTGGAAAACTTTGTGACTGCTACAAGCTGCTTACCACCAAAGTTGGTTGAACACCTTACAACAAAAGTCACCACATCAACAATTATAACTTCTACTTTGTGCACTAAAATATGTGGCTTACTGCTTAATTAAAACTCAACCGGCACAGATCTATGCCGGCAACACTGCTTAGGTTAATGAGGATTTAAAAATGTATATACGTGTCTCCATAGTAAACACAAAACATAACGGTGCTGTGGTGTAATTTAACTTCATGGCATATTAAGACTGAATCTAGAAAAACTCAGCATGACTTCAACAAAAGAATGAATGTCTGTTTTCCTTTTAATGGGCAATTTATTATAGTTTATTTCAGTTTTTTTTTTTTACTGTTAGAAAGGTCTACAGTTTAACTCGTAAAAAAAAAATGACGAGATCCTAACATATGCCACTATTACCTGCACTGCTTATGCTATTGATGAGCAGTGGGATTCCCTTATTTCTTTAGCAGGTACCAGATTGTTGCCCATCTGTACCTAAGTTCTCTGTATGGAACAGATGTGTGTGCTGGTTATGGGATTGAGAATGTCTGACATGTTTCGCCATCTGGATGGGTGTTTGTGTGTTTTTTTGGGTCATGAAATGGTCAGAGATGCCATTCAGCCCTAAGGCAAATTCAGAAGCTGCCATGAGACAGGACAGAGTCTAATCAAATTTTGTGTGTTGTCAGTGCTTTGGGATAATTAGAAGATGAATTTTTACTTTTTAGGCTGAATATTTGTCAATTCTAGGAGGTTTCACTTGTGTATCCTGTACATTTTCACTGACCTTATAGAACAAAATCCTTACTAAACCAAATTTGTATTCTGTTTTCTGTTTGCAGCACTGACCGACTGACTGACTGATTAATTTACTGAGTTTTGATAGGCTACTTGGGTGGTGGATTGATTGATTGCTTAACTAACCAGTTAGTTGACTGTTTGATGACTTGCTTGAATAATTGGTTGGTTGGTTGATCTCGTGATTGATTATTTCTCATTTGAGGTCTGAGGTGCTGCACAAACACAATGTGTTCAATTACAGCTGGACTGATACAACTTTTTCTTTAGCAATACCCAAACACTGAACACTGAAACCTGGTTCTGGTACACATTTAATATGTCTTTCTTTAAAAACTACCAAGCTTTAGTTTGTTCCACTTGAAGAACTTCACTGTTAAACAGTTATACACAAAATCACTGTATAATATGTAAAAATAAACTGTAAATATATAATTAAATCGGAGTACAATAAATATGATAAATTAGAACAAAAAAAGCTGTCAAGTCTCTTTCTCTGTAAACAATTCCAGTTTCAAAAATACATTTCTCCTCCGAATGCCATTCCAATCTTTCCTATTTAGTACAGCATTTGATATCTGATAGGTGATGAAATACATTTGATTTCTGATCAGTTTTTGTTTCTGACAGGAAAAAGGCATCAGTGTTTTCGGGACTCTGTGATTTCTATGAAGTTGATTATTTTCATATAACAGCACATTTCTGACAGTTTTATTTGTGTTACTAAAGCATTCTTTAAATGACTTAGGTTTATTATTATTATTATTATTATTATTATTATTATTATTATTGATTGAGACATTGTGTCTTTTAACTATGTATAG
>JAOTRS010000001.1:17183373-17200808 GCA_028565755.1 Dinotopterus cunningtoni | reverse complement strand
AACATAGATAGATAGATAGATAGATAGATAGATAGATAGCAATTGTGACAGCCAGTAGAGATATACAGACATATAAACAAAGAGACAGACAAATAGATAGATAGACAGAAAGATGCCAACACAAAAGATAACATGCAGACATATTAATAAGAGAAGGCTGACAGACAGGAAGATAGATAGATGGATAGACAGACAGACAGACAGAACACATCACTTGTACTTTTACCTCTACCGGGGTAAGTTTCATTTAATAAAAGATATAATGTTGAGCAGTCCCTGCTGGTGTCTCTCCTTCTCTTTCTCTCTCTCACACACAAACACATGCACGCAACACACACACACATTTCACACACTCACATTTCACACACAACTAAATCCTATTCTTCCATTTTGTGTAACAGTGCTTGAGTATCCTTGAGTTATGAAACTAGGTATCTTGTGTAGGCATGTGAATCCATTATTGCAGGGTGCTTATTCTGACTCAGTACATGTTGCTAGAAATCGTGTCTGTAGCGCAGAGTTTTGTTCGGATGCGTGCGGCACCGGAATATTCTCCTGCATCACTCGGTGCTTGGAAAGGTTGCTAAGCAACTAGTTGCTCAATAGTCATTGGTAAAATACGGCTGTCCAGCGCTGTGAGCCAAAAGGAGATGCCCGGCGATGACTTGTTAGACTGCATCATAGCCGGGAGAGACCTGTGTGTGTGCATGTGCGCGCGTGTGTGTGTGTTAATATCATCTATGGATTTTAGCTGTGCAACAAAAATACTGCATGCTTAAATAGAACTGAACAGAAATGGGCAGAAAGGTTGTCAACATGGTACACTGAATAATCTAAATAAGATAACCATTATTCACCCCACAGACTGTGTCCCATAATCCTTATATTAAACTAATCTGTTAGTTTTTTTTCTCCAAGAAGAGCATGCCCTTTTGAACATAATGTATGTCTCCGTCTAACCTACAGTGATTTATTCCTTGCCGGTATGTCAACACATATAATATTGAATGACAAAATATGCAATATAGTCTAAACTCACAGATTAACACATAAGAATTTCATCCTGTTTTCTTCTACTAAGAAAAGCATTCAAATCCAGTTCACTCAAAACTGATGTCTATAAAAATATGTGCCTGTATTACAGAATGCATGTGTGAACTGAAAGCTGAAACCTTTGCAAAGTAATGGTGGATTAGGTGGCTAATGTAACATATCTGGGCATCACTCCAGAATTGAGGGTTCGAGTCCCACTTTCGTGTCTGTGTTAATAGAGTTTGCATGCTCTTGTTGTACTTGGTGAGTTTCCTCCACATACCCCGCCCGGTGATGGATTGGCACCCCATTCAGGGTATACCCCCTTGCCTTGTGTCCCGAGTCCCCTGGAATATAGTAGGCTCCAGGCCTGCCATGACCCTGTACAGGATCTTTGGTAAAGAGAATGAGTGAGTGAGTGTAACATGTCTAGAGAGGCAGGACACAAGTGTAAGCTTGTTGTTCATACACTTACGCACAAATGCTATGCAGTCTGTAGCACAGTTGAGTAAACATGCACTAAAATATACTGTAGATAATTCATGCTTGAGAAACACAGAACATGGAAACTAAAAATCATGGCTCAGAACTTGCATGATAAAACTTATTACGACACATAAGCACTGCAAAGACAGAATTTCAGATTTTGTTTATGTCCCTTCCCTACTATACTTCATATGCAGTGTATAGAGCAAAAAAATATATTTGAAGATATCTATTAAACATATGTTTGTGGACCAAGTTCAAAAATGTAAGAAAAAAAAAAACTGAAAAAAATCAGTAATTAAAAGGGTTAGTGGTTAGACCTGTCACCCACGAGGATGGGGGTTTGAATCTTGTTTCTGGTTTGTGTGTGTGTGTCCAAAAATATGTGGTGAAGACTGACTGGAATTTTCAAGTTGCCCATAGGGTACGAAGTTGTGTTAGAATAATGTAGGAATGTGTTGTTACACATTTAGGGTGTACCCCATCTTGTGCCCCCCCCCTCCGAGACCCTAAACATACAGTACAGTAGATAGTATAGTATCTTCTCCATTTTGATCTTTTATACCGTTTCATCTTCATCTTCTATACCCTGTACAGGGACATGGGGGTCCTGGAGACTATCTGAGGAGGCTTTGGGCACTAAAAAGAATTCCTTTACAGGTCACACAAACACATTAAGGGCAATTTGGAAATGGCAGTTAGCCTAATCTGAATGTCATCTGAATGTGGGAGGAAAACAAAGAATCCGGAGAAAACCCACCAAGCACAGGGAGAACATGCAATCTCCATAAACGCATACCTGAAGCAGGAATCGTATGTTCAACCCTGGAGGTGCAAACCCAAAACGCAACCGTGCCACCTTATTATAGTACATAATGGAAGGATACTGGATAATAAAAAAAATCCTAAAGTTCAGCAATCTTAGCTCTGTTCGGCTATTGCTGTTTAATCGATCACATGCATTTACAGTATGTAAATGATTTCACTGAAGGCAGCCCAGGAGACCAAAAAGTAGCTATAGGGGTAGATGTCATTATTTATCCTCTCATGGCAATAAATTTTCAGTAATTTTAAAGCATTAAAATATCACCGCTTCGGCCATGCATCACCCGTTGATTATCCAGACCTTTATATGCAAGGATTTGTACAGCAATTGTACAATATGTAACTTACTAATTAAATTCCCCTGGAATAGAGATAAGGTGAAGCACAGAGGAATAACTGTTTCCTGACCAGCATAATAAACTCAGTACTGTATACAGTGTTTCACAAAGATCTTTATACACAATTATTGCTTGTTTTAATTTTTTTTTCCTTTAAAAAAATACTGCCAGAGACTTCTTCCCCAGGGAACACTTTATGTGGTTACAGAGTCATAATAAGTATGCTTATTTATTGCGACACACATCAATGTGAGCATACAGTGAGTACGACTGCCACTGGTGTGGATCTGATGTGCTAAAAGCAGGTTGCGCACTGGCTCTGGAGAGTCCAAAAGTGCAGGACGGATGAATCATCGCCTCTGACATGTTTGCCTGGAAAAACTAGAGACAGCTACCTCATAACACAGTTGGTTCATTAGGTTTATGCATCCGAATCCAAACAAGCGACCATAGCTGATTATGTATTAGATTTAGTCAGATTTCGAATCAGTCCTAAATTGAATTTACACCTCACCTGAAATCTAGGAGTGATTAGCCAAGACATTTTTCATTTCTTCTTCTTGTTTCATTTCTTTTTAGATCTTAGGTATGGTTTGAAGTTAGCTAATAAGTTCACTAACAAATGTAATATTTTAGAATGTTAGGTATCCCTCACACACTGATCTTAAACAATGACAAATTGTTCAGTATCTCAACCAGATGTGGTTTATGAGACAGTTGGGCTTACTAGCGTCTGTAGTTACATAGTTTAAAGTAGTGATTGCAGTCATTTTTAATTCAGAATGACCTTCTTCTTCTCTCCACTATACATTTTTTCTGGATGATGATATACTGTATATTAACCAGCCTAAACCTAAACGTTAGGTATAACTTGCATGTACTGTTTTGGACCACATTTGCATTCAGAACTGCCTTAATTCCTTATGGCATAGATTCAACAAGTTGCTGGAAGCATTCCGTAGAGATTTTGGTCCATATTGGCATAATAGCGTTGTGGAGTCCCTGCGGATTTGTCGGCTGAACATCCATGATGCTGATCTCCCGTTTCACCAGATCCCAAAGGTGCGCTATTGAATTGAGTGAATTGAGTTGAATTGAGAATCTGGTGACTGTGGACGCCATTTAAGCACAGTGAACTTATTGTCATGTTAAAAAAAAACAGTTTAAGATTAATTTAGCTTCGAGTCATGGCATGTTATCCTGAACGTGAACGTGAACATGGTCAGCGACAATACTCAAGGAGGCTGTGGTATTAAAATGATGCTCAACTGGTACTAAGGAGCCCTAAAAAATATCCCCACACCTCCACCACTACCACCAGCCTGGATTGTTGATACAAGGCAGGATGAATCCATGCTTTCATGTTGTTTATGCCAAATTCTGACTATACCATCTGAAAGTTGCAGCAGAAATCGAGACTCATCAGACCAGGCAATGTTTTTCCAGTCTTGTATTGTCCAACTTTGGTAAGCCCATGAGAACTGTAGCCTCAGTTTCCTAGTCTTAGCTGACAGGAGTGGCACCTGGTGTGGTCTTCTGCTGCTTTAGACTATCTGCTTCAAGGTTTGAAATGCGTTCAGAGATGCTCTTCGGCATACTTTGACTGTAATGGGACAGAGGTGTTATTTTGGTCACTGTTGCCTTTGTTTCAGCTTGAACCAGTCTGGCCATTCTCCTCTGACCCCTGGCATCAACAAGACATTTTCACCTGGAGAACTGCAGCTCACTAGATATTTTTTTTCTTTTTCAGTCCATTCTCTGTAAACTCTAGAGATGGTTGTGTTTGACAGTCCTAGGAGATCTGCAGTTTTAGAAATACTTAAGCCACCCTGTGTGGCAAAAATAACTTTGCAATGTTCAAAGTCATTTAAATCAACTTTCCTTCCCATTCTGAGGCTCGGTATGAACTTCAGCAGATCATCTTGACCATATCTACATTTATGAATGCATTAAGTTGCTGCCATGTGATTTGAACAGATGTACCAAATTAAGTAACCAGTAAGTGTAGTTCTTGTCTGACTATAAAAAAATGTTATACTGTGTATATTAAACATATTTTATAAAACCGTGCCTCCTTTATCAATCCTCCTTTCTCAATTCCCCAGTACAAGTGTGTTTAATGGCCCTTTTTTTCCTCCTGGAATAACGGTGTTTTCAACGATATAACATTTCTAGTGTAAATGGTTCTATAAACCATTTACAAATAATTTTCATATCCATCTCTATCCATATCAACGAGGCTTTTCTCTGTAATTCTGTTTGTCCAATCCTTACCCTTATAGAAGGTGGCCTATATACTGTACGTCCCTTACTTGTTAGCATTAATCATGCAGCTGTGTTACAAAACTAACAGACATCGAATGGATCTTGAGTTTAACCCTTTATCTAATACACCCCTTTGCGTTATGTTTATCAAATTTGATTTTCATTTTTCACTCCATGTACTGTTTTTGTTCTCCTGGCTAATGTTCATTAGGATCCCTGGTAGTTTCGCCCACATTTAGCTTCGTATATAAATAAAATAAAATCAGCGAGTCATCATCCGAAGATTTAGCCCCTGCCTTCATATTAGCTTTGAGACATGCCAATGACTGTCTCTTCCTATTGATCTTCAGCTGATGCTCTTAATGAAGGGTCATGCTCCCATTTCACTCCCCTGACATCTATTGACTTCCATTGATCCGACCTTCTTAATGTGTTGAGTACTGCAGTCTCTTTGGAGGCTCATGAGTGCGTGTCTCGGCTACTGTGTACTGTATGAAACAGCAATTTACTTGGCATATTCCAACATTAGTAATGGAAACCAGTTACCATAATCACATGATAACAGATTGGATTTGGTGGTATTTTACATAGTGTACATATTTTCACATGTCATCTGAGACATGTTCTAGTGCCTAAAATTTTACGTTAAATATAGCTTCTCATATACAATTGTAAAAATTGTAAGCATGATATGGTGCAATGGACTGGTGCCCTATTCAGAGGGTATTGACCTTTTGCAGACACCTGATTACCATGACGTCAGTCACAGCAGTGGATGGAGGAAGTACCGTTAACAGACCATACTGTATGCTTCTATGTATTCGCATTGATAATTACTTAAAAAAATAACAAATGGTGACCTGAAGATTACCTGATTAGGTACCAGACTAACTCATGTTTTGTTACACAGATAATAGAGTAACCTATCAATTGATATCTTGTGTTCTACTGATTATAGAAGCACAGCGTGAAACACGCTGTGCTTTACGCTTCATAAGACGTTATGGAGGTAACATTAACTAATACTGACTTTTCAAACCTCCTAATCAATAGCCAATTAACTGTTTTGGGTTTGAATTTCAAATAAAATGGGAAATGGGAAGTGCAAAATGTCGGGTCTTGTTTCACACACCAAAAAGTGCCCCTGATCAGGGGTTAGAGAGGGATTTGGGATTTAGCCTTGTGTTTGAAATTAGGGTTGTAACTTAAAACACAACAGTTCAGAGGCAAAACAGAACAACTTAGAAGAAATAACTAATGACTCATAACTAGTGTTGTTTGTCTCCTGTTAAGCAAAAGAGGTAAATTCCATCATTCCTACATCCCCCTCTGAACTGTCCATGTTGTGTTTTAAGCTACAACCCCAACTAGCTTCAAACACAAGGTTAAATCACAACTTCTTCCTGGTACTGCTAAAAGTGGCTCTAGATCCACCATGCACTCCAAGGATAAAGCACTTGCTAAAGATGAGTGACTCACTCATCGTCTATACCGCTTAATCCTGTATACAGGGTCACGGGGGCCTGGAGGCTATCCCAGGAGACTTAGGGCACGAGGCGGGGTACAACCTGAAAAGGGTGCCAATCCATCGCAGGGCACATACATGTACACACCTTTTTACACACTATGGGCAATTTGGGACCACCAATTAGCCTAATCTTCATGTGGAAAGAAACTGAAATAGCTGGAGGAAACCCACCAAGCAAGACGACAATGAAGCCATTGTGCCGCCTGCTAAAGATGAATGATTGAGTAAATAAAAATGTGCTAATGTCTAGACGTTCAAAACCCAAGGGGACCAAAGAGCCCTTGAACAAGAGACTTAATTTCTCACCTGTCTACCCCACATGCACATTTTGGATTGGACTATGTTTTTCTTGTAGGTCTCTTACTTCAAAAGATGCTGCTTCTGGTTTGGGGGCAGTGTTGGCAACATTGTTGAGAAAATAAAAACATAAGGAAAAAAAATTTTTTCAACCTACTGTACCAAGGCCTCTCATAGTGCACTCAAGTAACTGCCCCCAATAGATGTTCCATGAGTGTACAACATGTGCTGCTCTCATCCTCATGAGAGGGTTGCTCTTGACATTTTCCCGTAAATATCAATAACATTAGGCATAAATCGTAGGTTGGAGTCCTTGTGATCTTCTCTTCGTGTTTATTGGCACCTTGCAAATCAATTAGGTGCATACTGCCATCTGCTGTATTGGAGAGTGTTAATATGCAAGTGTACATGGGTACGAAATGATTTTATAGTACAGTATCAAAAATCTGCCAATATTTGCTATTATGCAAAAATGAATTGCTGCATCCAAAAATTACTATTCTGCATGCCTGTTCAATTTTAATAAAATCAAATTAGTGCCCCAGGCACCAAGCTACCTAATACTAAATGCAAGTGGTATTTTAAACTTTTTAACTACATTGCTTGAAAGTATGTGGACACCTGACCAATCACACCTGTAAGTGGATTAGAATATCTCATTCCATATATAGTTCCTTTTTGTTGTGTTATAATAACCATTAATCTTCTAGAAAGCAGATGGACCATGTACTGTATCAGTTAAGCAAAAGTTTTCGTGCTATGTTTTTTTCCCCCCCATAGTAATATATGACAGTGCAGATGTTTCTGCATAATCCTTAGAGGTCTCAATAATTTTGGTACACGCTGTACATAATGTCAGGCAAGATACTGTTATTAAAAAAAAAGTTTCCAGTAAGATACATTGTAGCCAGGAAAAGAGGGAAATAGTTCTATCTATCTATCGATCAATATTAGACTTATTTACAGCAGTTAATAATAAAGCATGTTATGATAAGTTTCTGACTCATCGTGGTAAATGTGTACTCACAACAGGTACATGTGTAGGCTAATGCTTGTTTGTGTTTGCACCTGTGATATCCTGATTATTGGAAGAACGAGCAAGACATGGCACAGCTGGTGCTATGTGACTGGTATCCGCTGGTATCCGCTTGGACCAATGGCATCCTCTGTGCTTTTAGTTAGGGAGGGTGCGTGTGTGTGGGCTGCTGAGAGCTTCACACAATGTTAGTTAGGTAACTATAGCACAGAGAACGTGGGGAGGGACTGATAAAAGAAGAGTTCTGTGAACAGAGAGAGAGAAAGAGAGAGATGAAAGCACAGGAAAAGGAAAAGCAGCATGCCGTATGCATTGTTCGTAAAGTGCTTAGGATAAACGCAAGTGTGAGGTTTATTAATTTTTGCTACGCACCTTAAGAGCTCCGCTTAGGAATCCTTCGCTTCCTTGTTTCCGTGGGTGGCTCTGTGTGTGTGTGTGTGTGTGTGTGTGTGTGTCTGTGTGTGTGAGAGAGAGAAAGAGAGAGCATGGGCATTAGAAAGCGAGACTGAGACCAGAAAAAAAGAGAGAGGGAGCTCAGAGAGGAAGGGGGCTCAGGCTATTTGACAGGCTATTATTTGCTTCACATGTCACACTCATGTTTACGTCTTCCTATGTGGAGCTGAGGGAGAGAACGAGAAAAGACGCTTGCTTCTGTAAGGGTAAGTGACTCTTTTGTTTTTGTGAATGCTATGAAGGTATTTTGTGAATGCTATTTTGATGATGTTGAACGGCCTGGTAGTCTTATTTTACATAGCGTTTCAATGAATGCATGAATACATATTCCTGATTGTTTAGGGCCTTCCGTCATTGCAGGGTTGTGACCTCAGCACAAGCTATTAACACACGGGGATGTTTTTTCGCTGTTGCCTCTAGGACCACCTGCTGTAAGGTTTGAGCATTTTGTTCTCTGTGGTAACTTTCTTGACAGAAAAACAGATGCTTAGGACAGTGCCCAAAGTACTTCCATAGCTTTTGTACGTTGATTAAAGTTTTCTGCATAGCACCCAAGCACTTTTGAAGCTGTGTATGTATTTCTTTCTAGCCACACTATTGTGTTTGTGGAGCTCCTGGGATGCCAAAGATGACCTGCAAGAAAAGCTGCTCGCTGCAGAATTAGAGACTTTGTTGTCGCTTAGCAAGATCTCTGTAAAGATCTCACCTCATAGTTATGACACTGTAAAAGTCTGTGTTTGTGGAGAGGATGTAAGAATTAAACACTGGACAATAGCAAAGTTGTAACCTTGGAGGGCTGCGTTGAGACGGAGCCACTTGTCGACTTCATCAGATCTTTGTGGAGCTGTCGGAAAGCGATCGTCATGATACTGGCTGTTATAATTAGCCGAGACAAATCTAAGGACTTTTAAAATTTATTATTCCATCTGTGTAACTGAATATTTTATAATTAGTGTCAGAGAGTACAAGGTAAGGAAGGTCTTTCGTTCCTTGACCATATCGTGCACTCTTGGAAGGGATTTGAACACAGTGTTTTTGCCAAAATAACATTAAAGAATTAAAGAAAAACATTTAATAACATTAAAAAACATTAAAGGAATAAATTTACTAAGTTAAAAAATGTCATATGTGGAAGCACCCTAAGGGAGAAACACAAATGTTTGCAGAGAAGATGAGTCAGAATCTAGCCTGGCCTTTGGAAAACGACACTGTCTCGTTCTTCTTGTTAGATTTGGTGAGAAGATAACTCCTAATCCTGTGCAAAAGTATTAATGCCAACTCACAAGTTTGCAAGTAAATACCAATTTTGAGGCTTCTTTTGTTATCATGGATCTGCTATTTATGTGGCTACAGCATAGGTTAACATGTGTTTGTACAAGAGCCCTCGGTAGATTTTCACATGTTCATGCAGTACAGATTACCCATAATACATCATTCAGTTTTTGTACTCCTAGCCTACTTTGTTCAAAACATAAATTCATACACGATGCATGAATGTTGATGATGGGAAAGGAATTATTCAATAATTGCAACCAGTTATAAACAGTTATTTCTCCAGTAGCCTCTATTTTTCTCTCTTGAATGTTTGAGATATCAGGTAGCACGGTAGCAAGCACTGTGGCCTCCACCTCCAGCGTCGAAGGTTCGATTCTTGCCTCATGTCTCTAAGTCACAGAGTGTGCTTGGTCTCGTCGTGCTTGGTGGGTTTTCTCCGGTTTCTTCCCAAATTCCAAAGACATGCAGATTAGGTTAATTGGTATTGTAAGGGAGGCTCCAGGCCCCACCTGTGACCCTGTACAGGATAAAAGTATTAGAATATGAGATGAAGATGAAACCAAATCATAATAAATTTATGGATATAAGTGTTTTTATTATTATTATAACTATTATTACAGTAGATCCGTGGTATTGTTCAAAAGTGAGGCATTTCTGATCTGACAATTTAACTCTACTGTGGTATAAAGTTGTTTAATTAGTGGTTTTCACTCTTGGTATTAGGGATCCTATGTTAGATGTATTCAGTCATATGCCAATATTGATACTGATATTGTACCAATATTTCACCTTTTAATAGAAAAGAGACCGGTCTCATCAGAGACCATTATTAAAGGTGGTCTCTAACTCTCATTGTATACATTCATGAGTAATGACTGCTAGAGTGATTCTGATGACCTCTGGTGCTAGGCTTTGTTTGTTTGTTTGTTTGTATGTTTGTTTTTTACAAGGATTTTTGATGCCACCATGCATATCAGTAGCAGTTTGGAGATGAGGGTTTGATCCTTAGTCACCAAGCTGTAATGTTTGGGCACTTGAGCTAGTCCTTTAACCCTTAATAGCTGCATCATAGCTCTGCGCTCTGACCCCAGCTTCCGATGTCTAGCTGCATTGTGCTAGCATGTGGCACATAAAGGCTTGCTCCTTCTTCTTCTTTTTCCTTCTTCAGGTTCCTCCATTATGTCACTGTTAGCTTGCTTGTCAATTGTCTTTCCTCTTTAGGGATTTCATTATAGTTCACTCTCCAGTGTGATGCTTTTTGTCCGCAACCTGCTGTTTACTAAGGCAATTTTCATCACTCTGTTGGTTTGAAATTTGGTTAAATACCAATATACCAACAACCAATGTATATATGGTTATACATACACATTTAGATATACATGGTTCTAAGTTGATATATACTTTCGAGTTATAACCTTTTGAAGATATGAACATGCGTTCCCACATGTTCGATCACGGAGGATAGATTACATGTCCAGCATATATTGTCACGTGCATGCAGCATGCATCCTCTGTAAGTGCAATACAAGCCCAGGATGTCCAGAAGCAAGCGTAAAAGCGGCAGCTATAAAGCTGGTAGTGTTAAGTAGCCCCAGGCAATAACAATGGAGTTAAAAATAAAAGTAAAAATAATTAAGCCATCAGCACGATTCTAAAGAACACTGTACTTTAATATACTGTGTATAGCCATTTGTGTTAGTATCCTAGTACCTAAACAAGTATTGTTGGACTTACAAACAAATTGGACTTAAGATCGAGCTCTCAGAATGGAACTTGTTTGTATGTAGGGGACTTAGTGTACAGTGTTTGGTGTACTTTAGTACAGTACATGTTTTTATCATAAACCATAGTACGGTACTACTGAACATGAACCATGATACTGTCAAAATATGTTATACATGTTTACGTACCACTTATACATCAAGGTATTATTGTATGTTGAAGCATCTTAATATTACAAAAATTTGGTTCTATACCATAACACAGTACATGGTTCGGTATGTACAAACATACAATAGTAGATAGCGGCTGAACTTTGGTAGCCACTGTGGTACCCATAATGGTACTCTGTAAAGTCTTAAGGTTCCTACAGTGATAATGTCTGAAGTATGACCATAATACTAGCCAGCGTTGTGGTAGCAGTGCAATGCATATAATCATGCAGATAAAGGGATAGAGCTTCAACTCACATTAGACATGAGAATGGTAAAAATATGATTTCAGTGGCATTTGGCATGGTTGTTGGTGCCAGACGGGCTGGTTTAATTATTTTAAAAAAAACAGCCAAGAACAAACATCCTAGGCCACAATAGGCACAGGGTTACTGAAACTGCAAAATCTTTTGATGAGAACAATGATCTACAGTATATGCTCGACAAACTGTATAACTGCATTATTTTGTGTACTGCGCTGCTTCCCAGTGCTGCTTTTATAGTGGCCAGTAAGTATACAGTATATACCGTATCTGCTATTGTACACCATTTTTCCAAAACGTCTGGAACTAAAAATGGTGCACCAAATATATATAAAAGTCACTGTAACCTGAAGTTAATGTGTTAAATGGCACAACCTTCTGATATGACAGTTTGTACCTTTTTGTGTCTAAAATATGATTATGTTATATAACTTGAATTTTAGATTCTCTGATACAGTATGCAAGGTCTTTGGAAAAATATTTCTCTTTGAAACGGCATTAAAATAAGTGCATTTGCTCAGCATGCATGTCTAACAAAAAAGGGAGAAAAAAGAGATGGAAACACATGCTTTAATTTAGGTCTTTGACCCTATCATTAACAGCACCTTTCAAGCTTAGCTAGGATAGAATTTCTCTGTGCAGGAGCTAATAATTTTGCCACATGAAGCTTTCAGTCGAATGTGTTTGAGTGTGTGTATGTGTGTGTGCCCTGCGATGGATTGGCACCCTGTATAAGGGTGTACCCTGCCCATGCCCTAAGCCTCCTGGGATAGACTCCAGGTCCCCGCCACCCTGAATACAGGATAAAGCGGTATAGAAGATGAGTGAGTGAGTGAGTGAGTGACCTTTCAGTCAAGGAAAATGACCTGTGCATTTTTCCATGCAGCTAAAAGTAATATCTAAAGTAGTCTGTTGACTAAAGCCAAAACAGAAAATCATGTAAAATAGAAATATAGTGTCCATAACCACTTAATGCTGGTTATATATTGTGTGACAGAAATTTAGGCTTTAATGTCAGGGAATCTTTTCTGTTAAACCATTGTAACGTTAGCATATTTAGGAAGTTAATGTCCTTCTCAATTTGCTCTCAATCCATTCCACAACCTGTCCCCTAAACTGGGAGATTACTCACACAATTTCCACCCACTCACTGTGATAACAGCAGCACAGTTTTTTAAGCAAAGTCATGCTAGCGAAGAAATTATAGCGAAACAAACAAGTCCAGGATAACCTATGGTATTAGCTGGTTAGCATACTAGTGTGCCCTGTTTCTTGTACTCTCAGTCCTCCTTTGTGTGGTTATGGTGGGCTGACTCACTCCCTCTCGCTCCCTCACCACCCACTCCCTGTACAAGCATAGCGGCATCATGGCCGCCTTCACTAGCGCTAACACTCACCTGCAGAGCCAGTTTTCTTCACAGTATCTCCACTGCCCACACGTATGTTTGAACGAGCCAGGACAGTGGGTGGTTTAAAAAAATAAATTTTGACGCCAGGTTTATTTTAACAGCGTTGTGTGAAGGATTTGGTGCTAGCTATACTGTAGGTACTTCAAAAGAGCCGTGCATCCCTGTCTTAAATGCACTGTAATATAAAATGCATAAGAGAAGGGAAATATTACCAAGGGAAATATAGTGCTTGCTAGAAAATAGTGAGTTATTTCTAAACAACCTACATAATCAGCCCTCAAGATAAAATTTGAGGGTTGTTCAAGTCAAACTGAGATTTTTGATTGCGCTGAATAAAATAACAGTTATGAGACTTCCTTCCTCTATTTGTTTATATAATATCCTATTACCTTAATATTTAATGTTTGTAAATGATTGTGTACAGTTCCCACAGACAGACGCGTCTCCCCCTCAAGTTGGCGACAAATCATTTGTCGATTTCGAAGGATCAGGCTTTTCACTTAATGAATGTTCTTGGGAACAAGTGCAGTGGGCTCAGTTTTATCCCCTTATTCAAAAGAAATGACATCACAATTCCCGGTCTGATTTTAACCCCCTCCTAAATGATAATAACAATTTAAAAAAGGAGAAGGCCAATCAACTATGGAATTGAAAAATATTTTTTAAACTAATGAAGTACGTTATTCTGCTTCTTTTACTATCTCTCTATATCTCCCTACTGTCTGCCTTTTGCTTTTCTTTTGTTCTTTATTCCCTACTGCCGCACTAACTATGGCAACTGGCAAACATATAAGCCAACTAGCTAATAATTTTTTTAACTCCCAGTTTATAGATGAGGTCGCATTCTACAAACCTAGAATGTCTTGTTTTTTCTTCCCTGGGAAACAAAATTTAGTTATTTAATGTTCTAGCTCATTGAACTACAGTAACAATATATTAATGGCTGAACAAAGAAAAAAACCTGAAAAGGTTGGTTTCGGTCTCTTTTGTTCTTTTCCTAAGTAATGTGGATGTATAGATGTCATTAAATGTGTATTGATCTTGGTGGTGCACCACACAGCTTAGGTTATATGTCTTCTTCAGAGTTGGCCTTCCAAGAAGTGGATGCATCAGTGGTCCTGAAGTATTGTAGTTCAACAAAAACTACATTTGGTTGTAGTTTTGCCATTATGGCATTTGTTTTGTGTTCTGGAATAACCGAACAATATTGGCAGCATCTCATGTGCTTTATACTAACATTTGATTATGAAAATAACCCTTTTATGAAATAATGGGAATGTTAGCTGAACTGAAGTGGAACGATTAGTTGGAATTGTTCTAAGGTGCTTTTTTATGGAGGTTTCTATTTTTAATGACTAAAGCAGTATAACTTAAACCATTGGGACCTGGGACTTCCGATGAAATTTCGCATGGAGGAAGGTGCAAAACTGATTGACCTTTACAGATGACTTCAAACACATTATGGTGATGGGACTCTTTGCTGCAGTTAAAAATTTGAATAGTGCAAATGCTTTAAAGAAGACTGTAGGTCTGTGAAGGATAATGATGTTGTGGCTTGGAGCCCACTCCAGTTGTTCCTGTGAACATTCAGCGAGTGGAACACCTGATCCTGGGAATCGATGGGTAACTTACAGAAGAGACACATGAGTCTGTGGGAACTGTAAAATCATTCATGAACACCACTTGCACATTACAGGAATTCAGCTGGGATTTATTTCCACATCACCCGTACTGTCCTGGCCTAGGTCCAAGCCATTTACACATGTTTGGGCCATTAAAGAAATTCCTTGCAGGCCATTGTTTCAGACGTCCAATCATGACGCCATACTGAGAACACTTTCTACCTCAATGGTCTCCAAGCAGTATTGAAACTCTGGGATAAGTGCATTAGTGTAGCAGGGGATTATATAGAGAAATAAAGGGAGGTTTTATTCAATCAAAAAACCTGGTTTGACTTGAACATGAGATTTGAAAGTCATTTCAGTAGAAATGCTCCATGGATAATATTGTCACTAATGCATTACTTGTAGGTGAAGTGTGCAAAAGTAGGTTTCTACAGAGTGAAAACATAGAAGATTGTCTTCTTTTTTTACACAATTGTAATCCCACTTTCATCATAGGCAATTATCAGATGCTTGCTGAGTCTCCTGAATTGCAGAGCAATTATCAGTTGAGGAGGGTCAGGGCTAACACATGCATCCTCTAAGATGTCTATTGATTACCATGTTTTTCAAGCTCTTTTTAATGAAATGTCACTGGGCAACTGAACATATTTTAAGGAAAGCACTAACAACCATTTTCCATATACATGAGACCAATTATTAGCTAGTGCTCTGATTGACAGGCTATAAATGCAGGGCATTCTTCTTCTTAAGATAGCAGGTTTAGTGGTGAATTCTGGACTTTTGACCATAATTGTGAAAATAATTTTTATCCATGTCTCCCATATGGCAAGGTGTACAAATTGAATAGCATCTGGCTTGAGAAAATGTAATAAAGGTTTTAAGCTG
This sequence comes from Dinotopterus cunningtoni, assembly GCA_028565755.1. NCBI lineage: Eukaryota > Metazoa > Chordata > Actinopteri > Siluriformes > Clariidae > Dinotopterus > Dinotopterus cunningtoni. The sequence goes on along the minus strand of JAOTRS010000001.1, from coordinate 17,185,160 downwards.
GCTATCTGCTTCACACTGTGTCCCCAGTGCACAGACGATGGTGTTACACTTTTAAGGTAGCCACAAAAGAGATGTTTCTAGGTGACTCTACCAAAAAATCACAAAGCGCAATTTTAACGAGTATCACTGTTTGCATAATAGTAAGAAAAGTGTGGTCTGCTGCGCCAGAATGACCTAAGATGGGTAGCACACACCAAGCACTCATTTATAATAAAAATATAAACATAACATTTTTACCACCTTAGGGGTCCGGAATGATATTTACTTTATTAGATTTATAAAAGAAATAAAAAAGCCTTTTTTTTAACAAAAACTTCCAGTTGCATTATAATTTTTGCCCCTATTCCAATTGTGTTCCCGTTCGGTGAAAGACATGCCTGCAATTAGGACGCCCACAACTCGAAACTTTGTTTAATTTCCCGTTGCTTAGGAAATTTACATATCAATATGCCTTTCATCGTCGAAGTGCATTCTTCGTTGCAATTCAGCCAGTCACATTTTCAATTAGTGTTCCCGTTTTGTCTATTTGATCCGTTTACTTTTTTGTATCTCTGCAAGTTATTTTCTGTATGTTATGTCAGCCTCTGAGTCAGAAAGTCTTACACAATGTTGTTATTGTCTCCCTGTGTATTATGTAGGCAGTAATTTTGGACAACGTTTGTGCTCCCAAGATAAATTCCATCCCATTTAGTAATCATCATAAGCGCAGCTTTTTTTTTCATTCTGGAAAACATAAAGTGGTATTTCATGCGTTACTTAGACTCAAAAACACAATAGACAAAAGTGTAACTGTGATTTTTCTTTTTATTGTTTTCCATGCTGTTTCTTATAGCTATAGAGATGAGAACAGACACAGACAAATATATAATCACTATACAAGATTCTGCAATATTCTACATACTGAGTATTTTTAAGTAATTATCAAATGAAATTATAACTCGAAAAGTGACACATGTCTAGCCGTTACCCATCATGCCAATCAAACACCCTCACGTAAGTTGTCTCTAATAATAACGCATGGGATATGCCATGACTCACTTTAGTCATGATCATCCATCTGCGCTTTTTGTTTTCTTCCAGCTCTCAGGTTGAACTGACGTACTGCTCTTGGGAAGCTTGCGTTTAACTTTTGTATATAGAAGTTTATAATTTTTTTTTTTTTTTTACCTATTTACATTATAGTTAAAGAATAAACAGAGCTCATAAGCATGGATTTAGGACCAGTAAATTTTTATTACTGACATGCTTTTTGGATTGACTCAGCAAGAGATTTGTTTAAAATACATTGTAATATGCAAAGCTTCTTAGGTAAAGACTTTAAAGACTTTTGATTTAGCTGTGCTGCATTTTGAAGTCTCTTAGATTTTTTTTGAACAGCCATTTTCCTGTCTTTGAAATATTCATTAACTGACTAAAGCTTCTAATAAATTCAGATCGAAAATGATCCCTTCCCAGTTGACAGAACAGAAAGTGCTTATGCAGTGCTTGTTTCAGCATCACTCCAGTGACTAGTTGTGTTCTTTTGTGTTACTGTTCATTTGCTTGTTTTAAATCTTAATGTTTCAGCACCTTATTCTCTTTCAATTATATGGGGCAAATCGTGTAGAGATCATCTGGTACTAGCTATCTTCATATTCATCTTATGAAACTGATAATGTAATCTTTGTTTTTGTGCACCAAACACAAAATTGTGGATGCATTACTAGTTTACATTTGGCAGGCTCTGTCAATCAGTGATTTATTTTTTGATACAATAACAAAATTATTATCAAGGTTCTGTTAATGGT
>JAOTRS010000001.1:17045593-17057547 GCA_028565755.1 Dinotopterus cunningtoni | reverse complement strand
ATACAAAGATATAGAATTTAGGACTATGTGTGGGAATGAGGTTGAATATAAATTGAGTAAAAATAGAAATGTCACGGGTTTAAAGTGTTTAAAGTGACTGTGCATCCGGGTAACAGAATGTCCAGGGGGTGTGCAAATATCCAGGGCAGGGCAGCATCCTGTGTGGTACATTTTACAAGTTTATTTAGAAATGGAAATAACAAAATAAAAAAAATAATCAAGTCAGGGTATTTATAGAATGTGATGCTTACAGAATCGCAATACAAATCAAACTTTTGTGGCAGGTCACGTATTGCCACACTGACTGCAAAACAACTTTTTAACTTAAATTATTTTTAAGTTTGTATGTGTTTATAATCCTACAGGTGGTAGGCACACTGTCAGGCAGCATAGAATCTTGTGTGAAAGTTTCTTTAGAATAGTAACAAAATTCCATATACTTTTTGAAATTGGGATATTTATAAACCCATGAACAGAATCGTAATACAAATTGGGTATGGTCATATCGTATCGGCTGGATCCAGGTGGTATCCATCCCTAGTTACCATAACTCTTCTTTCATCTGGCCTTATCACACCATGCAATTGTTGATTATTTTTTTATTAATATATGTAACTATTCTGTGATTAACATCTTTCTTTCTTCTTACTCCTTGTAGTATGTTTAAGCTTTTTGGGGAAATTTTACCAGTCACTTAAAGACAATAATGTGCAGTTTACCAGTGATGCCATTGAAACGGCTCTGGTCAAAGCCTGCAAGGATGCGAAAGGAAAGGAAAATCGATTTGTAAGTCACCTCTTTGCAGATGATTTGGATGTAGAAAAGATCTATAAACCCAATGTTTAACGTGTTTTTTTTTGTTTGTTTGTTTGTTTTGGCAGTGCTACTATATAGGAGCAACGAGCGATGCTGCTACAAAAATCACCAATGAGGTTTCTAAACCCTTGAGTTACCACGTACCAGTGGAGAAGGTCTGCGAAAAGCTTAAGAAAAAAGACAGTCAGATCTGTGAACTGAAGTATGGTAAGTTACTATTTCCTGATGTTGGGTTTGGCGGTTGCCAGGAGAACTGTACTTGTCTGACTGCATTGTGCCAAGTGTAAAGTTTATTGGAGGGGCATTATAATGAGGGATTGGTTTTCAGAAGTTGGACTCGGTCACTTATTTCCAGTCAAAGGTACTCTTAATGCTTTGGCATACCAAGACATTTTGGAAAATTTCATGCTCCAATCTTTTTGGGAACAGGGATGGCCTCTTCCTGTTTTTACATGACTGTGCACCAGTGCACAAAGCAAGGTCCACAAATGCGCTTCTGGAAGAATGGTCAAAAATTTCCAGCCTTCCCAGAAGAGTTGATGCTGTTATAGCTGCAAAGGGTGGGCCAACATCATATAAAACCCTATGGATTAAGAATTGGATGTTACTCAAGTTTATATGCATGAGAAGGCAGACGAGTGAATATTTTTGGCAATATAGGGTAACTTGGACTTTGAGCGTCATAACAAATCAACACAACAAAAGACAAAATTTATTTTACCATAGGTGGGTATACCTCTGATTTATAACAATGTCCTTAATAATCCATTTCTTTAAGACTGTAAAGTGGTATCAATTGGTAAATGAATAGTGTTCCTGTCATATATTTGATTGCCTCTGTTTGTTTTTATAATTGTTTATAAATATGATGCTTATATACATGCATTAAGCACTAATTTAATGAAGACCCAATTTGAGCTTTTCACTGAACACTCTGAGGAATTTCCCAAGTTCAGTTCAGTTCAATTAAATTTTATTTTAACAACAGCTATTGTCACAAAGCAGCTTTACAGAATCAAAAGTACGGAAATGAGTTGGAAAATGTGAGGAAATATGTATAAATCACCATGATCACATTGTTCCTGATGAGCAAGCCGAGAGTCAAAGAAATTCTCCTGAGATGGCAATAGGAAAAAACCTTGAGAGGAACCAGACTCAGCAGGGAACCCATCCTCATTTGAGTGATATCAGGAAGCAGGGATGGATCTGCAGTCATTCTGTGTGTTAGGAAGCTGGAAGTTCAGTATAACACGAGAGGTGTTTAAGAAGGACTTCAATCAAGTTAAGTTGATTGAAGTCCACTTTCATTGTTGGAGGCTCGGGTACAACACCGTTTGAGAATTTTAGTCCTAAACTATTGAGTGACAGCAGTCACAAGCCATCAGAAAAAAAAAACTGCCTGCATCAGCCGAGTCCAAGACCACAGTCACCACACGCATACCAAACAACACGTATGTTGTAGTTCTTATAGCTGCTCCTAACAGGGGGCACCAAAGCAGAACATCCAAACCAAACATTTGATTTTTAGGTTTTACACCGGATGATCTTCCTAACAAACCCACCTATTTTTATCCAGGCTTGGGACTGGCATTAGGCGGGTCCTGTGAACCCCCTGGGGCATTGGCCTGGGCCTTCTGCATTGGCAAGGCAGGACATTCCCACTAAGCCACCAGTTCCCACCAGTTAGAGTGGTTAGAGATAGTAGTATTTACCACCATTTTAAAACCCCTACAACAGTACATTATATTGTCTGGAAGCTCTAAACTCTCTTAACCCATGATCCCATCGCTGGCCATGTTGGATTTAGTTTTTGAATGCATCCCATGTCGTTGCACAGCCCAGGCCTGGATTTTATTTTACAGCTTAACACTGCGCCACAAACAAGCGAGGGCTAAATTATACCTTCAGTAGCTTTATTAAGGAAGCTTTTGTGTTTTTAACACATTATCCATTTAAAAGAATTAATGTTTATTTATTTATTTATTTGTTTGTTTGTTTTTTATTTATAAAGCACCACGGGAATGTGAAACTGATGTTCAGGAGTGAGAAAACGCATCACTGCTTCATAGCAGTACAGATTTTTCCTCTGCCCTTTTGATGTTTATTCACTTTTTGTATATAGAGTATGAATGCTTGTTTAACATTTAAAATGTTAAAGTTCTTTTACTGAGATACAGCTGACATTTGCCTGTGAATAAATGCACCTTTTACGCCTTGAAAGGTGTCTCTTTTTAATTCATGTTCATCTGAGTAGAGATTATGTCCCAAGGGTAATGCAATTTATTTGTAGCCTGATTTGAACTACTAGGATTAAACCATCGCTACTACTACAATTGCTGCAGCAGTGCAGATATAAATTTGCTCATATGCACCTATTGTCTAATGCAAATACACCCACCCAACAAAAAACTTTAGAGACGTGTGATTTGATTGTAGCATGTGTTTGAGAATGTTCCATATATTTAGGAAATCATTCAGGCAGATTATGATTTATCATTTTTCCAAAGAGAGTATCGATTTTGCTTTGCAAATCAACCCTGATTAGGGGCATTTGAGTATCTGTCACCTGTTAAGGTGTGGGAGTAACCCTCACACACTTTGTGTGGGAGCTCTGCTTTTTAACATTGGAGTCCACTGATACGAGATGGTAGAGAACAGTCAAATAAAGCAGCCTTTTCGCTGACTTTAAAAAAAATATATATTTTTTTTTTCTGAATCAAAATAGCAGACTGTTCTTGTCTCAGCTCGAGTTCCTGCTTAAAAGATGCACCCATGCAACACCTTGAGTTTTCTGTCACTTTCATTTGAGAATGTATTCATTTAATAAATAAAAGCAATCCATCTGTGTTTGGCTATGGTGAATATTTAACAAGTAGGAAGTTAACTTTGGGGTATGTTAATTAAAACTGCTCCAACTTTTGTGGGGTGTACAAATGTAATATGCTCACAACAAAGTGTCACATTTACCACTTGACAATACTTTTTAATACAAATCATAATTCGAGGATGATTAAAAACGCTGTGTTTGACCCATATCTTGTATTGTAGTTAAAACAGCTGAAGTAACCAATCAGTAGTTAAAATATCGTTGGTTCTGAGAAGGTCCTTCCTTTTCTTTTTTTTTCCTCTCTTCCTTGCATCTTTTTTTTTTTTTTTTTAATCTAATCCCCCAGTACATAGCTACCTAGCTACCAGATTAGTTGTTTGACCTGTTTGAAAATGTGGCGCAAACTTTTATAGATGTGTAGATTTATCAGGAAAAAAAAACATTGATGTGTACTGCTTTTTCCCAGCAATATATTTCTTGTACCAGAAAAAATTATCTTGTACAAAGCGACATTGTGCCTTCACACCTCCAGAAAAAAGGTGTTTTTTCTGTCGATAGTTTGATTCCAATCTCAGGTCTGAGTTCACATGTTCTCCCTGTGCTTAGTGGGTTTCCTCCCACGTTCCAAACACATGGAATAGGTTAATTGGCATTCCCAGATTGACCATAATATGTGAATGAGTGTCTGCCCTGTGATAGATTACATCATTCCCAAAGTTTTCTGGGATTAGCTACAGGTTTTCCTCCACCCTGTACAGGATTATGTGGTTTAGAAAAGAATGAATATTGTTGTAACATTTGATGAGGAAATACTTGGTGGAGTTGTGATTAGTATGTTGTGTTTTCACCACCATGGCCCAGCTTAAGGACGGACTCCAGCCACTAAATGTTTGCAAGAGTCAGTGCACATTGTCCCAGGCCAGGGAAAGCTACGAAGGGAACAACGCTGTTTAAAAAAAAAATAATAATAAACTGAAAAAACATTAACTGAAGGCCCATATAAAAAAGATAAAACCATGGTTATTGTCCGTCTCAGACCGTAAATTTTGAAGGAACTGAATGAGTGGGGAGCTGAATAAATATCTTTACTGTGCCATGCCTAATTTGCATGGAATACGATTAACAGATCTATAGGACAGAAAAATATACAGTATAACCAAAATTTGAATGTTAGTTGCCACATACAATCATGACCATAAGTATTTGTGCAGTGATGTTTTCTATAATTTTTCCCATGTATACCAAACAAATTGATGTTAAACAAGGAGATCAAGATGTGCAGATTTTCAGCAAAAGGTTTAACAAGAAATATTGCTTTTAATTCAGTGGGGGGAAAAAAGTTCCCTGTCCAAATGGTCCTTACTCTACATAGAACATACGCATATGCCTGTTAGACTGTGTCTTAAATTGTAAAGTCTAGTTTTTGCTTAAAACATGCTATAAAAAAACATTTTATAAACTCTGTGTTGCCTTCAACAGATAAACAAGTGGACTTGAGCACAGTGGACCTAAAGAAGCTGAAGGTGAAGGACCTAAAGAAGATTCTGGATGAATGGGGAGAGTCTTGTAAGGGCTGTGCTGAGAAATCAGATTTTATCCGTAAGATCACAGAGCTCATGCCCAAGTACGCTCCAAATGCAGCCAAGGCACGGACAGACCTGTAAACTCTCTGTGGACTTGTGGGACCAAAGCATCAGCTAACAGCATCATGGATGCAATGGTGGCGCTGTGTTTCCTGATGGGGAGCATGGTTTTGTTTGTCATATTGCCTGTTCATCTAGTGGTAAACATGAGAACCGTGACCTTTCATCCATCCATTATTTTAAGTCATGTTGTACTGTAAATAAGAGACAACACTGTACTGTTTCAACCCCATGTTCTTAAATAATATAACAGCAACTCTAACTAGTAAACGGCATACAATTTGCTTATAGTGTTAAAGCGAAAAAAGTATCCATAATATTAATAAAACGAAAGGTGGGTTTACAAACATTTACTTCATGTGGAACAATTGTAAAACAAGGTTCAGCTAAGCTTTGAGTTGAAACAGTACAGAAACTGAAAATGTTTATACCTAGACATGATGGCTACGATTGCATACCACTGTCGCCCTGTAGTTTCTTTTTCTTTTTGACTATTATATAAAAGAGGAGATGAGTCCAAACCCGATTCAAAGTCACATTGACATCACTGTAAAACATGTTTACTAAAGTTGTACTATACTTTTTCATTAAAATAAGAAAACATCTCTTTTGCTTTCGGTTGATTTTTAAACACCAGATTTCTTTTCTAAAGTGTGCAGAGGTGCATGAGAACCAAATTAGTGCAGTCGGGGTCTAAAGAGTTCCCAAAAGTTTCAATGGCTTTGTTCTACAAGTACTTTCAGGTTTATTTTCATGTCACCTCCAGTATTCTCTGAAAGATAGATGTTATGTAGTGTGCAAGTTTTATACCATGTCACTGTCGAATTTTCAAATTCAGCCAGTTATGACAGCTATAACGCAAATCACAGGTTATATATACTGTATAACCTGTGTGTGTGTGTGTGTGTGTATATATACAAGTATTTATAAGTATAAATGTGCTTGTGTGTTATAGTTTGCGTTATATTTTTCAATAGGGACCTGTATGACATACTCCACATAAACATGTTGAAAAATGAAGTGTTGAAGTTTTTAAAAGGTCCTTTAAATTTCTAACATTGGAATGTCTTCAGGATGTAATGCATTGTAGGATTTTTTTTCTCGCTCTTTTCAATATCTTGTAAAAAAAAATTATTGTAAAAGAATGACTCTTTATAGTTCTTTTATAAGTAGTAACAGGAACTACCTTTCTGTGTACGTTTCACAACAGTAAGTCTACCAGTACATGAATAAAATCTTAATCTTGGCTAATTGCAAGCAAAAAAAAAGCTATTATTGGATGTTTAATTATTTCTGACCCTGTAACCACGTCTGTTTTAAGTTTTTAGCCATCTGTATTTTGTAGGTATTTACTTTAAGTATTGGTCATCTGATGAAGTGAGGTGGAGGATCGTCTGGGCTAGCTTGTTAATGAAGTCTTTGAGCTATCCATGATAACCGATTAACTATTTTTGTATTGTAAAACATGATCGAGTTGACGTGTACTGTGTAAATAAGGCCAGATGATCACCTATCAGCATGGGTTTGGACCACATGGCAGATGAATTACATGCAAACCTATGCAAATAATACACATGCAGTGTGGTTAAGAGCCTCAGCTGTACATGCTGTAAGTATACGTACAGGTTTAAATACAACATGTATTTATATACATGTCTAGAACTGATAAAAACAACAAACAAATAAATAACGGTTAATTTAAATCATTTTCCAAAAATCTTATCCCGTGACGTCATGACGCACTAATTTACGTCGGCACAAACCCCGCCCACCGGCGAGCGCGCGCGCACACATTCCCATTGTCCAAGATGGCGGCGTAGGTGCAGCGTATACCAGCCCATGTTTTTAATCGCGTTTTATCGTTTTATTATTTTCCCCGCCACTCATTGAACGTCTCTTTGCAGTGCAAACGCGCGTTTTGTTTTGCACACCCGACATCTTGATGTGCAAAGCGTCGAAAATCGCGGACTTTGTCGTGCATCCGGTCTGGATTCTGTTTGGCTTTGGGAAAAGTTTGAGCATCCGAAAATGAAAAGGCAGGCCGAGCGGGACTCCAGTCCGAGCAGAGCTCTCGCTAAACGAATACGGGAAAGAGAACGAGACCGGGAAGCGAGCCGCAGGGAAGATGCAGCTGCCGTTACTCAGCCTCCGCTCGCGCTGCTTCTCGCCGAGAGCCGGAGCTACCAAAAGCAGCAGCAGCAACAACAACAGCAGCGCGCGCGCAGCCGCAGCGGCGAGCGCGAGAAGCCCCGTGCGCGGGAAGAGCGAGCAGGCCTTCTGCCGCGGCCTCCCTCCATCCTCCCGAAAAGCAAAGCCGCCGTCCCGGACCCGCTCGGTGGCAGCAGGAGCACGAGCGGGCTGGAATACAAGACTTTACTCATTAGCAACTTGGGCTCGCAGCTGTCTGACGAGCACGTGGAGGACGGGCTGTTTCACGAGTTCAGGAAGTTCGGAGACGTCAGCGTAAAGCTCTCGCACACGCCAGAACTGGGCCGAATCGCCTACGTGAATTTCCGACAGCCGGAGAGCGCGCGAGAGGCGCGTCACGCCAAGGCCAGGCTCGTGCTGTATGACCGGCCGCTCAAAATCGAGCCCATGTACGTGCGGCGTCGCAGCCTCACGCCGCCTGACGTCGCCTACGTGCCTCTGCATGGTCCGTATCCCTATAGACAGCGGTCTCTTTCACCTGGAGCCAGCGCGATCCGGGACGTTAGAGCGAGACATTACGTTGAGAGTCTGACTCTGCGGGAACGAGAGCGGGTTTTGGACTATTACAGTGCTCTGGAAGAACGGAGCCGTGTCTTGGCATATCCTCTGCCTGAGGATGATTTAATGCCCGAGGATGACCAGCGTGCCACTAGGAACTTGTTTATCGGTAACTTGGACTACAACGTGTCTGAGGCAGAGCTGCGTCAAGGTTTCGACAAGTATGGCATCATTGAGGAGATCGTCATCAAGCGCCCTGCTCGCGGACAAGGCTGCGGCTATGGGTTCATTAAGTTCCAGAATCTGGACATGGCACACAGAGCCAAAGTGGCCATGCAGGGTCGTGTGTTCGGTGGAAATCAGGTAAAGATCGGCTATGGCAAGGCGAACCCCACTACCCGCCTCTGGGTGGGTGGTCTCGGGCCGAACACCTCATTGGCTGCTTTGGCACGGGAGTTTGACCGTTTTGGCAGCATTCGCACTATTGATTATATGAAAGGAGACAATTTTGCTTACATTCATTATGAGAGCCTGGATGCAGCTCAGGCAGCGTGCGCCCAGATGCGAGGTTTTCCTCTGGGTGGCCGCAGGCTGCGTGTTGACTTTGCCAAAGCAGAGGAGACACGAACCTACCCACAACAGTACCCACCACCCATCCCACTGCCCTCACATTATGATATTTTAGCTGAAGGTTTCGGTCGGCACCGAAGTCTGGAGCGGGAGCTTAGAGCACGAGCCCGCTCGCCTTCGCATCCTCTTTATACAGAAAGGGAACGAGAACGAGGGCTTCTCGAACGAGACTGGAGTCCTCCAAAGAATACAGAGAGGAGGAGTAACCCGGAAGCATTTGGTCGTGCGAGAGCACGCAGTCGTAGCAGAGAGCGCTGGGCTAAAGGCCATGAAGAAAGACGCAAGCGGCGGAGTCGGAGTCTCAGTCCTGGTGAACAGTACGAGGAAAGAGGACGGTCCAGGGTGCGAGCAGGCCCTCCAAAGACTCCAGACGACAGCCCTGAACGGACTCGTGGCCGCCTTCCAGACTCCACGTCTGAACCACAAGATCATACACCTGACAGCAGTCGTCATTCCAGCGACGAGCGACAGACGCAGGATGCTCGGAAAGCTGGGGATCCTGAGCGCAACCATCGCAAAACTGATCCAGAGCCAGACTCGCACTCTGAGAAGCCGAAAAGCGAACCTAAAAAGCCGAGCACGCTTTCAGAATACGCTCAGAGCCTCAGCCGAGTGTGGCATGGCTCTCTCGTCCTGAAAAACAGCTGCTTTCCCACTAGCATGCACCTCCTGGATGGAGGAGCTAACTTTTTCCTTTCACTTCTGAAGGACCAGGCGGACAGTGGCAAGATCACACAGCTCAAGATCGCTCAGCGTCTACGGCTTGACCAACCCAAGCTGGATGAAGTGAGTCGCCGCATAAGGCTGGGCGGCACCGATGGCTACACCGTCCTCCTAGCCGTACAGGGACCCATGGATCGTGACTCGCCTCCGCCCGACGGGCTCCAGAAGCGCTTCCTCCGTAACCTGGTGACCTACCTCAGGAGCAAACAAGCAGCCGGGGTTATTGGTCTGCCTCTGGGTGGCCCAAAAGAACGCGAGACAGGTGGAATGCTATACGCGTTCCCGCCTTGTGACTTCTCCCAGCAGTACCTTCAGACTGTTCTCAAAACTCTGGGCAAAGTAGAGGAGGAACATCTGGTTGTTGTGGTGGTTAAAGATTCGACCCAAGCCTAACCATTGCAATCTATTGTTTTCTTTCGAAAACACATAAGCGTACGTTTTTAACCCTCAAAACTTTTAAGTTACGTGCGAACGCTTTTTTGTTGTTGTTGTTATTGTTGTTGATGGATTATGCTTGACACCTTTTACACATTCACCATCCTTGAAGATTTTATGTTGTCCTTACACACTATTTGAAAGCAACTCTCATTTTCTTTTTTTAGTTTTCAGTTGATGCTTGTTTTTTTTTTGTATACTTGAGAATTTTGACAGACTTGTTTTTACTTGTTTTTATCAACTTTTAGTTCTTGATTTGCACGTCATTTTCAAAATGTTTGCTGATCTTCATTTTACAGAAGGTAATTTTGGAGGATCCAGTCCAATGAGCTAATATAATGGATGTCTATTTGGCACTAAGTGAAAACAAGTGACGAGTTCCTGCAAAGTTTTTCTCCTGTTTTCTCAGTAGCTTCTTTTCACCAACGCAATTTAAAAGAAATCTGTTTTTTTTTTCCTGTTTGGTTTGGTTATCCTGACTGACCAAGTATGAATTTTAATGTCATATGCACATTACAGGGAAAAGGGTCATTTGTCATTGTAGGCATCTACCTCTGGAATGGTTTTGATCGTATTTTTAGTTTTTAAATGACGTCTTCAGCGATATTTCTGACAAACGCACTCAGAATTAACAGTCAATGTTCAAGTGTGGTGCTGGTTTGAGTTGTGTCCATCAACACTATGTTGTTATTGTAAACACTAAGACTTGTGCACACTAGTGTTACATTAGTGCAGGATGATGTTGATCATTTTTAAGTTTCGTTTTACAGCTAAATTAAGCCATGGCAAGCTATTTTATTTTCTTCTTTTTTTATTTTTTATTTTAATAAGCTGAAATTATAAACACTGTCAACAACCATTTTTGTGAAAGGACTACAGTCATTCAACACTATTTCATTCTCTCATTCACCCTGAAACTGTACTGAAACACATTCCTCAGCCGCTCCAGGACACTCCGCTCTCTTATCCCACGTGCAGCTTTTACATTTTTTTTTTTTTTTTAATTTCCTCGTTCCCTCTTGTTGTTTTTCACCATGTGTTTGAATGATGTATGCTATGTATGGAAAAAAATGTAAGTAAACATTTCAAATTCTTGTTTTTAATCTTGTCTCAGCTCTCATGCTTTTAATTCCCAGATCTTGTAGCTTTGCATCATAAACCTGACTGCAAAGGCATCTACTAACCTGCAGTTAACAGCGTTAAAATCTCGAGCACAGATTCAGCACGAAAGTCACATCTCCATAGCTACCTCGCCACATCCTTTCTTTAAAATCAGAACCCTAAGGTCAGTGGTAACCAGGCAACCGTGCTCAACAAGTTTCCAAGTGCATCACTAGAACAAGAAGACACCCCACCTTGGGCTCACTTTGTTTTCAATGTCTTTTGGTCACTAGATGGCAGCATGGTTCCACAGTGGACATTGAGTTCTCTTTAGCCCTGATGTGTTAGCAGGAAGTTGCTTCAGGGGACGGACGCAGCGGTGCATATTAAACACCAAGATAACGATCGTACATTATTAAGCTGCAAGGAATTAACATTTGACACTTAAATCTCCACAGCGGTTCATGTGTAGAGGATGTATTACCCATGAAACCCTGGGTAATACAGCCTCAAAATTATTTCTTTATAATATTAGGTTTGAAATGAAACATCAGGCAATAATATTTCAGTTGTGGTAAAATGTGTATGAAAAAAAATCTTCTCAACTTTTATCCAGTATAAAAACATTTTTTTTAAAAAGTTGCCCAGGTGTAGAAATACTGGGACTAAGCAAATAATGTATTTAAAAAATTATAAATGGTTAGCATACCTGCTTTAAGGTTTTTTAAGGTTTAACTGTTTGGGGTTAATATCTTAAAATTAGGCCTGCACTAAATGATAAAAAAAAACATGTTGCGACTGTGATTTGTAACTGTGAGGTGTAACTGTTCTAACATGTATACTGATCAAACATGTATATCTAGGCTAACAGGAAATTAAATAACTGAACAAAATAATTTCATTAGGATGACGTTTGCCTATATAAATGCTTAAATTATTGAGAAACTACATAAATCCCAGGCTATGTATGTTATCCGTAATAAATTGCAGGCTTACATATATATATATATATATATACTGAACAAAAATATAAACGCAACACTTTTGTTTTTGCTCCCATTTTTTATGAGATG
>JAOTRS010000001.1:17009159-17031724 GCA_028565755.1 Dinotopterus cunningtoni | reverse complement strand
CTCTTGCACACCGGTGGGTGCTCTGTAAAAAAGGATTTTTTTAGAAACTCACAGTAATTAAAAAAACAGAAAGCCCCAGGGGGGAGGGGGAAGTAGGGGATTTTTTTTTTGGGGGGGGGGGGGGGGGGCATTAATAACATATGTGCAGATATCAAAAAGATATCAATACCAAAACCTTATGAAATACTATGATTATACTTTTTTAATATGAAAATTTAATTAAATGCATAAATTGAATTACAACTGCTACATTTTTCTAGTTAAAGAAACTTAAATTACTAAGAGTTTTCTAAACAGTTAAAAATAACAATAAAAACAATACAGAATTCTTCTTTCTGTTGTAAGTGCTAGCTAGCAAACATGGTCACTAATTTTATAGCGTTTTATGATGCCATAATAGTTAGCATAATAGTAGCTAGCTTGCTTGAATTAGTTAGCCTAATGATAGCATTAATCAACTGTTGTACCCTATTGCTAGTTACATGTTGCTATTTAACATACCTTTATTTACTCCACATTAAAATTGCTAGTTAATTACCATTTCAGTTGATCTTTCATACGATGGTCAATATCTACACTTCTAAAAATGACATCTGGCAAACATATGAACTTATTTTTATGCCACAGTTATCTTCTTCAACATTAGCCAACAAACATGACTACAGATTTTTACTGACAAAATTTAAAAGGTAGCCTAAATGTAAGCTAACTTGATACTCAGTTAGCACATTAACTAGCATTGTACTGTGTTTAGGGAACTTATCTTATATTATATAATAGCTTTACTGAGTTGTCCTTATATTAGATAATAGCTTTACTGTGTTGTACTATGTTTCTTTAACTGGGTGCAATTTTAAATACTAGATATATTTTAGACACACACATCCAATATAAAAGCGGAGTAGCTTTGTTTAAAATTATCTAAATGGCATCCAGAGTAAAACCTGTGCCAAGCTGTTGTGCAGATCGGATGGTCTCTCGATGGGAGCAGCCGAAGACCAACAAATTATATGATACATTGCAGACATTTCTAATACACATCAGAATAGTTATCTTAATGCTAACCAGCAAATTTAGCTATTATGAAATGTATTAGTTGGCTTATTTGGTTCAGCTCATTTAAGCCACACATATAATTAACCTGAAATTTGTGGCTGTTTTATCGATCATGTAGACCGAACACATGGTGAGTTCAATGATTAAACACATGTTCTTATAATTCATTATTTTAGCACTTATCTGTTGGCCATGTATTTCAATGTTTTTGTTAAATCCTAGCCTGAGGGCAGATACTCCTAAATGGCATATGGCACCAGGTGGCTTCCTCTCTTCTTCTGCTTTCATTGATTCCATCCTGTGATTATTTTCATCTTTCAGGGAGAGCTAATAATCCCATGGGACTCTGAAATGGGACACGTCAGAGGCCTTTGTATGGGGTAAAGAGTTTTATTTCATTAGCCTTTGCCAGAAACAAGTTTGTTTTTTAGGGAGAGGTTGGTTGTTTCTACATAGAAGTGTCATTCAGTCTTTTCCTCTGTGGTTAAAACGGAAGCTATAGTCAGTCGGCATTGCCTGTTACAAATTCATTGCACGCACTGTGTTGAGAGAAATAAAAAGAAAAATAACAGCAGACTGAATAATTGAAAGAAGAACTTGCAGTGTATGTGATGTATTAAAATAAAAAGGAAAGCTGGGAACACGACGTACAGCCTAATCATGTCATCAGCATGTGCCATTGCCACACCAAGCCCACTTTGCACACACACTGTAGTAATCTGTGTAAAAATGGGTTGATAAATGATTCTGGGTATGACTCCCGTTGAAGTGCTACTGTAAGAGATACTAAAATGCTAATGCTCCACAGTGTTCGGAGTGTTGCTTTTTACCGGAGGCCATCATGTCAAATCTAAGCGTGAGGCAGAGCCGAATATAGATTAACTGTCATCCTCTTGAGAGACGCAAATGTGACCAAGACCTACTCTAGGGAAGAAAAAAAAATCAGTACTTATAGACACCAGAGTGCATGAAGAGTTTTCAGTAAATGAATTTATAATATATTAGATTTGCCTTCAATCCAAGAATAATATCTTGATGTGACATAGCCGTTCAATATTAGTGTTCAAATCCAAGGGCTCTCACAGAGCCACAGTTGGGCCCTTGAGCAATATAAAGTGATATATTTGGGCTAAATAAAAGTGTCAGCCAGATGAATACAGTACACGAAACCTAATGTAAGTGCAGAACTTCATGCCGACTTATTCTGTAATCATTTATACTTAGATCTGGGGAAGCATTAGATATGTTTAATACCATAGCACTGTTCAATTCCTGATTCTGATTGATTAAAAGAACTGTATCTCACCTGTCTGTATATATCTGCTTCTTCAATCCTTAAATAATAGTCTTGCTATTGTGGCTCTGGTGTAGGATGACTTAAGGATGACTTGTAATCTAGAATGTGGATAAAAGTCACTGCTAAAGGTAAATGCTGTGATATTATAATGGAAAATTCTTTGTGACTACCTTTGAAGTTTTGAAATTTGGACACAATTTTTTGAATGCTCAACACAAGCAACAATTTGTGCTTGAACTGTACAAGAAAATAAACCAATAAAGAAATATTAGATGAATTTACAGTGCCGTGAAAAAGTACTTACCCCATTCTTTATTTTTTTTATTTTTGCATGTCTTTCCCACTTAAATGATTGAGACCATCAAACTAATTTTGATATTACACAAAGATAACCTGAGTAAATACACAATGCAGTTTTTAAATAATAATGATTTCATTTATTAAGGGAAAAAAGCTGTCCAAACCTACCTGGCCTCATGTGAAAAAGTAATTGCTCCTAGACCTAAAAATTGATTATGCCACCATTGACGGCAATAACTGCAATCAAGTCGATAACTTGCAAATAGTTTTTCAGATTGTTGGGAGAAATTTTGGCCCACTCTTCTTTGCAGAATTGTTTTAATTCAGCCACATTGGAGAGTTTAACCTGTTTAAGGTCATACCTTTGACTAGGCCTCTCTGAAACCTGAGCTCCTGGATGAGTCGTTGTTGTGCTTTTGGAGTAATTTAGATTGGCCGGCCACTCCTGGGAAGGTTCACCACCGTTTAAAAACTGCATTTTGTATTTTCTCGGGTTATCTTTGTGTAATATTAAAATTTGTTTAATGGTGTCTATTATTGTAGGTCACAAATATGCAAATAAATAACAATAATAATAAGGAAGGGGCAAAAGCTTTTTCAACTCTCATTTATGTCATGCTGTACAAGCAAAAATACCTCGAACGAAGTCGAAAAGTGACTCGAACTTCCCATATATTTAAAGTTTCTCAGTCAACTCCTACCTAACTATGCACACAAACCAAGAAAGTCAGTAGGAGTAGGACTGTAGGAGTCTTTTAAGTTTATTACTTTACATTGTATGAAATTATATCAACAATATTCTATAGCAGACTTCGCAAGTAATGTGTTCTCTGTCCTTATGAAGATCCTCTGTAGACCAGTGACTGAAGAAAATTGTAATGTTCTTTTTACATTATCAATTGGTCGGTTCATGACTAGTGCATTAAATGGGCTTGTATAAACAGAAACATTGTTTCAGTCAGTTTGATTTAATTGGGATTTTTTTTCTTTGCTCATTAACATGTTTCGTTTAGGTTGGATCATTGCCACTGCTGTGTTTGTTGCTATTGTTGCTTAAGCCAATGGCATTCATCTTTTGCTGAATTTTAGATAAGGATCATAGTACCTCTGAGAACTCTTTTAAATGAAATTTCCTGATGCTTAATTGTAGTTTCTTGATGGCGAGGGCTGGTGAGCATCACGTTATGAATTTTAATTTTGACAATTTTTACTCATGAGCAAAAATTTACTCACAATCAAGGCAAATAATTTTTATCATTTTTGACTTTTGTCTGCAGAAGAAAATTGGGATGAAAATCATTCTGTATAAAGCAGCTTAAGGCCAGTTTAATTGACAAACAAAGGTTTTGTATAAACCATACCTTTCCTGCTTGAAAATAATATCGTTAAAAAAAATGAGGTGCAATATGAGGTGTTTAAGTGAAAACAGTATAAGTATAACTAATAATTATAAATTGTTTTTGGATGGAATCAGCCATCAGATAGACAAATGAACAAGCAGAAATACTTTGAAAGCATCTGAAAGTATTATTACAGCTCTGTAATTTTTAGATCTATTCACGGTTCTGATGATTAAAAAGATGAGGATTTATTAGTCATGAATGAGAGAAAGTAAGTAAAGTCGGTTGAATTTTGTGTAATTTTGAAATAAAATGTACGTTATTCAGAGGCATGAGAGCAATCAGTAATAAATATTACAAAAGAAATTCCAAACGTCCAGATCATCCAACCACTGGGGATGAATGAGACCACTGTTTCAGCAGATGTCATTTCTAACATTAAACGGCAGCTACTGTATTTTATGGTTATATTCAGCATTCATAATCTCCCTCTTCTTGTCGTTCACGAGCCTATAGGCAAGTCATCAATCACAGCAACACACTCACATAAAGCTTTAAATTCTCTAACAAGCCATCCATAACATATCTCCTGCTTTTGATCTCTCTTATCTTTTCGACACAATTCATGCGCTCTTTTAGTCCTGCGTGAATGAAAAGTACAGCACGTCTTTGCACCCCGGTTAGTGCTAAAAATAGAACTGTTCTTGGCACTTAGCAAAACACTTCTCTCCCAAATTTATGACAAACAGCATAAGAAAAAAAAAGTTAGCTTATGATGAAAGAAAGTGCAAGCCTGAAATCAAATCAGCTGAGGAAAAAAAAGGCTCCCTAGACAACTTTTTGTTTACTGTATGTAAGATACTAATGTCTTTTACAAGGTCTTGCAATGGTTTAACCAAAAATGTCTCAAATATAATCTTGTGTTTAATTCCTTTGGAGCTTTAAGCCTCATCGCTCCATTACAATTACTGTACTTGTAGATGACATTAGTGGCTTAATGTTGAACAATTAAGTTGTTCATCTCACCCGAAATCATTTTTTGAAAAAAATATGCTTTGTTTAACTTGCATCCAATTCCCAAGTAAACTTTCTCATCGCGTAGCTAAACACTGTAAGGTTATAACAGCAGCCAATTTGGACCCTTGGAGATATGTATTTACAGTAGGAATGTATGAGGGCATTCACGTTAGACCGGGACTTGTGATGAAATTGAATTGTTAATGAAGGCATACAACTGATTGACATTTACAGTAGACTTCAAGCACAGTATGGTAAAACTCGTTTAAAGAAGACAGTATGTTCATGAATGACGATCCTGGCTGAGGTAAATCGCAGTCCACTGCAGTCGTTCCTGTGAACAGTCACCGAGACACATAAGACGCATCCGTCTGTGGAAACTGTACACACAATCATTCATGAACACCACTTGCGCATCATAGGAACTCGGCTGGGAGTTACTGTCATATCCGCCGTACAGCCCTGATCTTGCTCTTTCCTACATTTTTACTGTCGTGCATACACTGATCAGCTGTAAATAAATGATCACTGACAGGTTAAGTAAATAACATTGATTATCTTGTACAATGGCACCTGGAAGTGACAACTTTGACAAGCCCCAAATTGTGATGGCTGGATCACAGGGTCAGAGTCCGGTCCAATAGAAGAGCTACTGTACTGTAGCTCAAATTGCTGAAAATGTTGATGCTGGTTCTGACAGTAAGGAGTCAGAACACACCAAGCATTGCATTTTGTAGTGTATGGGGCTGTGTAGTGACAGACCAATCACAGTGCCCGTATAAAATTGTAAATTTTACAAGCAAAGAATTTGCATGTTCATTGGTTCACATTTATGTTCACTGCATTTACAAGAGCTTCAGTAACAGCCTGATCACAGTGGAAATTGTAGGAAATAAGTGAGTTTGTTCGACGATATCACAGACAGATAGAATCAAAAATAATAACTCTCCTGTGAGACCAATTATAAACTGGAGTAGCTGTAGGCTGAGGAACTGTTGAGGAATATGCTGACAAAGCTGACAATTTCTACCTCTGAGGGTTTTCTTCTGGTACTTCCCTATGGTTGTACAGTAAGTGGAAGTTATTTAAGTTATCTTACTCCACTTAAACTAGTCTAGACATTCATCTCTACCCTCCCTCATCAAGGAGGCATTTCCATCACATGCGGAACTGACGCTCAATTGATGTTGTTTTTTGCATCATGGAGGTCAGTGATTCCAAAAACACTCAAAACATCCCATCTGGCATCAACAAACATACTGTACAATGATCAAAGACACTGAAATCATGTTTCTATTGTCCTGTTTTGATGTTTGACGTGAACGTTATTATGAAGCTCTCGATCCGTGAATGCTTTGCACTGCTGCTGTCACATGATAGGATAATTGCATGAATAGCATGCATACAGGTGTTCCTATTAAAGTGGCTGGTGGGTGTATATACAATTTATTATTACAGTACATTCATCCAGCACCATAAATGTACCCTCTACATGAGCACATGTGTGGACAAAAACAAAGATATCCATTCTTTTAAATCTAAGCTCAACTCTTATACATAAATCACACAGTGATATTTTGGCTGACACTAATTCCAGAACTAAACCCAAGTTTAGAGGACTATTCTCATTCTCTGGCACTCTGTTCTCCCCAGTTTATGACTCTTCAATGGTGCCAGGTCGCTTTTATGTTGAGCGGAGGCTCTCGACAGCTGAGAGGCCCTCACCGTGTAATTAGCGGCTTCCATTCCGGGCCTCCTTTGTCTCCGGCTTGTCTTTAATAGCTGGTAAATTGTAATTATTATTCTAAACATTGCCGAGATGAGGTTATTGTGGGGATAAATTACTCAGTGACTTTTCCACTTTTTGTCTTGCAATGTTCTTCCACTCGAAACGGAGGATGTTGCTTAAAGAGGCACGGGTGGAGAACCAGAACGAAGTGCTGTTCTGCCGGTGCATCAAATGATTGTATGTGTAGTCAACTCCAGTGTATTTTTATGTGACACAAGCAGTGTTGCAGGGTTATCAGTAAACCCCGTCACCTCCCCCTACACACACACACACACACACACACACACACACACACACACGCACGCACACTGCCAGGATAACCCCTTCATGCAGCCTGGAAGAATTTGTTTGCATTTGAGCAGCTGTTGAAGTGTGAGCTTATTCATAGCAAGCTTTCATCCCGGGCGTTGTCATGTTGCCTTTGTCTCTTTTTTTGTGTCTGAACGACAGGACGGTTGGTTGTGTATGCAAAAGGGGATAAAGTTAAAGCAAAGGCAGGGCTAATTTAGAAGTTTATCTTGCAGCATTTCTGTTTTTCATGTAACATATGTGGTACTGACGATCTTTTTATGAATTTCCAACATTATCTTTTATTGTTTTCTATTTAACATGTTGAGTATTTCTTTTATACTGTTATTATTTAACAAATATGACGTGTGTAGAAGTGCAAGTAAACTTCAGTGTTACCGCATATATTTATTTAATAGAAAATGTAAAAACTATTAATAAATGAGGGAAGAAAGTCAGTAACGTAACAATTGATATTAAAAAAGTTGGAAAACAGTACAGCTGTACCGTAGTTCTGTATGTAGTAAATGTATTGATGAATTCCTTTTATTCAAACCTCATTAACTCAAAAACTAGTCAAAAGTTTATATAGACCAATTATTACTTGTTTAAATGCCTTTTTTTGTTTTTGTGTTGTGTAAACAATTTACAATGGAATGTTTTAAATAAGAATTTCAGCAATGCTAAAATTGATCCTGATACCATGATTACCTGATACCTAGTGTTTTTTTTTTCTTTTTTACGTTTAAGTAAGCCATAAAACAAATGGTGAAGTGCTGTTATAGGGAAAAAAAATCTTAATTCCACATCAACCTTCCAACCACTCACTCAATCACTCACTCATCGTCTATACCGCTTTATCCTGTATTCGGGGTCGCGGGGGCCCGCAGCCTATCCCAGGAGGCTTAGGGCACAAGGCGAGGTACAGCCTGGACAGGGTGCCAATCCATCGCAGGGCACACACACATACACACACTATGGGCAATTTGGGAATGCCAATTAGCCTAATCTACATGTCTTTGGACTGTGGGAGGAAACCGGAGTACCCGGAGGAAAACCACCAAGCACAGGGAGAACATGCAAACTCCATGCACACAGAGACAGGAATCGAGCCTGGCCGGGAATCAAACCCGGACCCTGGAGGTGTCAGTGTCAAGGCAACAGTGCTAACCACTACACCACTGTGCCGCCTACCTTCCAACCATTATACTTAAAAATGAATGAATAAATGACACATTGTAAGTTTTATCAATTTTTTGCTTGATGATCTTGAAGCAACTTGGTGATGTTTCATAATCATGAAAAAAATGACAGTAGAAATCACAGCTATTGTATGTTTACCAGTGAAAGTAAGGGCATTTCCACATGCACAATATGATGAGGATTGCAACTGAACAGCTAAAAAAAAACAACCCTTTGTAGTGGTCAGTTTGCTATGGAGAATAAAGAATGAACTTTGGAGCAAGGGAAAAAACTAATGTGGTCTGATGAGTTCGGATTCACCCTATTCCAGAGCAATGTTTGTGTCAAGGTGAGAACGGAAGCACATAAAGCGAAGCGCCCATCATGCATAGTGGCCATTGTACAAACCTCTGGAGGCAGTGTTATGATCTGGGGTTTCTTCAGTTGGTCAGGTCTCGACTCAGCAGCATTGTGTGATAATAAAATGAAGTCAGCTGACTATGTGAATGTACTGAATGGCCAGGTTATTAGGAGTTTTTTCTTTCCCATAGAGCACACTGGTTTTGGGAGCATAAGGAATCATTTTCACATGAGTTGGGCAATAATAAAAATGAATTAATTATTCAAGCGTGTGACCCCTTTTTGGCCAGGCAGTGTAACTGCTATAAACACTGTTCCTTCCTCAGGGTCTTTATGAGTGAATGAATACATTTCTGTCCTTGACCATTTTTAAAGCTTTTCCGTTAATGGTGCTGAAACTTGACACTTTCAAAAATGCTTTCTACAAGAAATAAAAAATAAAATCTTCATAAAACACTTTAAAAAGTATAGTTTTTTGTTATTGTTCATTAGTATTTCAGTAAAGTGTGTTAAAACAGACAAATAATCAACACCTTCTAACCAATCAGAGCATTCAACAATACTGTGATATAATCAGTTTTATGAGATCAACAAGTTGAACAAAAAACCCATAATAGAGACTTTACAGTTTACATTTCCATTGAATGCAGTATGAAGGTCACCACTGCGCTCAGACAACGTTACATTAAATGAGATAACAATGAACGACACAGCACCAGGATCAAGTTAATACAGTATGGTTTTATTCATTTGTATGGCATTAATGTATGGAGCGAAATCAAAAATCACACACATGTGCCAGGCTGACACAAGGACACACCCGGGTGCAAATAAAAAAAGGAAAAAAAGAGAGAGAGTAGTCAAGCAGTTGGACATTTCACACTCATATTTTGGCCATAGTGGAATTATCACGTTCAAGTGCAATGTCGCATGTCATAGAGCAATGCATGTGCCGTTTTATACAGTATAAAATGGTGGTTATTATGTGTTAATGTCTGGAATGAGATAATGGATAGAATACAACAAATATATAGTCGCACGGTTCAATATCTGCACACTCAGCCTCATTGCTCGCATTCGGCGTAGTCCTTCAACCCAGCCGTGGGTTATTTCGAGCTCCCGATGAGGCGTGACACAGGAAACCTCGCTGAACCACCGAGAGATGTTTTGCATAGACGCCAAGTAGAATTCATGCAAATGACTATGTGAGGCGTTAAGGAAACATAAAAAGACGAACACGTACACAGGGTTGAGATTTACCACATTAAACGGATGAATTGGTGAGCTATCGTGGCAATGTTCTGTCCATAAGATCTGGCTTTTACAAAAATAAGTGAGTTATATTCATATATTTATTCAAATGAAAACAACAAAATCGAACAGAACTAAAACAAGGTGAACGGAAACAGTCGTGATTAGAAGAGCTACACTTGATACACGTTTATGCCTGGGTTTATGAGTTAAATCAAAGTGTTCAGTCCGGTATTGCTTTTGTGTTACACTGTCAGTGGGTGTGTGTGTGTGTGTATGTGTGTGAGTCAAGTCAATATGTCGCCTAGCTCAGCATGAATGCCACAGCCATTCTCGACACACACCTGAATTCTCTCTAAAAGAAAAAGGCCCGAGTTACATCTCTGTAAGTAAAGAGTGAGAATCTGAGAGTGGAAACGGTTGTTGTCATGGAAACCATTGATCATAAAAGAAAACAGTCATAATAAATAAAATAAATAACCCATTTTCAAACAAATGTGACGAAACATAAAAAAAAAAACGACACAAAGCGAGCATTTAAACCTGTAGACTTTTTAAAAACTTTTTTTTCTCTATTTTTTGTAATATATAGTTTAGAGCATTTAAAAAAAATGAGAAAAGTTTGTATACAGAGGCATACACAGATATCTTGTATAAAAGCTGATACAGAAGTGTTTAGCATCAGTCACCAGTGTCTCATTGTATAAAGTCTTTTTGCGGGAATATGTTGTCATCATTAATAAATAAGAGCAGACAATAGATGAGTATTAGGATTGGGAGAAAATTTTCAGGTTAGGAATAAGCTATGGCTTTAGAGGCTACATCAGCCAGGAAAAAAAACAAACGAACAAACAAACAAACAAAAAACATAAATAGAACTATTTAAATACGCTATTGTCCTAATGTCTTAGTAAAGTCAAGTTCAGGACAAGCTATGTAACAAGCTATATCAAAACAAACAAAAAAGGATAAAGTCTCTTTTGACTACACGGCTATAACAGGTAAAAGTAGAGGGTTTCCCCGTTTTGTTTGAACAGAGGTGTGAGATTTTTTCTTTTTGTCTCTTCAAGACGAAGGTCAGTACGGTGCGAACTTCTGGCGCTCTGGTTTCTTGATTCCGTTGGCCGAAGAGATCTTGGCCGTGTAGGATGCCAGAGCGGCGTGGGCCGGAGCGGCGGCGGCGGCGGCGGCTGCTGCAGCTGTGCCAGCAGGAGCTGAGAGTGCCAGGAAGGGGACAGATTTCATTCCCAGGAGGCTGGAGAGGGGGAGGGCATAGGGGGCGCCCAGGATTGGAGCGTGGGGCAGAGCGCCCATCGCTGCCAGGGCTGCGGCAGAGGACGAGGCAGGGGAGGCGGGCTGGGTGAAGCTCATGTTCAGCTCTACGGGGCTCGACATGGAGGAGGACTGGGCGGTGGATTTGGCGGTCTCTAAACTGTATAAGGAGGGGAGGGGAAGGGTGGATAGGAAGAGGTGTTGGGAAGGACAGGTGGAGGGACACGGAGAGGGGAAGGGACCCGGATGGAGAAGGGTTAGAAGGTTAAATAAAAGACATGTTAAAGAAAGAAATTTGAGAGAGAAGTCAAATAAAATAGAAGAAAATAAAAAAAAAAAAAAAAAAGGAAAAAAAAATCATAAGAGAGGTGTGTTTTGCTGGAGGTTGCAACAGATTATTTGAGGGGGGACCTTGGCACTCATGGGGGAGGTGCTGTTTAATTCAGGGTGATGGCTTGGGTAGGGGCTTAGGGAAAGGAAACAGAATGATTTTAAATTCATTAGGACTTCCTCAATCCACACTCGGTGGAAAAGACAGCAGATGCATCTGGCAATATGCTATCCAATGCAAATGCAATTCATGACGTGCGTTTGTGTTTTCCAGCTTTTAGGGAATATTCAGAATTTATCATACAGCAAGGTCATTGGGTGATACTGTATAAAAACGGGGTGTGTTCAATATGCAGAAGGTTCTGATGCAATGCTCTGTAAATGCAGCGTCTTTTGAAGGATGGGTGGCGTCATTAGAATGAGTTTTGAGACATGAATAAAAACAGCTGGATGAAAGCGGTTGATTCCATCGATTTGATAACTAGGAGACTATAGATTCAATGCCTGGAGACTCTGCTTTACCCTATTCTTCCCCCTTACTGTATGCAGTTTGGCTTAAACCGCCATTCAAGAATTTTATGCTTATTAGAAGTCTTAGTTTTCCAAGCTACAAGTCTACTAAAAATGGAATTAAATAGAAGTTTATCATCAAAGGTCACCAGGTACTACAACGAAGCCATAACAGCTTCTCAAGTCTCCCATGTTTAAAAATAACCAACTTCGATTTGATGCGATAGACTTTAAAATAAAACTACAATGAATTCAGAAATAATTTTTAATCACACTATTCAGTTTCACCTTGATGAAGATGTGTACTGTATTTGCTAATTAAATGTATTAGTTAATCAAAATAAATTCTTCCGCTAGAGTGTGGATAATTTTTGACTCACTGGTATATGTAATAAATTTTTTTAGTTGTGACAGAGTTTTTATTAATGTCAGTTTAAAGTAACTTTCGAGTTTTGCTAGATGGGATATTGATGTCCTGTATTTCAAAAAAATGTCTCTTTCCGTCCTGAAAAAACAATATAATACTAAGACGAGGACTTGTGTGATTAACTGGACAGCGACAATACAATCAGACACATATTGTGTAATGGATTACATTTGGCGCATGGGGAAAATTGTGTACATTTCAAATCAGACACAAGTCAAATAAAACTCAGACAAGCCCAACATATATTGAAATCTAACAGGAATTCGAAAACTTTAAATGAAATTCGAAATGAAAAACAAAGCGGCTTATTAAGAAGACTGACCCTGCACCAGTCTGCTTGTTGAACACACCTGGGACGAGCCTCCGTTTCTTTATAAGTCATTCTGTATACCTGCCGATTCATGATGGAGGCTAAGAAATATCCCACTGACATTTGATTATGTCTTTGAATACGAGTGTCTCCAGCAATGTGTGGCGAAAAATGTAAAAACTGTCAGAATTTCAGTCAGAATAAAGGAAACATTTCTATGCTGTAGTGCACTGTAATCAGTTTACAGCAAACAAGCATCAGATCACATCTGATTCAGTTTCACTGATTCAGACGAATCCATCATAAATGATTAGTTATTCAGCTCTATATTTTGATTTATACCTTCATGCTATGTCTTAAAGGCAGTTGATTATTTTCGTTCACTTGAATTAAGCATGAAATTTAAGTTGTCAGGTTACATTAAAGCTGATGCTGACAGGAGAGCAGTACAACAATTAATAGGGCATGGTGTTCGGAAACCTATGCCTGTATCGTCTGACTCCAAATTTAATCAAGTTGAATTTCAGTCTCATTAGTCCCTTAACACTAACAAGCCAGAACCTTAATTCCTCAAGTAATGTGTTTAGTTTTTCAATCTTGTTCTCAACACTGTAGCCTCAAAGTTGTTCTGATACCATTCTAAGACAGGTTCTTTTTTTTTTTTGCTTGTGCAGATCTTGTTTGCATCTAAAATCAGCTTTACTCGAAACAAGCCTTATCTAAGAGTGTTTCCCCACTGCACATTCACAAACCAGAACTAAACAAAATTTTAAACGGAGCTGCTGCTATTATAAAAGATATGTGAAACTGCCATAGTGCAGTTTTTCTTAAAAACCAATGATGACATTTTCAAATCCAGCGTAGACTGATGAAGAGCCTCATTGAGAAGAGGTTTTCAAATATCCTAAACAAAATGAGAAAACATTCTCATTATAATAACATTAGTCGCAACCTCATTTTTTGAAAATGATGCAGAATGGAAATAAGCTTGTAAAGAGAGTTCAAGTCAAGCCAGGACATTTGATGTGATGTGCAACTGAACATATTTATGAGAGTAAAAACTCTCTTTATTTCTCTATATAATCCCCTGCTACACTAATGCACTTATTCCAGCGTTTCACTAGTGCTTAAATACCATCAATACAGAATTATTTCTCAGTATGCCAGAGCCATGAAACGCTGGCCTCCCAGGAGCTCCTTTAAACTAACATCTGTAAATGCTTGGAGCGAGGTAAAAACTATACGGGGGATGTGGCAATAATAACATGCAAGTGGTGTTTATTAATGATTGTGTGTACAGTACCCACAGACATATCTCTTCTGCAAGTTGCAGGTTACAGGAACGACTGCAGTGGGCTCCAAGCCACTTCGGCTGGGATCGCCATTCACAGGCCTTTTTTAAAATGTTCGAATGGTTTACTGCGGCTAAGAGTCTCATCACTGTACTGTGCTTGAAGTCTTCTGTAAATGTCAATCGGGTTTATGCCTTCAGTCGCAAGCAATTTCATAATTTTTGCAGTCCTGCTTTGACTTGGACGCCCTTCATAGCTGCATCTTGTATTATAGAAAACAAAGATTTGGGCTGCACAAACACTGTGCAGGTGTTTTAAGAGAAATTAAAAACTGGATGAGGCTTTGAGCTACTGATTAAAAAGTCTAAGCACTGTCAAGCTGCCACTTAACCTTACAACCAAGTAATCACTGTTTTTCTTTCTTTCCCATTTTAACAATGTCAATCCATGATGGTCGCTTGTGAGTGATCCTATCTTCAGTTTATTGCTGATTGTTCCTACTAGGGCCAGGCTAGTCATATACCCACACGAGCTAGCTATGGAAAGTATATAAAACCGCCCACGTCAGATTTCTTTCCACTAAAAATAAAGCAATGAAGGGAACTGTGGAGATGCTTATGCATAAAATGCATCCATGTGGTGCGTCACTGTACGAGTTTCAAAGAGAGCCTGAAATAATGTTTTGCTTTTCTTTCATACGTTTTTGCCTCCACCTATTTTTCTGTCTTAAACGGCAAAACCATGTTCTAGTTTGGGAAAATCAAGTATTTTAAGCTTAAAGATGAACTTGCTCAGATGGTGCGAGTAGAAATGAATATTCAGGAACAGAAAAATACAGATAATGTTTCATAGTAATGGGGAAAAAAGACTTTACACCTATTAATAACCAAATTCATTAACTGCTCATTAGTATAAAGTTGCCTATCTTTGTTGTGTTGCTTGCTCAACCTACATTGCTAACGATTGCTACGGTCCACCATCATTCACTGAAAATGAATGGCTTGTAGCATTGTTGCATTGCTGCAAAAACAGTGGTGCAAGCTCTATCCCGAAGTATCTTAAATTCAGTACCAAGAGCCATACAAATGCAACCTACCGTATGGTTCTGAATTTGGCTAAAAGTTCTAGAGTTTTGTGCAGTGGAGAAAACACCCTGGGGTAATATCAAAGATATGATATTATTAATTTGCATACTGGGAAAGATGACTAATAATGCCGTAAAGCGGCCAGGCTTGTGGGGCTTACCAGGACGTGATGAGGTACTGAGCTAGGTTGATGCTGATGGGAGAGCCTGTGATGGTGACGTGTCTGTCACTGGTGCTGTCTAGCTGACTGCCAATCTTGATCTGAGCCCCGGACACCTGGCGAATCTCGTTGATTTTTGTACCTTGCCTGCCGATGATGGAACCGATCAGCTGTGAGGACAGAGGAGAAGCAACGACAAACAAAATGAAGATGATTGTTTTGTTACAAGTTACAACAGAAGTTGCATGTGTTAGCCAATTGAGTAACCATTTGTGCTGGTGGGTGGATTCAGCATGATGTAAATCCTTGTATTGCACATGGCTAGTGGTCAGCCAACAAACATGAACATTAAAAGGATAGTTTGGATTTTTTTTTAAACTGTGTTATATACAAGTACATTACCATAGGTCTTGGTCGTTATAAATTTTCCTGCTCTGCACACTGACCATGAAGGTTATCACCCGGAACGAAAGTACAATGTAAAATAATGGGGGCCAAATTCCACAACTCTCATTCCATGCAAGAATGCATTTCAAAGTTCAGATAAATTTTTCTTTCAATCTTTTTTCACATGGTTATTTCCAGTGAAAGAAAAAAAATAAGTTTGTCCTAAATACAATAAGTTTGTCCAACACTGAAAGACACCACCTTGATTTATTTCAGTTTTATTTTAAAATTATAATAACCAAGACCTACTGTATGGTAACGTACTGTACTTATACACACAACGATTTTGATTTAAACCAAACATAAAAACAAAAAAATCTGAACTATCCCTTTAAGTGCATGAGATTTCTGTTGCTCTAGTGAAAGTAACTGAATATGATTTTTATGACATTGCAAAGTCTGCTTCATATTTTATTAAGTGCATCCTGGTCATTTGGGAACCGTATGTGGTTCTGAACTTGTCAGAGGAGTGATGTCAGCACTATAGACAGTACAGCAGAGTGTGACATTTTTCAATAACTGTGAGGTCCCTGGTACAATGAGAGATTCCTTCGGCCAGGAACTGACGGATAAGAAAAAGCAGCTTCAGGTTTGAGATTTTGAGAAAATTATGTCATCAATCATGAAACTATTTTAAAAAAATACACTGAACACTTGGCAGCCTGGTCACGGCTATATGGGTCTATTATTTAGTATGTAGTAAGTGGTTCTTAATTGATCTTTTATTCATAATTAAAGGAGTTCGGAACATACCATTAACACCAGAATTAAAAGTTTTATTTTTAAAAGTATATGGTCCTTGATTAAGAAAATAAATGCTGAAGTTTTTTTTTCTCCCTACAATCATTAACTTTGATTCCTATTTCAAGCACTTTATCATCACCCTGAAATAGCACTGTATCACAACCCTTTGGCTATGTTTTGGCACACTGCTATAAAACTCGAGTACATCTGTTAACCCTCAGTGCTTTGCAGCGTGAAGCAGATCGCCTGTCAAGTGTAGTCCAAAAACTCCTCAATCTGTGTTCAACTGCAGAGCGTCAAATCGTGTTAAATAAGACTCCTTCGCTGGATGCGCGTCGCCTGTCTGTGCCTTGAAATAGCTATTGATCTCGAAACTCTAGATCGAAGCCTAGATCAAATTCGAGGTTTGTCCGACAATCATCCGAAGCTTGGGGTCTGAAGTGAAGGCTCTGTAAGATGCCTAGGGTATAATGTCAGGCTCGGACAATGAAAAAGTGACTTCCATGCAGATGTGTTGGCGGCTTGGCATTCGTTTGACAGACAGCTCCTTCTTTTTATTTCTCTCACCCACTCTGTCGCTGCATTCCTCCATTGCGCTGCGAGGAGCTGAGTGTGTTTCTGTGTGTGTTTTACCCACAGAACATTCCTTTCCTCACAAGTCATATGGCTGCTGCAGCTCCTGATTTGTCACACTGCTCTCCCTGGTGCCTGAGGCTATTAATGGCTCGGCTGATTATGTCGGTGTCTAAGTGTTTGGTGGAAGTCCTCCAGGTCTTTCAACCACCCGGGTACAGTCCATCCCCATCCAGAGCTTTTATGAAGTTCTGAATTATTTATCCACCCATCTTCAAGATGCAATAAACAGCACGTTCCACTCCCATTTTTTTTTTATTCTTAGCAAAAGTGAGATGAAATCCCAAAACTTTTGATATCACCTGTCATATATATATAGCCACTATGGAAGCAAATTACGTTAGTATGGATAAATCCTGCTTAAGTCCAAAGATAGCATAAGCTCTAATTTTGACTGGCCTTTATAATAAAAAAAGGGAGAAGAGGAAGGTCATGGCTCAGCAACCACCAGGCCGCTCCCGCTGATCCTGCAGGTCTTGGCCTGGCCTCGGACTTAGAGACCTGGTGTCTGTGCCACTGCGTTCCCAAGCACCGGCTCTGATCCTTGTCTAATTGCCACGTGTTGGTGAAGACTTGGTGGGGAGGGCTGCAGTGGAGAATGAGCCCCTCTAGAGATGAAGATGTGATTGCTTGTGATAAACAACTTCCTTCTGCCAGGCATTTGATGTCTGTTTGATCTCGCCTTGCTGCAGAATCACTACTCTGTGAGGCCATTTCAATAATAAATGCAATGTTTTCTCTCTGCTCATAGCATTTTTGAAGGGAATATGAATATCAAAATGCACACATTTGGTCCTGTTTGAAGACACAAGCAAGTTCTTTGAAGCCTGTGACACATTTGCAAAGGTATACAAATGTGGAAATAGAAGATGCATTAGATGGAGTTCATGTACTATATTTACAATGATTTTACTTTAATTATAATTTTACAGTGATTTTACTTTAATTTGAATGCAAAATATTAGCTGTGCTATATAGGGCTGCACAGTAACAATTTGGCAATTGTTCCAAAGATAAAAACTAAAGATCATGAGAAAAAATGGCCAAAAAACAAAAACCACAATACCCCAAAAAAGAAAAGAAACCTCCATCCTGTATTAGTATTTTAACGCACAACAGTGGTCTGGTTCATCAGAAAATGTTCATTCAATTTCTATAACAGCAGCTCTAACAGTTTTTCCAGGTGCAATAACATCACAGGTGTATATAATTAATGCATTTATTAATCACTGTGATCGCTTCATCACCTCTAATTCACAAAGCGCTAATTCACTTGTATGGCAGAAGGCGGCACAGTCGCGTAGTGGTTAGCACTGTGGCTTCACACGTCCTGGTTTAAGGTTCGATACCTGCCATGGGTGTGTGTGTGTGTGTGTGTGTGTGGGTGTGTAGAGTGTGCATGTTCTCCCCGTGCTTGGTGGCTTTCCTCCCACAGTCCAAAGACATGCTGATTAAGTAAATTGGTGTGTGTGTGTGTGTGTGTGTGTGTGTGTGTGTGTGTGTGTGCAATTGATTGGCACCCTGTCCACAGTGTACTCTGATTCATGCCCAAAATTAATAAATAACGCTTCATATTACGATTTAATATGACATTTTTAAAAGAGGTCTCCAATGTCAGTGTGTTGTAACAGTCACTGCTCAGAAAGACGGAAGAAAATATGTGTCATGGATTCTCTATAACATGCCTTACTTTTATTATTATTATTATTATTATGATGTTAGTTTTTTTGTTTTCTACTGTTAACTTCAGGAGAAAGCATACATCTAGCTATAGCTTGTATAAATGATAAGAACTTGTTTCATGGATGTTAGATAAGAAATACTGTAAACGGCTATAACTCGCCGTAAGCAAATGTTGCGTTGTCCTTGAAACGTCATTTCTCGCACTTGTTCACTTGTCTAATAACAATTCCAAGAATTCCTTTTGCTATGAGCCACAACTAATAAAAACCCAACACTGAATAACAAAGGATCCTCCTCCCTGCCCAAGCCGAGGCCCTTAAAATAGAAAAGCATGCGATGCACCATTGCGAATTTATGAACACGGGCGGGTGTTGCAGGAGCCCTTGGCCAGGTCAGGAGCCAGTGGATTAATCTAGTGAGCTCAGAGAGAGAGATCGAGAGAGAGATCAGGGTAGGGGGAGCCCCAGTGTGAAGCCATGACACACACATTGATGTTCTCTGAGCTCAGGATAAGGGGTTGCTTTTATTTACCCCTCTGTTTTGACAGCCGGGGTGAGAAAAGTACGTCAGCTGTCGTGACGACATTGAACACAACCGAAGCTCCTTTGAGAGAAGCAAGGCAAAAAGAAAGGTGGATAGACAGATGGATGAATGGATAGACGGCTCTTTGTCTCGACAGGTTACATAACGCAATACGAAAAGCCAGATGAAGGATACTGGCCTGCCTTTAAGCTGCGTTGCACTTTTATGAGTTATGAACAGCTAGAAGCCCACGGGTGTTCGTCAATGTGTCTTCAGAGTTAATATATTAAACTCACCCACCACACCATATACAAACTTCTGATTTTATGCTACCTGGTTTATTCGATACTGCTTATCACTATATGTGCTGAATCCTTCTCCTGATTCTATATTGAGCATTAGTGTCCAAGGACTACAAACATGCTCCTTTAACAAAAAGTTGGAACAGATGTCCTATGGACTGCATTCTTTTAAAACTACCTCCTCAACTCGTATACCGGGTTATGAGTAAATTAAAGCTGTGCTTTAAAAACACATGGCTGCAATTTTAATCTTCCCAAATTGCAGACATAGTGAAGACAGCCTGCCTCATTAGCTAAGACTGTGACTAAATTACAGCTGTCAAAATTAAGCTGTAAACGCACAGCACGCACTGGTTGTTGTGATCAAAATGTGTGAGAAAGCAAGTGTGCAGCTCTTACGTCGTTTGGAATGAGGAGCTCCTGTGATGCAGTCTGAGCGGTGGACTCCATGCCTGCTGAGAAAGAAGAGAGAGATGAATTTAGCAAAGCTCAAGAGAACCTGATTGTATTTTTCCATCACTAAACAATTCCTGCTTTCCTTTGCGCTTTTCCAATTGCTCATTACTTCAAGTTTACTTGAAGATGATATTTTGGGCTTTTGATGGAATATGATGGATGCCAGTCTTTCTTATTTCTGCCCAATCAAGTGAAAGAAAAATTCAGCTACTCTGAAGCCTTCATTTGATGAAGTTTATTGGGGATGTGATTTATTTGTCTTGATTTTCACAACATTGATGAAACCTTTCTCAGGCATCTGTTATTTTCAATGTTAGTTCTCACTGTACAAAGTTTAATACTCTAGGGAAGGAGTACATATATGTAAAAATTGGGTTATTTGGGCTAAAAAGCACTTTGACCCTATCTGCTGCCCAACCTGGATGCTACTACTTGCATTCCAGTAAAAGCGACCTACGTCTCCACTTCCGCACATCTTATCTAAGCTGGGCCCTGAGCCAGGTCTCTTAGCCGTCAGAAGCTCTTTTTTAATAGACTGAAACACTGGCTTGACTGATGAGCTTTTTACCTCCAACATAATCGAATTCCGCAGCCATCTCGCAAGAGGGATACGCTCTCCAAGCTTCGGTAGCAAGAGGGGGGCTACCATTGTGCTCTCTTCCGATGCACGGAAATTGCTTTGAGGCTTTGCCCCCCTCCCGTTCGTTCACCAAGCCAAAGTGCTTATTTACCATAATGCTTAAAGGGCTTGCTCACGCAAAAAAACTAGCTTCTAAACCAATACACTTGGATCCCTAGACATGGTGAGAGATGGCCCAGAATTGATGGACAAGAAGGGGGTAATATCCTACATCTGCAGGTGTCAGGGGAATGAGAAGTTTCTTTGGCTTGGATGAAAATTGGAAATATGCTTTAAAAGCCTCCGGTTCTTACTGTGAAATTCCAGCTAGATTTGGCCTTATTTTACCGCAGTCTAATCTACACATACCATATGGCCCTGGAGTGCAGGTGCAGTGACTAGTATTGGATGGACACTTGCTGCGAGGTCTATTTGATCTACGTTCCTGTTCCCCAGTGTTTCAATGTCAGACTACTTCTGAGGATACTGGCATCCATGACATTTTTATGTGATCGTGAATCTGAAAGGTATACAATTCGATTTCTGTAGAGATTATGAGACTAGTGGAGACATACATAGTAGTGACCACTATGAGCTTCACATTGAAAGAGGCGAAGTACTGATTAACCTTCCAACCAGGTAGACAGTCTGAATTAAATTTTACTTAAAATACTATTCTTTTTTTCCTTGTTGCTTACCAAAGCTGGTTGAACCTACCAGGCATGACGGCTGTAGCTGCTGGCTGAGCGATTGGTGTCAGACCCTGCTGCATGGACAACTGGTGCAGCTTGGCCAGCTGATGATCAAGACAAAAATAGAAATATATTTAAATGAATCATTAAATAATGATGGTGGAGTGCTATAAGTTCAAATGAGAAAATACTATTCGACAAGGATTTTGTCAGTGAAACAGTAAAATAATATATTAATTGAGCTATTTACATGGCCACCTTGTCTTTGGAAAACATCCTATTTAGAGAACTAAAGTAACATAAGGAAAATTATACACTAATCAGCTACAACACTAACACCAATGTGAGGGGAATTAAATAACGTTGATTATCAATTATATAAAAGTAAACTGGTGACGGGGGCATGTTCCTGTGGGAAACAATTGCTAGGCTGTCTGGTAAGATGCCACAGAAAAGCCAATGTTGCTAAAAACATGCAATGCTGTTTCATGTCTGAAGGGTATCAAAACACCCAGTGCATTACAGCTTGCTGTGTATGAGGCTTAACAGGCAAAGAGTTCAAGGTTGTTGATCCGGCCTTCAAATTCCCCAGATCTCAGTCCGACTGAGCATACATGGAACACGCTGGACAAACAAATCCGATCCATGGAGGCCCCACCCTAACAACCTGTAAAGAATCTGCTGCCATACATCACATATTGCCATCCTGGTGCCATAATTCACAGCACATCTGCAGTGTTCTCGTGGATTTCATGCTTGGAGGGGTCAGAACTGTTCTGGGGCAAACCATAATGGTTTTAATGTTAATGGTTTTGCATGGTATAGCTAAAAGTCTAAATAGATACATTTTAAAACTAGCAACTAGCTTCAACTTTTGAATTCAAGGGGCAAAAGGTTCTATACATACAGGTAGCAGAAACTCAATAACAACATGTTAGGATCTGAGGTGTGAGAACCCACTGGATCATAAAACAACCTCTGTTTTAGATAGTTCTCCAACTACAAATAATCCTAGTTACATTAGAAATAAAAATGTTCCTTCAACAAATGTTTCCATGATGTGGATGGAGTTATCCGGTTGAAAAATACCCCACCTTTTATTCGAAAGTATCATGGACCAAATTATATTCTTTAGGAAAGCAAATCGAATGGATTCTTCTAGAACTTTTAATTATTCTTTTGTCTGTAATTCTAAGAAAAT
>JAOTRS010000001.1:16980341-16992221 GCA_028565755.1 Dinotopterus cunningtoni | reverse complement strand
CACACTATTAGTTTTAAAGCACGGCTAGTACATATTAGTTTTAAAGTATGTCCATGGCATTAAAATAAACAGTGACACTTGGATTACAACATTACATTACAAGCATTCCAAGCAATTACATATAGCACAAATGACCAAAGTGCTTAAATAGAATCAGTACCAATTTACAACTGTAATAACGACGCATGACTATGTGCTTCATACCAAAAGCTACCAAATGAACTTCTAATTAACAAGAAAAGGCAACTGATGTGTAGAAATAAGTGGGTTAGCTCAGGTTAACAAGCCTGAGGTCTGTATGGTAGCCATTCAAACAGTACATGCAAGTATTAGACCTGTCAGGATATTGTGACGGGTCTTTTTTGGTGACCATACACCTACTTAATCCAGAAATATTCCATCTCAGGTCAAACCTGTCCGCTGTAGAAGCAAAAAGTAAGGCATAAAATAACCAACTGCAAATTGCCCACAAAAAGCAAAGCAGAGTTACTGTTACTATTCAAGGTTTATTATATTTTTTTCTATGACATCACATGCTGAAGTATTTCTTTTATACTGAAAATTAAGTCACATTGAAAATTCATAATTGTGCATATTTGTAACTCCACTTTGTGCGAAGTGGACTTATAATGATTAATGGGTTACGATAAAAACATGGCCACAAATCCATGGCCAATATGAGCTACAGTTCCAAATGTTTATCTTTGTTTAATGAAACTTGGCCAGAAATGGTCACTAGGGGTGCTGTTTGAGGAGGGTGTTTAAGGCCTGTAGATCACCGGTAAAAATATCTAAGGAGCTCCAGTGATCTAAAGGACCCCTGAGATATGGGTAATTGGGTATTGGGTAATTTCCCCAACCAGTTTGCTATTTTTATTAAAAAATTAAGTTCCACTCAATTTTATTTATTTATTTATTTTTGAGCTAATTTGCAATATACTGTATGCAACCATATTCTAGAGGTCTTGTGTATCCGCAAGATCTGGCACAGGTTTTACACTTTGCTTAGTGGCCCAACTGTGGCAACCAGGTGGAAGCAGTGCTGAAACTACTGCTCCTCCGATCAACAACCTAGAGCCTCACCCTTGGATTTTGACTATATATTGAAACAAAATTGTCTTCTAACAGAGATTAAAAATTCTCAGAGTTTTCTTTGTTCAATTAATTTTCCATTAATTATTTGCCTTAGATTATGTAGATACATTATGCCTTATTATACAATATGCTAATTATAATGTATGTGCCCTGGTATAAGGCAGGGTAACAATCATGCCCACTATTTAGATAAAGTAATAATAATAAAAATGCTTTACAAGTCGACCAAAAAAATTGTCCACTTCATAATTAATATGATTGACTTGAAAATGATAATCCAATATATGTGTATAAGTTCTACTAATGCCTGTGTTTAATAGCAACCCTTTTTTTTACCTGTCCCACCCAACTCTTCCACCTCCCTCCATTTCTTGCATTAGTGACCACTTTAAAGTTAGTGTGATCCGGCACGCGGCATTGCCTCATCCCCAGGCTGACAGCACAGACCCATAAATGTAGAATAAATGGTTTTTTACTGGCATCTGAGCCATGAAATATGCAGTAGAGTAAGCAGCTTAAACACACTAAGCACTGAGTACTGCTCCTTAGAGGTTTTCTAGTGGAAGGAGAGGAAGAAGGGAGAGTGAGGTAGAAATATAAGTGTGTTCTTTGGCCCTTACCTCTCTGATCTCTTTGATTTTAGAGCCGCCTTTTCCAATTAGAGAGCCGCACTGGCTGGCAGGGATAACCAGACGCAACGTGACTGGAGGCTTACTGGTGACTGTGCCATTAGCCACGAGAGCAGCCAGGTCCTGAAATACACAATGCAGTATATTTGTGAAAAAGGACATT
The DNA here is from genome assembly GCA_028565755.1 of Dinotopterus cunningtoni. Classification (NCBI taxonomy): domain Eukaryota; kingdom Metazoa; phylum Chordata; class Actinopteri; order Siluriformes; family Clariidae; genus Dinotopterus; species Dinotopterus cunningtoni. Next base: position 16,990,334 of record JAOTRS010000001.1, on the reverse strand, counting down.
TAACAGTCCTTAGCACAGAATAAAACATTAAGTGGTGTAATATCAGAACCCACATTTTATGTAATGTGTTTAATTTAATGAATGGGATATATAGATATAAAATGTGACATTCTTAAATGCCATATCCATGACTCTTAAAACTGCTTATATCAATTTCTACCACAGTACTCTTGAATTTTTATGTTGGTCAGAATGTATAAAGTCATTTTTATCCCTTTTGCACCTTCTAATTCCATGGTCTTTTCTGATTTTTAGATCTTTCTACATTGTAAAACAATACTGAATGCATCTAAAATGTGCTGTTAATTTGGTGATTTTGTGGCTGGTAACTAATGTAAACTTCCTCCTCTGCAGCAGAGATAAGTTTTGGTCTTGCTGTCCTAGGTTGGTCTCCAGGAGAGCCAGTTTCATCATGGTGCTTGATGGCTTTTTTCAAATGCACTTGACAGTAATGTTCTTGCAAGAACAATTGCAGAACAGCTGACCTTCGTGTCTTAAGATAACAACTTACTGTTGTTGTTACTTAATTATCTAATGCAATATGCATTATTTCATAGTTTAAAAAAAAATCCAGTATTGTTCTAGAATGTAGAAAATAAATCCAAACTTGTGTCCAAATGTTTGACTGGTACTGTGTAGATATGCATGTAGTAGCATTTTACAAATGAAAACCTTGCACAGTTTTGTCAAAATCCCACCACCCATCCCTTACTCTCTATTGAACAAAATGTCTTTATCCATTAAAATAATGTTAACTCCTTTGTAGCTCCCTGTATCAATAGTGGAACATTTCCAAAATGCCTCTGGCCTTCTCATATGAGACCATTACCGAGATTTGAAGTGAAGACCTTGTGCTTCGGATTCCGTGCTTAAAAACGGCTCTTCGCAGTAGAATTTAATCAGTCAAGCTCCCCACCTCCCCTCCCCGTCTGCCTCTCCTTCACTGTTTGCTAATCAATACTACTCGCTGGATAAAGGTTAGCAGCGATTGAACAAAGCCAAACAAGCCTAGTGGCTGAGTTTCCCATTGATTTCCATCACCAGGTTATGCATAATATTTACTCGTTCCACATCTCAAGTGTTACTTTTGAGGCTGCACTACTGGCTTTAGGACCATTTCTTAGAAACACAGACTTGTATTCAACCGCTCCCGCAGTACGACTGGTAAGAAAAACCGCAACGTGGCTTGAGCTCTGCAACGCAGGCCAATTTTCACAAACGCACTCTATGCTATGAGAGGAATGGACTTGAATGTCCATTAGTCAGGCACCGCAGTTTCAGAGGCTCTTTCTTTAATTAAGCCTGGCAATAAATACTGGTCCAAGTCAAGTCCCACCATCACTGCAATTAATTAGTGGGGAGCAGGATTCTTGCTGGGGTTTGAAATGTAAATAGCAACCACTGTCTCGCCGCCCATCAACTTCTGCTCTGGCTACGTGAAGGGAATAATTATGACCTGAGTGGGTGCCTTGGAACAGCAGCCAACAACGAATTTATTCCTGCAATTGTATTTGCAATGGGTTTGTTTGGAAGCTGTTGTATTCTGCATTCTTTTAATGTCTACAATAGAACACTTTGGAGGACAATGGCTTGGAGGAGATAATAAATAAATAAATTCAAGTTAATTTCTAGAGTGCTTTTAACAACAGACTTTGTTGCAAAACGGCTTTACGGAAAATGAAATTCAGGATGTAATTTGAGAAATGTATACATTTTTAGAAGATGGCATGGAAAAACTCCCTGAGACAACATGAAGAGAGACAATTGTAAAAGTACAATTGTACAACATGAATTGTGTTTAGGTTAACATAAAGTCCATTTTCTGCACACAGATAAAGACTTGGGTACAAAACTATTTGCGGCAATTTCACATAGATATATCTATATATATATCTATATATCTATATATGGATAGTATTCAATACAGTTATTTTTTTAGGATTAAAAAAATTGGGATTAAAATTTTCTACAGGATCAGGAAGATAAGGTAATCAATCGATTTTTGCCAAAATTGAAGATTTGATACAATTTATTTACATTAATTTATTGGTCAAAATGAAAAACTAACCTTTGTGACTTCATACTTGACTTGAAACGACGGGTCACATTTTAATCTTTATCTCAAATTCAATGCATCATTGAAACACAAAAGAACACAAAGTATCATTAGCCATATCTGTTGGTGATGGCACCAACACCAACCTATTAATGGTTATAAAGAAGAAAGTAGGATTTTACTTTTTGAACAAAGAGTTACGCACACAGTGAAACATCCTAGTGCGCTCACAGGAAATATAACGCACTCTTGGAATCGGATAATGGCTCAACCAATCAGATTAGTGAACTGGAACTAACCGCTGTATAATACATGATATGTCCTCCCATCCGTGAACAGCATGTACCTTCCCCACTCCTCAGTGCCTGTTAGTGCTAACAAGATGTCCAGGTCAATCCTATGACCCTCTTCCTCGTCATTCTACTTTCACAAGTAGAATGGTAAATGGTGAATTATAATCAATCATTCATTGTGACATTAACCTCCACACATCATGAATTCTGTATTCTGCCTTACAGGCATAATCTGAAACTGCTCTACATAACAATACCAGAGTGCCTCAGGATAAAGCCTGAATTCTTTACAGAATGCATATAGTTTTCGGGCTTGTTACTTGACTCGAAAATCTGTAATGTTTTATTCAGCTGTTTATGCAGTCTTTTAGAAGTTTCCCAGAATGTTATTTACGTGCCCTTACTTTCAAATATGTGACTGAAGAGGGGATCAAATTCATTATTTTCTTCCACAGTTTCAAAATGCTGACTAGAGATGGGGGAAAAATCGATTCTGTTACGTATTGTGATTATTTCTTGTAGCAATTCCTATACCACACTGACTTCAAAATCAATTTCAATTTTAAATTAAAAAGTTTGTTTATACGGTATGTGTTTGAATTTGCGATGGTAAAATGTTGCCGTTCCTCTATAATCCTATAGGTGGTGTATTCTAAACACTTCATTTACAAAGCACAGCTTCCTGTGTATGAGCAAATTATTTGCTAAGTTTGTTTAGAATCTGAAAAAAAAAAAGGTATAAAATCAGAATATTTATAAAATTGTGATACTTAAAGAATTGTAATGCAAATCGAATTGGCATCTACGCGTCGTGAAAATAACATTGGGAGGTCCCTGGTAATTCTAGTTCCTAATACTGACTTGTTAGTCTTTTTTTAACTGCACATTTTTAGCTTTTGTGAGATTATAGATGTTTACTAGTGGTGTAATGATGTATGGCTCAGAACGCATGTGGATCAATTGCAAAGTTTAACCATCATTGGGTGAAATTCCATTTTACTACTGCTTACAATTGGGCTTTATTCCTTAGTTATAACCAAAAGTTTTCTGCATGGGTATACTGTAAAATCTAGTACATTTTCACTCTGGCAGATCACACTGATAAAATCCCACCTAGACAGAGCTAAAACCCCGTCTATTCCAATTAAAAGAGGCCAAAATATATCAGTACTAAAACTCATACAGTAGTACTAGACAATTGACATCCTGAACATTTGACATCCTGAATATTGTTTCACAAGTTGCTTTTGGTGTCCTTTAAGTTGTGTTAATAATAAATGGAAAGATATATAGATAGATTTTTTGTTTTGTTTATGGCTGTTTGACTAAAAGTGCTTAGTTGTTCCTATTGTAATGTTAATATTAGGCTGAGGGAACTGGGTGTGATAATCTTCTAGTGTGCTTTTACAATTGCAACATGGGTGGAAGGTGATTTTTGTTGACAGTGTAGCTTCCAACAGATATAACGTTTCAGTGCCAAGTAAAGCAAGTCTTTTATAGCTAATAAGCAATCAGGTTTTGAAAAAAAAACTGCCTTAACCAAATAGAGAATATCAAAAGATTAAAGACATTTCGAAGGTGAAATATTCCAATGTTGCAACATAAATAAAAATAACTACTCTGCTATTTTGGGGATTTTTACTTGTACACAAGTAAAAATTCTCCTATAAACCTCCAGTGAAGGCAAACGACCAACCATAAACCATTTTATTTAATCATTATTACTTATTATACCAAATCTAAACTAAATAACAGGGCATTTTTGGAAAAAAAGCAAGTGTGAGAGGAACCTCAGATGTTCCAGTCAGCGCTTTCTCTGAAAAGTCTTATGACTAGAAGAAATACAAAATTAAAGACAAACACAACCAGGAGGTTGTACAAACATCAGGTCTTTTGAAATTTAAATGTTTATTATCAATTAATTATGAAGCAGTTCATCAGTCTAGCGGCGATCCTAGAGTGACTACAGTATGTTTCCTATAACCACTGGGATCTGAGTGTTTTGCTTCCTGTTGTTTCTGAAAACCCCACCAGGGACTTTGGTTATGTGCCACTTGAGGATGTCTGAGGTTGACTCGCTACCTTAAATAAAACTCTATTTAAAAAACATGCATCATGCAGTTGATGTGAATTAAATCTTGACCCTGCTGCAGCCTCCGAGGTTTCTATGACAACTCGTTCATTTCTGACCAGGCCGTGCAGAGTTGCAGGGAGATTCCCCACAGCTGGTTAATGAGCTGCACCCTGCCATGTGTAAAAAAAAAAGGAAATAATGGGATTGGTGTGAGAAACGAGGCAGCAATGCAAAGTTCTTGACAGAGCCCTGATCAAGACGGAGGAGCCATTAGGTGGATTCCATTTCTATCTACTGTATGGCTAAGGGTGTAGTTGAGGACTTAAGCACATAAAAGAACTATTAATGGATTACTTAACATATGAAATAAAGCCTGACGTGTGAAATTTATGGGGGCGTTCAAGTCAAACTTGGACTTGTGATGAAATTTCTTGTGAATGAGGGTTTAAAGAAGACAGTATGTCTGTGAATGACGACCCCGGCCGAGGTGGCGCGGATAAAGTGTTGCCAATTTGCGAAAGAGACGCATCTGTCTGTGGGAACTGTACACACATTCATTCACCAACACCACTTGCACATTACAGACACCTGGCTGGGGGTTATTGCCATACATGGTGCCTATCCCAGGAGACTTAGGGAACGAGGCGGGGTACACCCTGGACAGGGTGCCAATCCATCACAGGGCACACACACTCATTCACACACTACGGGCAATTTAGGAACGCCAGTTAACCTAATCTGCATGTCTTTTGACTGTGGGAGGAAACCGGAGTACCTGAAGGAAACCCACCAAGCATGGGGAGAACATGCAAACTCCCTGGCCAGGAATCGAACCCGGACCCTGGAGGTGCAAGGCGACAGTGCTAACCACTACAAGACCTTGCCACCACTGTGTGAACTATTTTGTGTGGCTAATTTTAAATCAGTTTCTGTGTAAATAAATGTAGTGGGTGTAGCCTATACAAGATGTTTTTGTGTCTAGTTTTTCCTTTTTAGAAATGAAACAACAATCCTAACAGTTCCTTAAAGATCCTTTACATCACTTGAGCATGTGCTAGGTTGCAATTAGAGATGCTTGTGTCGGCCTCCGAGTGGCGCAATGGTAAAGTGCTCGCCCCGGGGATCGCGAGTACGATTCCCGGGTGATGCTGTAACCTCTCACAGCCGGAGACCTAGAGAGAGCTGATTGGCCGAGCTCTCTCACAGGGGAGGGATGAGAGGTACTTCAGGCTCCCACATTAATCACGGCTCTACAGCCAATCAGGGGTGTCTGTGAGCTCACGCAAGCAGAAGGAGCAGATAGCGCTGTCCTCCGAGTGTGTTACGCCGCCCCCAATAGTGCGTGAGCGAGCAGTTCGAAAAGATGCGGTCGGTGACGTCACGTGGGTCGGAGGAAACACGTGATAGTCTGCGGCCCACCCGACTGAGTGGTAGTAGAAGCTTAATGTGGGAGCCCCCTAGTGACGGGGAGGAATTAGATACGACTAAAATCTAGGAGAAAATCGGGGAAAAATCCAAAAAAAAAAAAAAAAAAGAGAGATGCTTGTGTCTTTGTGTCCTCCTCTGCAGTATTTTATAACAAATGTTTGTGTTAAATATGAATAAATTATTAGCTTAATTTAAACCTATGGAAACATGACCAGCCAATGATAAAGAAATAAAGAATAAGTAAATGCTGTATGTACATGTTTTCTCCCTTACCTCCTCCAGCTTTATCGTGATCATGGTGAAGGCTCGGAACACACACTCTGTGGGGCCGGTGATGGTGATGATCCGCTCAGGACAAGAACCCTCGGAGATGTTAATGCGTGCGCTGCTCTGTAAAGACAGACAGAACAAAAGAAAGAAAATGTAGTGAACGACAGGGGTAGATGGGGTAGAACCTATATGGTAGAACCTAGAATCTATAGGGAGGTGGTAGACATTATGGTTGCTATCTCTCTGCCACTTTCCTGTCTATTTTTCTCTCTATTAAATCACTCTGAGATGATTTCTTGTGTGTGTGTGTGTGTGTGTGTATGTTTGGCACCTCTGTGGAGCAGATTCTGGGCTCTGAAATATAAATATGCTTGCAGAAATGTGCGTGTGTGTGCAGAGTCTGCTAGTGTGATTCAAGATGTCTGGGTGCCCCCTGCTTTCATTTTGCATGTAAAACTGACAAAGAGACTCGTGCGTTCTAGTATTTTTTTATTTCCTATTTTACAAATAGAAGGCTATTTTTAAATTATGACAGTGACTGTAAGTGTATTAATGTGTGTGTATTTGTTTCCGCTCGTGTGCTCACTGACTCATTCTCTAGTGCATGTGCGTATATGTGTGTGTGTGTGTGTGTGTGTGTGTGTGTGTGTGTGTGTGTGTGTGTGTGTGTATGACTCAAGAAATTGCTGTGCTGTGCTGGACTGCGTGAATCATCCTCCTGCAGGCCCCCTGCTGTCTCTCTCCATTAACACTGATCACTCCATCAATCTCTCTCACACACACACATACACACACACACACACACACACACACACACACACACACACACACACACACACATTCTGCTCTGGATTCATGCATATGCCACGCAGTTGCGCTACACAAACGCTGTCAAGCTGCCATTTCAGAGCTGAAAAGGAATCAGTGGTGCGGAGAAATGGGACAGGGGTACACCAAGAATACGCAACACCTCTTCATATATTTGTTGCATTTTTAGTAGAACTGATTTCCTGCCTGATGTAAAATAAACACATCATTTTATTACTTTGTCGATTTATTTGTTTCTTAACAGGTACATATTATGCAAAATACACTTGTTAGTCATTCCTGGCAATTAAATTTCTAACCTCTAATGTGACATCATATAAGAAGATACCTTTGCTGGCTTGTTGCTCAGCTCTGCTGATCTCTAGTGGGGTATGGCTCAGCACATTTGAAACATTGAAACACTGAAACATTGTGTTTGGAGTAAAATATCTAAGGTTTTTTTTTTTCAGGTGGAGCATTAACACACACTTTGGGGGAGGACAGGAGTCCTGTGTTAACTTGTTAAAGAAATAGAAAAATATGGGACCTTTAAATGTAAACACTGTGGAATGAATGACTTTTTAATGCAGGTAATAATAGGAAGTAATTTTTTTTTCTCAAATAAATTACAGTACTATATAAGATTTTTAAAAAAAATTATTTTGTGCCTTTTGCTTGTGCAAAATAACAGCACATTTATGAGAGTAAAAACTACTTTTGTTTCGCTAGTGCTTGGATACCATTAAGGTACAGTACAAAATTTTCTTCATGATCGGACTGAAAACACTGTCTGAAACACTAGCTACAGTTTTATTTATGTAGCGCTTTTAACAGCATCATTGACAGAATTGGAAAAATGGAAATGAGTTAAAGAAGTGCAACGAAATATGTATAAATGATAATTATCAGTTTATGCCTGATTAGAAAGGAACAATTCTCTAGAAGGCAATAGGAAGAAAGGTTGAGACTCAAAAGTGAACCCATCCTCATTTGGGTGATAACGGAGAGCAGGGATTGATCTGCAAGTCATACTGTTGGAAGTTCTATTGTTCTACTAAGTACTATAGTATTGTACTATGGAACAAGTACCAGAGTACTGTGTGTGTTAGGAGGCTGGAAGTTCTTTGTTGGAGACTACAAACTGTGGGAATTTCAATCCTGAACAGTTCTTCCTTTAAGAATTAGCTTCTTTACCACTGTGTGAAAGAGGGTGCTTTGCAGTCATTTTCCCGGTTCCGCTGTGTCTTCAGCTTGATTACATTTATGGCTCAAGCCTTGAAAGCCCATTTCTTGGCTATTGCTTCTCATTCGTAAAATTCATTTCAAGACGCACGATCTACAGCAACCAAGATGAGGATTTTTATTTGCAGGTCACCAGATGGCCTGATTACCCTTGCTCGACCTCGTTTTGACCCCTGCTTGGCCTATTGCTTTTACCGCTTATAGCTAGTCATCTCTATTACTGTGCCCATCTCAAGCCATTCAAAATGATCTGCTCTCAGGATTTGAATTGTCTATTATCCGTACTAACCGCCAGTTTCAGTTCATGTCCAATACAACACTCCTGCTTAGGATTTTTATAGATGTACTTGGCCTACCAGAGAGTAGATTCCACATTTGGCACATATTATATAAATCAGTTCTGTCAATTCCCACACAATGTATCGTGGGGACCGCAAGCTGCGTTTCTGCATTTGGATTCGATGCCAACGTTGTGCAGCGACCAGCCCTATCTCAAAACTAATGCTTGTGCATGGTTTACATTTTGGCCCAGTAAAGTTCTGGTCGATGTCGTGTATGAGATATCGTCTCATCATGGATGTTCTGGCAACCAGATTGAGAGGCACGTATGAATATTATTGTGTTCTGTACAGTAGGCTAGGAGAAAGTTTGGACAAGCACTAATTTGCTATTTGTACTCAAAGATTCTCATCTTAGCTAGTGCTTATACTAGTGTCTTATGTATGTACTAAAGTACTAAAGTATGTAATTTAAGTATTTTTAAGTATGTAAAAAACTACTATGGTATACCAAGCACCATAGTATTGTACTATGGAACAAGTGCCAGAGTACTGTCAAAAATATGTTATATACTGTATGTTTATGTACCATTATAGTAATATTTATATACAGTAGTAAGGTACCATTATATGTAGGTGATGTTAATTAAATACCACTCTTATTATTACATACGGTAATATGGTACTTCCTGTGTTTTACCATACCTGTATCTGTACTAACATATCTAATATGGTACAGTATGTACAAAAACACACCATATTAGACACCTGCTGAACTTTGGTAGCCACTGTGTAACCCAATAAGTACCAGGTTATTCACTGTCCTACTGTGGTACATACCATAGTACTACCCATTGAAGTGGTACATTCTACAGTCTACTTGAGCCTCCAATAACGAACTGGACTCCATATTAACATAAACACGTCTCGTGTTATACTGAACCTCCAGCCTCCTAACACACATTATGACTGCAGAACAATCCCTGCTATCAGTTATCACCCAAATAAGGATGGGTTCCCTGTTGAGTTCCCTGTGGAATCTTAGCGAGTTTTTCCTTGCCACTGTCGCCGTCGTCCTCGGCTTGCTCATCAGGGACAGTCTTATGATTTTGATTCATACACATTCACATTTCATACAAACTTAAATAACTTCTTTTGATTGTGTAAAGCTGCTTTGCGACAATGTCAATCGTTAAAAGCCCTACACAAATAAAATTGAATTGAAATTGAAGTGCCACAGTATCTAACCTGGTACTAACCAAAGTATTGTGCTACAGTACATACCACAGTACTACCATGGTACCCAGTGAAGTGCCATAGTACTGTACCTAGCCTGGTACTCTACTCTATAAAGTCCTGTGGTGTCTAGTGAATTATAGCAGATACTACAAAAAACAAAAACAAACAAAAAAAAACAGCGGAATATTTCTCCTGCAACCTTTAAAGTAAATTCATAGTTTAAAAATAAATAAAATAAAAATTCATTTTGTGATGGAGTAAATGTACAATTTGGGATTGAATACAATCAACTGTGATTAATGTGTT
>JAOTRS010000001.1:16927330-16956599 GCA_028565755.1 Dinotopterus cunningtoni | reverse complement strand
CACAATGGCTATAAAGTGTGCATACTAGCATGGTGTTATCTGTCCCTTTTATTATGTATGAAAAACTTTTTCGATATCTGACTGATAATGATAATGCTTTTAAAACACCATTTTCAAATTGACCAGTGTTACTGTGGACTAGGACATAGGCATCCACTGCCAAGTTCAAACTCAACCACATGATTCCTTTCCCTCTCTCACACACACACACACACACACACGCACACACACGCACACACGTGCAAGCAAATAAGTTGTTGGAAGGACAAAATGGATTTGAGTGCTAAACAAATGTGCTCTGCTGGGGCGTTCTACAAACGGCTCCTCTCGAATTTGGATACCGAGGAACAATTTAGTCCATACACACGCACTCTGTAGTCCTGCCGAGTGCACTCTTAAGTTATGTTAGCTCAGATTGAAAGCTGATCAAAGAGCATTAAAAGCCCCCTACTGTTTTACAGACTTGGCTAATCATCACGCAAATCAGATAGGAAGCAAAATCGATACCTCTAGTGCTGAGAAAATCAGACTGAGCGACTTGACAAATCTGGACATAACTCACGTTGTCCTGGTAGAGTGGCCACTTAAATTGTGATCTGGGGTCAGTCTCATTAAGTCAAATCCCTGCTTAATTATTAAAACATGCCCCTCGTATATATTCAGAGTGGCTGTTGTGACGAGATGACGGCAGAGTATTATTCAAATGTTGCTGGAAACCACAGAACATTTGAATGCCAGCGCTTGACTTTCACTGCCTTTGGGGAGATAGACGAGGCAGACTGGAAGTGATCCGATGATACTGTTCTAACGTCGTCTGGAGGAGGGGTGGATCTTGGGTCGTGTCATGTTCCGTTGGTATTGATCCTCTGTGACTGAACTGACCTTGCCTGGAAGTATTCCTTAAATCTCCTGTTTCAGTTAGACAGTAAAGCCCATAAAACTAAATCCACTGGCAAGGACTGATTTTATTTTTTAATAATTTTCTAGGTCTGACCGAAAAAGCCATTCTTGATCGATATTATCAAATCCATGTAACAAACAATACACATTTAACTATTGCTTTATTATGAACACCTTATAACATGATCAAAATGCCCATTTCATGCTCAAGCAGATCAATAGATAAAATCATACAGTTCCAGGCCAAAAGATTCAGCTAATGTACGAGAGGCGTTCAAGTCAAACCAGGAGTTTGACTAGTGCTTGGATACCATCAAGGCAGAAAGATTTGCCAGTATGTCTGAAACACTGGCCTCCCAGGAACTCCATGTCGAAATGGCTTAGAGCGAGTTCAGGACTGTATAGGAGATGTGGCAATAGCTCTCAGCCGAGTTCCTACAGTATAATGTGCAAGCGGTGTTCGTGTTGGATTGTGTGAACTGTTCCCACAGAAAAATGCTACTCTTCTGCAAGTTAAGAAAAGTATCTGTATGTCTGTCGATTTTTAAAAAATATTCATGGGATTGACTGCAGTGGGCTCTGAGCTACCTCGTCATGAGCCAGGATTGTCATTACCTTAGGCCTTCTTTATACCATTTGCACCGTTCAAATCTTTTATTGCAGCTAAGACTCATCTCTGGATAGTGCCTAAAGTCTTTTGTGAATATCAATTGGGTTCATTACAAAAAGAATTCATCACATGACCCAATTTGACATAACATCACAATTAAGGGGTTTGGGTTGTGATTTATTGTCACGGTTGGTGCCTGGTTTGAGTAAAAAAAACAACTGATTTCCAGGTGGTTTCATGCAAACAGTCAATAGAGATTACATTAAAAGGTGCGAAAAAAGAAAACTGCTTTGTTGTTGAGAATGGCCAAATTGGTCTTTGCAATTTGTGTGCAGAAGAACATCACAGAACATACATGTTGTACCCTAAGGCAGATTGGTTAGAACAGGAGGAAATGGCACTGTTAAAAAAAAAAAAGAAAAAGAAAAAAAAATAAGGTATATGTATAATTGTGTGCATTGCACTGCTGCCACACGATTAGCTGCTTAGACAACTGCATGAACAAGCGGGTATTCAAGAGTTTTCATTAAAATGCCGAATGAGTGTATGTAGGAAAAGCGAAAGCTGCTCTGTAAATTAATTCAAGGTTTACATTAAGTTAGTAGTGACCCAGAAGCGTCCATGTGTAATTTGTGGCTCAGTGATCTTAGGTCTGGATTATAAAGGGCAGAAGACAATGCATTAAATGCACACACAACACGGCACTGGCTAATAAGCGAATCAGTTCATTCTAAGCCTTCTTTCTAAAGTCTTCCATATTTTATAAATGCTCAAACGCTCATATCTGAATAGTATTTTCATGGCAATAGGATTCTAAGTACTATCAATATTCTAATTAATATTATCATATTCTGAAATAGATGTCTCTAGGCTGTTTGTCTAGCAGCATCCATTCCGATGCACCACGGATCCAAATCTCTGTATCAACGTCCTGATGGTTCTGCTCATGCCTCGACTCCCAGCGCTCTCATCTTGTCTCCATTTTTTCTCATTTAGAGCGGGAAGCTCCAGCTGAGAGTAGGCGCTGAATTAAATTTGTTCAGTGATCTAGCAAGGCTGGGACTACGAGGGCTGAGTAGGTATTTAATGAGTAGAGGCAATAACATGGAACTGGCAATTTTTTTTCTTTTCTTTTTTTTTTTCCTTTTTAATTTAATTAGATTCTGCACAACGGCAGTGGAGTTATTATCCTTCCTCAGCCCTGACAGTGGGTTTGGTTCGCCCTGTAGGAAACTCCTTTTCCACTCTTCAGCTTTAAGATCTTATTTCTCTCAGCTCAGCCTCTTTACTGGCTTCTTGCACATTAGGTACTGAGAAGGTCACCATTTGGAGAATATTGGAAGTGAGATGGAGAGAGGAAAAAAAATCTCCCCACCTTCTATTCTTGTTTGCCTTTTCAGACTTCTGCCCTGGTGTGGCCTGAAAGCCTGGGTGATGGAAGTGTAAATAAAGCAGAGATTGAAGAGAGAAGAAAAGCAAAAAAAAAAAAAGGAGCTTGGCTTGGGAGATATTGTTTGTGTTTTTCCCCCCCAACCCTTTTTCCCCAAATTCGCTAGATTGATCTACACTTTTTTTTTGATAGTAAAATACTTAAACCTGGGCATAATTTTTATGCTTTTAAGAAAACCTCAATGTTATAAAGAAGCAAAGCTGTGGGTGACTTGTTTCTAGTCCAGACTGTAGGTTCATGCAGCCTATTACTGACATTTGAGTTACAATGAATATACGGAATAAAATAACTAGATTTCATGTGCACTGTTGCATGTGTTATACAGTTGCGGGGTAATGAACTTGATCAAGGTGGATTTTTCCACATCATCATTTTCCAATTAAAGTACACATTGTCCAATTAAAGAACAAAAATACACACAAGAGAACCAGAAAGTCAAAAAGATTTTATGTTTGTCATGTTTGGAATTCAGAAGACCCATGGAATGAATTATTTACATTCATAAAAGTTAAAAACGTTTATAATAAAATGTGATGACTTCCTTAAAGATAATTCACAGTTTTTGCAGACTTTCCAATACACTTCCATCTTCCGCACATACTCGCATTTTACATAAGTACCACTTTGGTTTCTTTTGAGTTTATGTGTGGTTGGTGAAATAATGCTACCTACTGGAGTGCAATAAGATTAAATCCGGTTGCATTTTTTTTGTCACATAATGCGATAATTAACTATTTTGTGTTCAAATATATTTATCTAGGCTTACACCAAACAATTAGACAAATGGTCTCACTCAAGAGAATTATTGACAAGCTCTACATACATTCTTGACTATGCATTTCTTACCTGTAATAATTTATAGCCTTTTGCTATTAGATAACGGCACAGGTCTTGATGCGATTAATTGCAAAGGACTACTTTTATTAATGCTCAATACTTTTACTAGTTTTTAAAAACTTCAAAACCTAAATATAGCTGCTTGAGACAAATCAGAAAGTGCGATTAAATCAAATTGAATATTAAACTGCAGTGCTCAAAAATAGAATCACATCAAATAAAACTCATAGTCTGTGATTCATAGTTCTACTGCTTATTATATTTAATATCTCAACCAGTCATTACTGCTTGACTTGGAGCAGAAATGGATGCTACTAAATAAAATGGCCACGCGTATTCAAAAGCGTTGCAGAGGGATTAGTGAGAGAAAAGAAATTTCTTATTAAGCAAACACGGGGCGGCTTGTGAAAAACTGACCCAAATACATAAAATAATTCCATCGCAACACATTTGGATTCAAGCAAAGCCTCAAAAACATTTGAGTTTTTAATATTCCGCTTCCTGCCTTTTCAAGAAGGTGGGGTTTTAAAACGTCTAAGCTAGAGAGAACTCATCACTGACATATGTGTGGCTTGGTTTAGAGACTTGACGTTCAGGCCCAACAGAGTGTGTTGCTAAACCAACAATTTGTACCACCCACAGTCTTCGAACCACTGTGAATTCCAGCACCGCAGGCCAAAACAAAACCCTGCAGCCAAGCTCTTCTCTGCTAGGTGCTGAAGCTTTCCTTGGAATTTTTTAAAAAGTCAGTCTCAGAGGCTCAGTGAAGGATGTCTTGACAACAAATTATAAAACAGGATGGTTTAGCCATATAGAATGTTGTGTTAGGGTTTAGTCAGTTGTTTGAGTAGAGATGTTTGGGAGCGTGTCTCTGATCGCAGGGAATCTCATCAGCTGTTCCTGCTGGACAGCTGGACCTCAGAGGGGGTACAGTAGAAGGGAGGGGATTGTGGGTGATTCAGACAGCCCAGCAGAGTCATTGGGATTCAGTGAGATTCCTAAAAGACTATTTCATAAAAGCTAGATGTAATCCCAGCTCAGTACTCCTGACCGCACTCTGTTGTGATCGGCCATCTCTTGGGCACAGGATTCCGCCATTTCGGTAACATGAAGTCTATTCAAAAAGAATGGCATTTGGTAAAGCAGTTACAAGTTCATCCAATATTGTTGTCATTCAAGTTTGATCCAATATTTACGATCCCTTTCCCATACAGATAGAAAGGACGCTTGACCCTTGAATCACCTTACGTGAATGTACCTGTGAATGTGAGTGTACTTTATGTGAATGTCTCAACATCTTGAGATTCAAGCCTGCTAAAAATGTTTCTAATAATGAAAAAAAAAATCTCATTTTGGTTCATCTAGTACGCCTCATCTAACAATTCTACAAACAGATTCAATTAGATTTTCATCTCAAGTGCTCAAAAAGATTATTTCAACAGAACATGCAATAAGTAAGTATGGTTAAAGGTATTGGGTGATATTTTATTTTTTCTTTTGGCCTAGCCGCTGGTCAAAATAATCCCTGGACATCTTTATGTTTCCTTCTTGAAGGATAAGATTGATCTGTGGGAAGTAACACGAAAAGTTTCAACAAACCCTTCAATAAAAAACACAACAGCGCTGTAGTTTTTGAAGTATGGTGGTCAGATTCTCAGCTTCTCCTTAAGACCTAATGAGGTCTACAGAGAATTTGAGATTGTTGAACTAACTCCAAAGACATTCTGTATAAGTACTGCCCTTTGACCGGGTGGGTGTGCTGAAAGAAAAGTGGACACAAGTAAGACTAAAGGTCTGACTAAATATTTAAGGGTTTACACGGAGGCAGGCATGGGGTTAATTACTACACATACTAGATTACAAGGCAACACACTGAGACAGGCACACCTTTTTAATGACAATTGCCTTGTCATTAATTGGCATGCGTGAGATGGGGCCATTATCATATTGGAACAGTTTATAAGATAATATAGTTTTATTTGTATATTTATGATAATATTTATACTTTGATGGACCCAATTGGTTCTATATTTTTGGGTATTCCCCTCCACTAACTATCTTACCTCTATCATAGAACAAAGACGATGTGAAACTTCCTCTTCCACATACATGTCTTTAAAGATGCCTATGATTGGCAAGTGTCATAGTTATTGACCAGGGAGGGTGAGGCTGCATACCTGCCACCCTGAAAAGCATGGCTATGACACTCAGGACTTAAACTTTTACTATTTAATGCTTATCTGTTTTGGGTGACTTGAGGGCCCAATTAGTACACTGTTTTGGGCATCCATCTTATTATAGTGACAAGCACCGAAAAGAAGATGCTAACCTGACACAGACAAGGGAGCATGGCATAGGCAATTCAAGCTGTGCGATTAAATCATTTGTGCAATTTAATTGATTGAAGTCTTCTATAGGTCTATTTGAATTTATTGAATCAGCTTTCAATTCATAATCGATTCACACTTTTCGAAAAATAAACTCCAAATGTGACCCATCATATAAAATCAAGTATTAAGTCACATTTTTTGGGTGATTTGAATTATGCTCATTTTTAGATTCCTGGTTAAATAAGGCTTATTTTGATACCAAGGTTATTACTATGTCATGTCCGGTTGCTGAGATATGGCCAGTTCGAATTTGTTTACAAGGAGTGGCTCGGAAAAATCTATTTTACAGTTTTGTCAAAAATATGAACCATTTGCAAAATAGATGCAAAATACAGTAGTTTAGCGAAATTATTGCTTCTTCTTCTTTTGAGTGTTTGGGCAAATTAGTGCAATACTGCCAAACTACAGGATTAGAGTGAAAGAGGAAAATTTGGCAGGGGAAAAAAAGATTATTCTTTTGTACTGTATGAGATATAAAATTCAAACAATCAATATCATATGTTACAGAGCACTTCAATGTTTATTACTTTTAGTAGTTTTAAATAACTTATAAGCTGTAAGATACAGTATAGCTTCTTGACACAAATCGGACAAAAAACTTTAGTGCTATCGAATCAAATTGAATTGAATGGAAAAACTGCTGCTGTGTTGTCGATAATGCAAACATGTGTTCACTAGAGACATGACCAGGAATCGATAAAAATTTTTTTTTAAATGACTCACTATGTAAAACTTTCCCTTCCACTGACTCTTTTTTTTTTACATTGAAAATGAGATGGCATACAAAAAACCGTATTATTCCATAATGTGGATCTCCAATTTTAAAAAAGTTTGCTACTTGCTTTTGTGTAAATCATACAGACTGTTCACCTGTAAGTCGTGATCAGCAGTGATAATTACGGAACTGGATTTCTTATCACAGATAAGCATGGACGTCAAGGGTCATTCAAAATCTGCCATTATCTATAATGTAATTTCATACTGCTGGACGGGATATATTGTCCAGGTTAATTTTAGCCTTTGGTCCGATCCTTTTTCTGACAAGTAGTGAATTACAGGTCATATCCTGACAGTCAGGCTCATTTAACAGAACGAATGGATATGACAGTCAGTGCTTATTATAACAAACCTGTGCTTTAACAGATAGACTAAAGGTTACTTCATCCACTGAGGCTTAGTACATTTATATTCAAAATCTTTCACACATGTAATTCTAGTATTTATGCCAGCCAATTACTGTTAACCAGCCTATATAACATAAGCTAAATTACACCCTGAATTGAAAGCCATTTGCGCGGAGGGCCCTTTGCTACGTTTGTTCACATGCTTATATTTTTTTATTAATTTTTTAAAACTATATCTCCAAGAACACCACTTCAAATTAACATTCTGTCTTACAGCAGTGTACAAATACAAGTTCTGAGCACATCCAAATACAGGGGAGGCGTGTTCTCAAGCTGAACGACGTCAAACCAAAGCTAATTAACTGAAGGTGACCTTCTGATTTATTTACATTCTAAACAATAGAGCTGCACAATACCCTGGAAATCAATCACACCAGATAATCCAATTCTTTTAAAAGGGGGAACGGAGGGGGCATCATTCATGGAAATTATTTTATGAGGCTTAGGCTATGGCTTTGGTTGACTCTCTTTGGAGTCATGTGCTAAAAGAGTCGCTTTCATGGTGACGTTGTACCTTTGTCACAGTAAAGCTTTATGTCTGAGCATAACTGACATAAATAAATAAATATAGCAATACTGTGCGAAATATTAAAATACTTATAGCTTTATTCTGTATTTTAGGTAGAGGTTCAACAGGCACATGATACTGTTCATATTGCATTATATGTATACAGTAGTTGAAAGCTTAAAAATGTTTAAAAATGTGATATAGTCTACATAGTAATGTAGTAAGTAATGTTGAGCTAAAAGATTTCAAAAGAAATAATCATGCTTTACACTATCATGTTGATTATTTTCCTGCAACAACTTTCCCTATTATGTTTTATTTATAATAATCATTGTTTCATCTTTATGTTAAAGACATCCATGTAAGTTAGTATAACCATGCTAAACATTCTATTGTATAATTTCAACTTTATTAAATACAATAACCTATAAGCCTTTGATTATTAGTTATCAACCAGTAAACTGGTGGCAGGATCATGGGCACTCAAGGCTCACCCATGCCCGAGGGGACCAAAGGCCAGGCCTTCTGGTCTGATCCCCAGAAGAAGCCAATGCATCACAAATCACAAAAAAGTGCAACAGACAAAGGATCTGCTGCCAACATCCTGGTGCCAGATACCACATCACACGCCCAGAGACCCTGCGGAGTCATGCCATTAATAGCAGAGCTTTGGACCACCCGAAACCAGTCTCGGAAAAATTTTGTCTGTCTGTCTGTATGCCTTTATATCTGTATGTCAGTCCAGCCAATTTTGTCACAGCATCATGCAAAACTGGCTCAACAGGATTTAATGAAACTAATGAAATGATTTAATGTGGCTATACGCATCACTCAAAAACGTTAGCAATCAATGATAGTTTAACATAAATAGTCAGAGTATGCCAAAGACACAGAAATGACCATCATTCTCCTTCAAAACGCCATGGCCTACTCCAAAAAAAAAGTATGTAATTTTTGAAAACTGAATCTTTAAAGATGTATGGACAGATCATTGTATGTTTACTCTTCCTGCTGGAAGTTTAAAACCAGTTTGTCTCATATGATCCAAAACCATGGTGCTAATAAAAATCAGACATGTGGAATGCCACTATGAGGAGAAAGACGGGTCATTGGAGCAAACATATACACAACAGTGTGAGGAGAGGGCATGTAAAATACCCAGACTGAGAGTGTTGTGCATGTTGAGTGAAAAGTGTTGTGGTGAGTAAGTCATGTTTTGATCAGTTATGTGCCAGATGTAAAAATCTATATATATATTTACTGTATATAGGTACTGAGATAGTGATATATAGTGATATATTGTGAGAGCTGTTGGGTCATGTCTACGTAATCGTGATTTATTGCTGTTTTTATGAGTGTGGGGGTATGTATACATGCGTATGTTTGTGTCCTTGATGGAGTATCCTGACATGCTGGATGGCCTGGCCTCATTAGTAAATGTCTCCCCTTTGCCTCTAGATAGAAGCGCCATGTCCACTGATTATCCACTCACCATTTTGGCTCGCTGTTCATTGTGTCACCAAAAAAGTACAAGCTAATGAAGCACGCTGGTCTGAGGTCTGTCAATCTAGCTCTCTGTACTCATTAAGTATTATACACTCAAATGGTTGTAAATAACACACTTCAATTAGAGCTCAGCTTTAGAAGAAAAAAATCCATACCAGAGGCTCTAGTGAGTAATTAGCAAATTCTAGACTGGTGTCAAGTCTTCAGAAGAATTTGTTTACCGAGTCGCAGGTTGCTAATATTCCTTGTAGAATGCCACCTCAGAACCCCGCAGTGCAGCTAACTCAGCAGTTTAACTGCTAGCATCCTTTGTGTGCTCTGTGTTGTTCCAGGTTACACTGACTGAGCAGACTCTCTTCCTCTGTCCCACGAGAGAAGTGATTTGGGAGATAGCCAGAAGGCCCTGATTACCTCCGTCCCAGCTGGCCAGACATCCTTTCCTGCCTCATGTGTCTGCCCGTTAACCCTCCGAGCACCTATTGATTTTTTCCATGGCTTTAAGTGGCTAGCGTCTTCATGGCCGTTGTGCTAATTCATCAGTAACTCCAGCACAATACAAATGCGAGCTTTCCTGTCTCATGAAAATTCTCCACAACAATGACTCACCATCTGTTTGTTTATATATATATATATATATATATATATATATATATATGGTGAGAGATGCCTCAGTTACAGTAACATAACCAAAAGACGGTGATGCCCTTAGCAGATGTCAGACATTTCATAACTAAGATTCTCAAGACTGACCAGCCATGGATTACTTTCTGTGTCAGTAAGTTTCCTCAAGTGTACTGTACAACACGGTTTTCTTTTAACACCATGACTAATAGTCCAAATACTAGACCCATATATTTATTAGGATTTATTAATGGATCATTATACTTATTATGCTTAAACATATTGTTTTTAGTATAAAATCAGAACTGAAATTCAAATCAACTGAATACTTAAACAAATTTTTAAGAGAATAGATTAGGTTAGTAAAGCTGGCCGAATTGTAACCCTATTCAATTCAAAGAACCTGACTATAACAAAGATAACAATTTATTAGTAGTTTAAGTTGCCCTTACATTATTATTGCATTCATTATATACTACGAAAAGATAAAAGTAAGTAATAGTTAATACTGCGAGCAATTATTTATATATAAATTATATAATTCTAGTAGAAATCTAAATAATCTGTTAAACATAATGCCTAAGTGTATTTTTATTGTTATGTTTTGTTCAATGTGATGTTTGGAAATAGAAATGTTATTGTACCCAATATAAACTCGATAATGTAGAAGTGCTTTTGGTGCTTTGGTGAAATGGATATCCTTTTGATATAGGGTGCCTGTACTTATACACAATACTCTCTCTTCACACACACACACACACACACACACACACACACACACACACACAGAAAAAGAGAGAGGGAGAGAAAGAGAGTATTGTGCAAAACCATAGGCACCATTTTAGATATGTGTTGAATTCTGTGTCGAATAAATATATATTTCCCACAGCAGATCACAGGTTGCATGAGAGACCCACAGGTCTCACAATCTGATCTTTAATTAAAAGCACATATTTACCCAATATGATTAATGATTTGATTTCAGCTGCCATGGTAAATTTACCTATCAATAATAAATATTTCTATAAGGGGATGTTCAAGTCACACCAGGACTTGTGATGTAATTTCTCGCGAATGAGGGCATAAAACTGAATGACATTTATAGAACACTTCAAGCACAGCACGGTAATGAGACTCTAAACCACAGTAAAACATCTGAGTGGTGCAAACGTTTTAATCGTTCCCATGAACTTCCAGGAAGTGGAATGCCTGATCCTTAAAAATTGATGGATACTTTATTGCCAACTTGTGGAAAAGGCACATCTATCTATGGGGACAAATTTTCATAAATACCACTTGCACATTAAAGGATCTTGGCTGGAAGTCATTGATACATCCGCATATAGTCCTCCTAATGTTAGGGCCATTTAAGGAGTTCCTGGGTTTCAGACATGAAGCAGGCAGTCGGATCATGGGTCCGGGTTACTGAGAAAACTTTCTTTCTAGTTTTTACTCTCATAACTGTTGTCATTCGGTTTGATTTGAACACCCCACAGTTGCACCTGCTTTTTTTTTGCATGTAAAACCCAGCAGCTTCCTTTTTTTTTTTTCTCGTCAGAAAAGTGGTCGATTACATACTGTGCTGCTTTCCTCTCTGGAATACACATTTTCTCTATCCTTTAAGTTTGTGGTGGAATACTGTTTTTTGAAAATTAGAAACGTTTTTGTAAAAAGTCATAAAATAATTTTAAAAATCCATAGGAAAGTTTGTATCAAACACAAGCTGTATACACTGACTCAGTAACACTGACTCAGATCACAAGAGACCCACAGTCAGTTTCTCACAATCTGATATAAATATTTACCCAGTATTCTGAATAATTTCAGCTTCCAGGGCAAAATGTACTATTTCATACAGACATACACAAACAGTGATGAAAGCATCCAAAATATGAAATCTCCTTTGAACAGTTGATATTAAGATGCGTCTGCTACTTGCAGCATGCTCTGTAAAGCCTTCATAACACCGCTAATATGATGTGCTGTTAATTGGTCATTTTTGAGGCTGGTAACTTTATATAATGTACTTTACATAATATTTGTCAAATTCATGTTTAAATATTCACTGAAACAGGAATGCAAAAGCCCTTACCCCAAAAAAATAATATATGTGATCCGTTTATAAAAGAAACATATAATGGAGCTAGTGATTCAGTACAGTATACTATGAGGACATTACCGCATAGGCAGGATGATTGAGATTTTGTAATCCGAGTCGTTTGGCCAGGCTTGTCTGCTCACCCATGCATCTTTTTTTTTTTCACCAAAAGTTCTCCATCAGTCTGCCGCTTCTTATTCGATTAAGCTAATGGACATCTGGATGGCAATCAGGACCATCCAGCGT
This sequence comes from Dinotopterus cunningtoni, assembly GCA_028565755.1. NCBI lineage: Eukaryota > Metazoa > Chordata > Actinopteri > Siluriformes > Clariidae > Dinotopterus > Dinotopterus cunningtoni. The sequence goes on along the minus strand of JAOTRS010000001.1, from coordinate 16,944,249 downwards.
TTCCGCCTTAGCACAGATGCACCAACACAAAGGGATCTCTGAGCTGAGGCTCTTTAATTGATGGACGGCAAAAGACAAATCGTTTGTATTTTACAGTCCAAGATATCATTTCCTCATAATGAAATCTCTAATATCTTTAGGTTATTTGCCAGCTGACGATAGATTTGATGTGTCTGTAACAGAAACAGGTTTTTTGCTTTCTTGTGTAGTGACCTCACTTCAAATTGAACAGCATGCGCCAATGCTTGCTTTTCACAAGCAACTGAAACAATTAAGCTAATGGATATCTGCACTGCAGAACCCCCCAAAAACTCTAGCTCCATCTACTAGCCAGACTGATGAGCAGGCTTTCTTTAAATACCCTAAAGGGTAATAACATTACAGCCGGCATTATACAGCATTTGCAGCATGACCTGTGGCAGGCATCACAAGACAAAGACAGGCTGCCAAAAGCTAACCATGGAAAGCCATGACCACGTGGGCTGCTAATGACCCACACCCGTGTTCACATTGAGTCATCATGTGATAAAAAGTCTCATCCCTTTTTTTAATCACTTTTTCTCCTGAATAGGCTGTTCAACCTTGCAGATTAATTTTAAGAGTCTTTCTTAATGAAGCATTTCATCCTGAAGCCTAGTACAGTAGATGACCTGCTACTGTAGGCAAATAAAGCTCCACAGCATTGCTGATTCACAAATCAGTGGGTAATAATATAGATTTCCTTTCAGGTTTTTTTTTTTTATTTGATATTGAAATAACCAATCAAGTCAAAGTTAGATGACTTTAGGTTACATTTAGCAACCTAAATGTTCTAGCATTCTAGTATTCTTAGGTCTTTCATCTGCCAGTCTTAGGTTTCATCTGCCAGTCTAAGGTTCCAAATCTTAAGTCTTAGGATTCCATCTGTCAATGTTAACATCTTATGGTTCTTGCCCAAGAGTCCACCAGTGGCAGTTTTGTCATGCTAGGATTTGCACAAACTGCCCTCTGATCAAGATTCCAATGGCTCAACTGCTGAACTACTAACTTGTGAAGCCTTAAGTTTCCATATAGCACTTTTAAGGTATCAGGGTTCCATCTACAACAGGTGTGTCAAACTGGATCTGGAAAGTGCCAGTGGGTGCAGGCTTTCATTCCAACCAAGCAAAAGCCATACCTGATATATCTATTGGAAGCCATGACGATTAAGTGTAAGATATATAGGTGGCAATAATGTTTGAACTTACTGAATGTCAATTGCCATAAACCAATAAACAAACAAGATAGAACCCAAGCACCTTGAACATTTTTTTTGAACCACCTAAGATTAGGGGTGTCAAACTCTATTGGTGTGGATGCGGGCTTTCATTCCAACCAAACAGAAGCCATAGCTGTTTTCACCTGTTTAACGAGTCGTCCTTGGTTTCCAATAGACGGATCAGGCATGGCTTCTGTTTGGTTGGAATAAAATCCTACACCCACATGGACCCTTTCTCAATCCAGTTTGACACTTCTGATCTTAGAAGGTTCAAGGTGTGCAGGTTACATCTTGTTTACTGTTTGTTTCTGGTTTTATGGCGATTTGCATCCAGTGAGTTGCATTACCGCCACCCATAGGTCTCACTCTCCCACATTTTCCGGCCTTTCAAAGCAGATTTTCCAGTCCAGTCTTCCTAAAAAAGCCATCAAATGCTTCCCTCCCTGATCAGTGACCCCTCCATTCCCGGGTTCCATCTATTATCTTTATTATCAAGTTTTTATGGTTCCTTTAAGCGTTCCTCAGGTTCCATTCAGTATGCCAAAGATTCCATTTAACATTCATAAATATTTTTTTGGTTTATTCTTGTGGGGAAATGTTTCAAAGATTCCACAACAAGAGATTGCTTGTTATACTGTTTTAGATTTCATTTTAATTTCTTTATCAATTAGCAAACCATAGAGCCTTTGATGGACAGATACAAGATATGTTGTATTCTTTATTTATTCTTATGGACTAAATATTTCCTAGCCCTGACAGGGTTTTACACAGAAACATCACAGTTTCCACCAATGGGTAAAACTGAAGAAGGGTGCTAGAAGGGCTTTCATTTCCAATAAATTCTTCCTGTCTTCTTTTATTCATCGGCTGGTGTTCCTTTCAAGTCTGACCCTTATTAGCTTTATAGTAAAAGTGTTGACGTAGTGTCTACTGCCTGTATGAAAATCCTATCAAGCCCTTTGACCATGCTCTTGGTGAAGGTCACATCTCCTGTCCATCACCCTACGCCACTTGCCTTTATCTGATGATGAGGCTCGAAACCTGAGAAGGAGTGAGAAGTGTTCTTGATCGATAGTCTCCTACCAGCAAGCTGCTGCGGGTTATGGATATTTGTGTTACACCCTCCCCCCATCTTACCGGAATTCGTCATCTCATAAAGCAATGCTGAAATGCATACAGTGTGTTATCTGATCGATCTTGTTTTTGTTTCACTCATATTGACGAAAGAGTGGAGCAAGAAACAAGAAAGATGAGGTTTCTGAAAAAATAATTCTGCTTTTTTTTGGTAAAGACAAAATATTTTTTATTGTAGAAATATTATGAGAGCGATTTTGACAGCTGAGGTTTTGTGTACACTCTGTAAGTAGACTGTATGACTTGGGAAGCATGTTTTTTTATGAGCCTAATGTATAAATTAGCATATCTTATCAAAATATAGTGTTTCACCTTATACTGTAGCTATGACAAAGGAAGTCTTAACGAAAAAAAAAGGGTGCAAGGATAAGCATAGAAAGAAAACAAACATCACTTATTTATATAGTTTATTATATAATATATTAATTTATATATTAATTTCCTGCATCTCCAGCTAGAAAATCTTCAAATGACAAATTACGCAAACGTACATTTTGTCCTTGTGCCTAACTTGCTTGTAATGCGAGCTGGTCTATTCTTAATTCAATTCCATGCACTCAGATCTCACGACGATGCTGCACCTCTTTAGGCTTTCCGGTCATTCCAGTATCTCTGAGCTTTCCAGAGAATTCAAGCACCTAAAAGAATATTATATTAGCAATCAGCAGACAACCACATGAAGCTATTTTTACTTTGAAAGCACTCTGGGTTTCGCCCAAAACTCGATCAAAGGAAATTATTTTTTTAAGCACCCCTAACTCTAAGTATGAAAAGTGATACAAATAAACTTTATTACTAAGATCTTTTAATAACTGCACTTGTATAATGATCTCTTTATCTGGCCTTGACTTGAAGAGAGCAGAGGTAGTCAAGCCACAATTTAAGACAGATGTTCTATTGATCCAGATCAATATACAGCAATGCGATTTCACTAGTTTATCTCTGCTAATTTAATCTCTTTTTTACATTTTCACCCATAATATACTGTAGGTAAGCCTATACAGTATGTAAGTATTTCAGTTACAAAAACACACACAATCTGGACAGATAAAGATTGTGTCCGGTTTAGTTAAACACATACAAACTCAGTGTAGCTTCAGATTCCTCCTTTTGGCTGTTGTGGTTGTGTTATAATCAATCCATTTCAAGATTTGACATCTTGTGGACCCGGCTTTTCAGCTCACCACGTTTGTAAAGAATGCTTATTTTAGTGCTTACTATCGCTTTCCTGTCAGCTTGAAGTGATCTAACCATTCTATTCAGAACTTTAATTTATACATCGGGTGTTCAAATCAAACCAGGACTTTTGATTATGCCAAATGATAGAAGACAGTTATTTCTCTGTATAATCAGCTACCATAAAATGCACTTTTCCCAGGGTAGAGTATCTAGATAAAAAAAAATTTCAGTACACCGGCGCCATGATCGGACTGTCTGCTTCATGACTAAGAAATTAGCCTCTTAGGAACTTCTTTAATGGCCCAAACATGTGGAGATGGCTTGGCGCTAGGTCAGGACTGTACAGTTGATGTGACAATAACTTCCAGCCAAGTTCCTGTAATGTGCAAGTGGTGTAGGTGATCTAGCAACAAGTGATCTGTCAATTTTTTAGAAATCAATTGTTCACGGTTACAACTGCTGTGGGCTCGGATCCACCAGACAGGATCATCATTCACGGATGTACTGACTTAAAAAAAAAATTATGATTTAAATGTTTTACTGCTGCTAAAAGTCTCATTCTACTGTAAAAGTCAAGCAGTTTTATGCTTTCATTCATTAAAATTTAAAAGTCCCAGTTTGACTTGAACACCACTCGTAAATAAGGTTTTTCATCTGCAAAACTACTGGTCACAGGGTGTTTTGTGTTTCTAAAACAATTCTGTGCATTCTATAATACAAAAGTACTATGCCAAAAACCATTGTAGTGTTTGATATGAAAATTAACTAAAGCAGTTTTCTCTTTTTTTTTTGCACTATGCTGCTGCCACATAACTGGCTGGGTGGATAGTTCTATAAATCCTGTAGATCAATACGATACTGTATGGATGGATGGATGGATGGATAGATAGATCCAGAACGCAACCACAGCTTCCTTTGGAAATAATGCTATAAGTTGTAAAGAAATGAAGCGCAGTATACCGACTAGTAGTGTAGTTCAAAGTAGTGACAGCATTGGTTTCCCCTCCTTTAATCTTTCCTTACACAGCTGATAAAGGACTTTTGTCTAAGATGTCTTGAAGTGCTGTGCTTTACTTTTACCAGATGATCTACATATTGGAGAGACCGAGAGAGAGTACGAAAGAAAGAAATATCAGAAACCTGAATTTTCCTAAGGCCCTTGGCCAACAACAGCAACATGTTGTGTGAATATTATCACCTTTTTATCACCTGTTTGTTTCTATCGGCTAGAAGCCGAGCTGATAACACGGTGGCGTCGTCTGTGTTAAATAGGAGAGCTTGCCTTGCCTGGAATGTATCTGTAAACGCCAGGACTCTAAAACGGGCCCCGTGATACGAAAGTGGCTCTGGTCGAGGGAGTCAGCCAAAATACATCGTAAAAATAATTGAAATGCGTTATTCCACTGGGATCAGGCCGGCTCGTCTTTGTCCTTCAGTTCTCCTCCCATAAAAGCGGTACACATCACCATACACTAATATTTTACTTGAAAGGCACGTATTTATACAAAAGGAATGAACTCTAAAATTATCCACATGGATAAAACTGTTGTCTAGTCAGTGCACTGTTAGATTGTCTCTTATTTCATGGTATCCTGGCGCTTAAGATGGCATGCTGGCTTTTTATTTTTGAACACACACACACAAACACAAGCATACACACACATACAGACACATGCCGACAGATAACCTAGGTTCATTTGTACACTGTATAAACAACGATTACACTTAAGCGCTCATGACGCCTGGTTAATTTTATACAACAGCAGCTCCAGGTGCAAGATTAAGGTTAATACACTCATTCTAACATATTAGTCTTTTTGGAATATTTTTTATGAAAGGAGTCTTGAATAGTAGTTGGTACTGGTCAGAGTGTGACATAAATGATAACTGGAACTAACTTGTTTTACACACATTCAGAGACTAGAAGAATATTAAATTGTTCAAATCCTATAGCTTTATTTTACTCGTTCGGTTTACATTTTAAATATAATAACTTAATCATAAATATATTATAGAAATTTTAATCCTATTAAAAAAAAAAGAAAATTTTAAACTTTTTATTTATTTGTTAGAAATGACCCCTTGCAGACCACCTGCAGTGCCTTTACAAACCAGAGGCCCACATTTTGAGAAACACTGACATACAATACACTGTAGCTTATTGTTCTTTGATAATAAAAATGGATTGCAGTTTAGGATTTTGCAAAATAGTCAAATATAGGACGTGTTTTAATACTTATTTATAAAAAATAGCTAAGGTCACATCTTTTCAGGAGCTTAAGCTAATATGCTAGTTAGCATAAGCTAGTTAATTAGTTAGTTAGCTAGCTAACCTAGCAAACTGAACAAAACCAGTCAAAATGTATGAGCCAGAATTACTAAGAATAAACCACATTTAAAAAGAGGTCAAAATAGATATACACTGGCTCAAAATTAATTATAATACATGACTGATTTGCATGACCTGGTTATCCTGATTCAGCACTAGTTGCGCTTGTTGTGCTCATGCTAACTCGCTTTTTTGTTTTCTTTCTAACTAATTATTTTATTTTATTTTTTTTACAGTTTTGGTCAAACTGGCTTTTCACTAAATATTTACCCTATTGGAGCAAGGTTTATTTCTGAAACATTTTCCAAAATGTTTTATACTGTATTTGATTTATTTAAAACCTGACTTTCCTAATGTTTCTGTTTTATGCTAAATGTATTTTAAAACAACCAAAATTTGTAAACATTTAAAAAAAAAAAATAAAAGGACACTTCAGGGCACTTTCCTTTAAGATTCATTCCAACTGCTTTTAAAGCATTATAATAATAATAATAATAATAGGCGGTATGGTGGCTTAGTGGTTAGCACTGTCACCTTGCACCTCCAGGTTCTGGGTTCGATTCACGCCTCGGGTCTCTGGTTTCCTCCCACAGTCCAAAGACATGCAGATTCGGCTGATTGGCCTTCCCAATTTGCCCGTAGTGTGTGAATAAGTGTGTGCCTGTATGTGCCCTGTGATGGATTGGCACCCTGTCTAGACTGTACCCCACCTCGTGCTCTGTCTCATGGGTTAGGCTCCAGCCCGCCCCCCGCCGAAACTGTATACAGGACAAAGCGGTAGAAACGAGTGAGTGAGTGAGAATAATAATAATAATAATAATAATAAAACAGGTTTTAAACAAAACTGTACAAACTTCATCTGATCTATCTAGTGAAAAATCCACATCACTCTTCCATTTGTCATTTATTTTGAAGCAATCCACCCCATCACCCCCACAAAAATTCACACACCCCTTAAAGTGTCATGTAATCAAAAACTGTCCAGACTGCCACTTGGATAATCTAGCATTGCGCTAGTCCAAAAATTGAGTGTTAAGTGGAGTGCATGCCATGACTAGCTCAATCTAGAACGGGACAAACTGATAACAGGACTTCACTGACAAATTCCCCTCCAGACAGCATGAGGTCTGTTATATGCCCGAGGCAATGTAAAGGATAAAAAAATAAAAAAATAAATAAATAAATAAATAAATTCTGATTCAAATTTAATTCTGTATTTGCAACACCATACAATATCGCGTACCTTGGACGGATGAAATCTTGTCAAAACAGTTATCCAAAGGTATCAGTCAGTGCACCTAGTCTCTGTTCGCACCTCCGAAGCACCTGCATTTCAGTACTAATCTAAAAGAGCATTCTTGGAGGCTGGTTGGAAAATCCTGAGGGAATTGCTTCGTCTGAACATTTTGGCTCTACAGCAGCTGTATACACGTGGTGAGTGTGAAAGCTGGAGCCAAACAACAAATAAAGAGCTTCTTTGTCTTCTTTATTATAGTCACAGAAGAAATGTCACCGGGTGGGCCTTTTTTAAGGTCACATCAGTGCTGAATGACAATACTGGGTGTAAATTTATGAATTCTGTGCTTTAGTGGAGGTGTTTGCGGGGAAAAACTTTTAGTGCTAGAATTGTAAGTGGATTTTCACAGTAAGGCAATGTTGTTTTTTTTTTAGATGCCATTTGCTCCTTAAATAGGAAGCTGAAATAGGTAGTTGTTAATCAGTGAATCTTGTGCAGATACCTACAATGTTATATTGATTTAAAATGATCAGGTACAGTATGGGAATTACCAGGGACTACCGAATATGATATTATCATGATACCTATGTGCCAGTTTAATTTGAATTGCGATTATTATTATTATTATTATTATTATTATTATCAATACAGTTCTGATAATAATAGACATAGCGTGAAAGTTCACTTCCTTGTTCTCTTCTTCTTTCGAGATTAATGGCAGCTCACAAACCAAGTAGATGCAATCTGTCTCCTGCTATAGTGTAAATAAGCAAGCGTACCCAAGAACGGAGACCTTAAAAAAACAAAGTGAGGGGGAGTGGAGGGGTGGGAGCGATCACTCCTGGGCACAGTACAAATGAATCGTGCCTAATGTGAAAACGCTATAAAACTGCTAGCAATAAGCTCTGCCTTGGACAACATGGGTTATAGGTTAAATTTCACCTAGATAAAATGGACACTAAGCAGGTATAACTGCTACCAGAAGCAAATACCTATCATTCAAGTCCCTTATGCTTTATCTTTCAGTGAATTGTTTTTTTTTTTTTTTTACAAGTGTCTCCTGTAGCCCAGGTGAAAGAAATCATAAATGCTGTAGATTCAGAGTAGGTGAGGGTACTTTTGAGAAGAACAGTCCCCTTGGTGAGGTCATTTGAGGTCAGCTTTAGGATGCTAATTGGGGTGAAACGAATTATTTTACTGTTGCCACCCTTTGTCACCATATGGTCCTAAGTTATTTTTATAGTTCTTGCTGGTGTTTTGTTCTGCTTATTTGTCAAATTTAATGTTTTTTTTTCTTATTGTTAGTGTACATTAAATCATTTTAATAAGAATAGCATGAGTAGGGAAAGGTAAATACCAATTTATCATCATTAATCCTTGCATGTATTGCAGATTTCATAGAGGATCACAGCAGGCAGCCGTTGTTTATTTACACACCAACACTGTGTACTCACGGCACGTCAATTAATTAGAATAATGCTTAACGTCAATAAAGTTAAGATTTCTTCCTAAACACAAACTGGTGGCTTCTTTAATATGAGGCAACAGCAGGTTTTCACGCAGATTTCCGTATCCAATCTGTCTGTCACGTTGATGGACAGGTGCAAGGCAGGTTAGGGAGGGGGAATATTCGAAACAAGCAAGGAAAAAAAACAGATGTGAGAAAGCAAGAAATCTGATTAACATGCACGCCACTAGGCTGCAGGCCTGACTGAGAGCTGCAAACACACAGATATTTGCATTCAGTCAATCTCCATCGCCTTGTACGCAGACCGACGCCAGTGCCTGATTAGACGTCCGTTTGGGACATCATATCGGCTCTCGGTCCTGGGCAGAGGCAAAGATTTCTAACGAACTAACACCATGGCATCACAGACTGGGTGGGGTGAGAACACACACACATACAGACACATATGCAGTGGAGAAGAGAGAGCAGCGAACTAAAAATAGCACAAGCCTTTTTAAATATTTTAGTCACTCGCCTGGCAAGAGGGAGCATTTCCCACTCAAAACAACTTCCAACAAACATGAAGAATGCTGAAGCCTGCACTGGCAAAAAAAAAAAAAACTTAAAAAGCAGAAACATATTTGTTGTCGCTGCACTGTGACTTTTCTGGCGCCCCTCTGGAGATTTTAGTGGCGAAGGTATAAATCCTCAGAGCTGACTTACAACCCTAAAAAAAAAAACTCCAACCTATGGTTCCAGTTTAAAAACCCTGTCGTTACAATTAGCTGAAATGTTGCAAATGTTGCAAGACTCAGGCAAGATTAGCGTCCGTGCTAGCATGTTTAAGCTAGTGTTAGGAAACGGCAGCTGTTTTTAGCACTCTTTGTTGCCAGAATATACCTCACTTATGATGACCTGTGACTCTTTATCAAATCTCAGTCTGTTATAAAGAAAGTAACAGAGTTTTTGTTTTGGAGGGAAGGTGGACAGAGGTGTCTATCTGACACTTCATCCTGCACCAGACTCCCTTGATGGACAGAAGCCTCAACTTGATCAAAGCATACAATTGACTGTGAGAAGCTTTTTCGTTTTAAGTGCATGCATGAGTGAACCTGGATCGCTACGAACAAATATCTGATATCATTCACTGCTGTTCTCTTGGTCTTAAAAGGAAATCAAGGCAAGATGAAAAGCCAGAACCGTAAACATGTGCAACTCTCCATTATTGTATCTGTCTTTTGCTTGTTTTTCCCCTATAATCCATTCAAGTCTATAGCTGCCTCATTTAGTCACATAATACTATAGTAGTCTTTCCATGTCACCTACTTAAGGCGCAATGTTTTCGGCTTCAGACTATCATGACGTCCAGTTCGTGCTGTTTATATTCACAGAGTACTGATAAGTTTGAGCAGCTTAAGTGCTGGCTGCTTTTACAAAGACGTTTTTGGCATCATCAGAAAATGTACTGAAGTGGTGGTTATTGGGTGGAGATCAATGCGAGACTGGAAAGGAGCACATGCAATAAACGGCTGGTCCAGTCTCAAGACATTTTTATTCTTTTCAGCTCGAACTGCTGGAACATTTTAAAAAATGTTCAGAAATGTTCAAACTCTTACTTTCATTTCAAAACATGGAGAGGTAAAAAAAAAAAAACTACTTTAACCCCTATTAATTACACTAGCTGTCAGTTCCACTAGTCATGGCAGGATATGTGTTGATATCCAGTACAACACTTCGTCTTGTGTGATATTGCCTAATTACTTTATGGTACGATTTTATCAAAACAACTTCCTAAATCATCACAGCTAATAGGGAGATAATGGGGTATGAGTAGATAAAACTATGTAACATAAATTTTGCTCCTGGATAGTATGTGTTATTTCTTAATTGCTTATGCTTATGTAAAAGTATAGAAAGTGGTTATTAAACAGATTCTAACCTGTATAATGAAATTTAGAAATCAATGTATTTTCTATGTAAAAAAAAAAAAAAAATTTGCACATTTTCATGTACACAAAGCCTGACCTAAACAACATATGAATAACGATTGACATGTATTTATACAAATAAATGTACTTGAACAAAAAATGTTTAGAAGTAAATCATTTTTCTGAGACTGTAATGTAAATCGCTTTCACATATCAGTGAGGATACTGTAAGTAGCAGACACATCTCAATATGAACTGTTTAAAGGAGATTTTTGCATAGTTTGGATGCCGTCAGCATTGTTTTACAAGGTCTAAGCAATAAAAACCAGGAAAGACAATAGGATTAGAAGGTGTGTCCAACCTTTTGACTGGTATCACATTTCTGCCTTCACAGCTGTGTCGTGTATGTTAATGTATTCGGTAGCAGATGCTTAAGAGTGTAACACTTGGTGATGTAACAGTAAATGGTGAAGGGACTTATTTTTTCGGGTGACTGAATGGGTACAAGAAGCACTGTACTGCGTGGTTAAAACGACGATCATCAGTTGGTCTATTCAAACCTATGATCGATAATGGAATGTGTACCAACTCCCATCACTAATGTAATCTTTATGCCAAAGCTTAGCTTCATCTTACTTTTTAACAGTCAAGGAAAACTTACTATACATCAGTGCCTGCTGCATACTCATTGGTATCACCAGCGAGGCATGCGGTTTTGACTGACAACGAAATGTCTTCAATTTCCCTCACCGCACTGCTAAAATCATAGTCATTTAAAAAAATAAATAAATAACATAAAAAAAATAATAGACAAAAGTAGTTCATCCTAATCAATTCATTTCAGAGAAACCTTCCCAGATAATACTCACGATTAGCCTCTATTAGGATTTGATGAGTGGATATGGGAGGTTCAGGTGGAGCGACTGCTGTGAGAGAAAAAAATTGTCTATGAGCCTGTCTCATCTGTAATTCATAGTGACACCACATCCTCGTCACTTGATAACAAAGAAATCTGCCAAGTTATTACCACCTCAGACATGGGGATTCAAGGAGATGAAGATGAGACGAGGGCTATTTTCCTGCCTGATCCTGATGAATATATCTAAATCTTTCGCTTTAAAGCGTCGCTGAACATTTTTTGAAGGAAGTGAGATGAGTAGACCCAATTAAAAATCACACTTCAACACCAAGCTTTAGGAAAGTCCCATTTTTCATCTGTACATTAGGGATTTTCATATATCTGGATTGCACGCTGTATCCACTCAGTGGATTTAATGCTAGTCAGCACTCTTGTCGTGATGGATAGCCTCTCAGGCGCTTGAGACTGGTGATTTGGTATGTGAAACAGACCTGACCAGTCAGAAGTGCTTCAGTTTGAAGATTTTCTACACAGTAAAGTCCTTTTTTTTTGCTGCTGCAGCCTGCTATCGCTGCATCCTAGCAGTGCAAATGAGTCGAGTTATTGGCATTTCTAATAGCCTTTAGAGATGCATGTGTCACTCTCCGCTCAAGGTAATTTATGGAATCCCTTCACCCTTTTGCACACTACTCTGTCTTTCAGTCTCTTTCTCTCCACCTCCACCCCTTCCTCCCTCCTGTTTCTTGCAAGATTTCTGGCCAGGTCTCGCTATTGAAAAAGGCCTCTCTCTTTCTTTTACTCCATCGCTTCGTCTCTCCTTATTAGATCTGCGATTCCAGACACGCATTAAGATATTAAATCCAGGAAGGAAAGGAAATGGTTGCAGCTTGCCAGCTTGGCAGGATCCCCACTCCCTCCTTTTTTCCCTCTATCTTGCCTATCTTGCTACCGAAAGGACCCAGAGTCCAGTGGAGAGAGAGAGAGTGAGAAAAAATTTGGGCATCTCTCACTGTCCAGGCCCATGGATAGCCAGACAAAGCTCTCCCTTGTGAGCAAGGGAATGACGGGAAGAGGCTAACACAGTGGACGCTCTGTCATCGCTTGGATCCTGCTGACGCGTCACTGAATGAAGACGTGCATGCATGCGCCCACACAGCCCAGGCACCACTGGAGCATTCTTCATGACATGTGAGCATCTATTATGGTTGTTCGTTAGGCTATGCAGCTTCGCCAACAAACGAAAGAATGTCTTTTTTGTGCTAGCCCTGTCACTGGGTCTCCCTTGTGACAAAAAGAGACGAGATGTTGCGTCTTATAAAGAGCTACTTTGGTTCTTACAAAAGATTATGTTTTCAAATGCAACAAGCAAGCCTCAGAAAGGGTTTGTAGCTGCACCCAAGAAATAAATTGTAGTTTGGGGAAATTTGATGAAAACCCCATTTATATCTGTCCCCTTTCCCTCCAGATGTATTCAACATTCTGTTACTACTTGAATTAAAGACCAAATTATCATCAAGACCCCTCGTCCCTTATGTTGAAATCATGTTTGTTTGCACAACTGCTGCAACTGCACAACTGCCCAGTTACTCTTTCTTGTGAGATAAACATGTCTACATCCCTCAAAGTCAGCCAGGTTAATAAAGGTAGCTTGTTAGGGTCCCTATAAGCATTGGTGGCCAAAGTACACATCCTGTACTTGTGTAAAAGTTAGAAGCACCTCGGCATCTGATTGTCATTCACATATCATGGGCAATTTGGAAACGCCAGTTAGCCTAACATGCATGTCTTTGGACTGTGGGAGGAAACCAGAGTACCCAAAAGATACTCACAAGACATAAGGAGAACATGCAATGTTTTGATATTACACTTCAAATATTACACCATTGTGGCTATGTAAAAACATTATGCACAAATGTAGTGAAATAGAAAGTACAGATATTTGTAGGATGTAGCGGGGTAAAAGGAAAATATATCTGAAAAAAAAAAAACTACTCAGATAAAGTACAGATAAATGGAAAACAATACTTGTAGAGTGACTAATAATGTAGAGTGACAAAGTAAATGTAATTAGATACCTTCCACTTCTGCCTACAACACTTCTGAGGGAGTACTGAAACAAAATACACAAGGAATCCTTAGGTAAAGCGAGCCTCACTGGCCCTTTTTTCAAGACATATTTGCTACAAATTATGTGCCACTAAAGCTATAACAAGGTCCATGATTATGGTAGTCGGCAGATCTTCTCCTGTTTTCTAAACAAAGATGACAATTTGAAAAGTTGGAAGAGGTGACATGCAGGTCGTACCGTACTGTATATCCTAATAATATTTAAATGGCTTTGTCTGTGCTTATGATTTAAGAGAAGTCTGAGATGTAAGACATGGAACAGGACAATCCTGGAAAATGGGGACAACAGATTAGAAAATGGTGTGCAAAGTGTACCATTCTTTAAGGCTTGACAGAATTATAGAGTCGTTTCTGAATGGAAGGAAACACATTTTTACTTTTTTGTGTGTGTGTGCGCATGTGCTGAAACACAAATAGCCCATTTTGAAAAACATAGTCTCAACCGATATTGTTATGCTTATGCAAAATTTAGCCTAGATCCTCCTTAGTTTAGCATTAAGAATCTCGGATTACTAGAGGACAGCTTGGCTTCAGACTGGTCACTACCAAATCTGAGGAATGAGCTCTGTCTCTTCTAGCATTCCCTCTAGTCAGTTATTAACCCATAACCCCTGCCTTAATGCCACCCCCCCCCTCCCAATCTGATGCCAGATCTGGGCACTTTTCCAACACACTCATCTTTCCCTCAGAGAATACAGAGTGCACTAAAATGAGTGCTTTTCCCCCCTCTATTCTCACAGCTCCATTCATTTGCCTCTAGCAGCAGAAAGCCCAAAGGTCCTCTGCCTTCTGTATCCCCGCCACTCTCGACTCAGCACTAAGGCGGAAATTGAAAAGAGCAAAAAGCTAAAAGACCTGATGTATCCAGAGCATTTAGGTATACACTTTTCCTGGAAGGGGAGGAAGAATACCAGGACTCGTGGATGCGGCTTGCCGGAGAATTCTCCCACATGCTGCAGCGTATGACGGTTTGGGTTTATACTTCTGGAGGGAATAAAGGGATGAGTCAGACACACCATGGCAGCTCTGTGGTCCTCAACTGAAATGGAGCAGGCAGGCGTTGTGTTTGGCAGAACAGGTGTTTGATACACATGTCAGTTCAATTATATCCTGAAAACCTCACAGCTTCGATGGTGACTTTTTTTTTTTAATTAGCTGTCACTTGTAAACCAAGTTAAAGTTGAGCAGTTTCAGATATCTACAGTATCTTTCCAGTTACAGCTTTGATCATTGTAGACATTAACAAATCACTGAACTCACAGGTTTGTAATTTTTTTTTATTTAATGCAACACTATTTTAGTAGCGCATACATATTGCGATACACACCTCGATATCATGATAAACTGTAAGCTAACAATTTTGCCATGTCATCCACCCATAGACACACTATCTCCCTCAGATATTTAACTGAATGCTTTACTTTGAAATCTTAAAAAATGCTTCGTTAATTAATGGCCGAGACGGTCTGTGAGACTCCAATGGCCAATGCGAAATAAATATATAAAAGAATTAAGCAGACTAATTAACATGTGCCTGGTTTTCAGTTAACAACACCCTCATTCTCTAAGAATATAAAGAAGGGCTGGTTTGACATTTAGAACAAGCCATTCTATCATCCTAACAACAGCAAGAACAATGTACCAGGGGCATTTGAGTCAAACCAGGACTTTTGACTCTGCAGAATATCAGAACACAGTTACATATGAGAGTAAAAAAGTCCCTTTATTTCTTTATATAATCCCCTGCTACGCTAATGCACTTATCCCAGAGTTTCACTAGTGCTTGGATATCATTAAGACTGCCTGCTTCACATGTGCAACGCTGGCTTTCCAGGAGCTCCTTTAATGAGCCAAAACAGGTAGAAATTGCTTGGAGCAAGGTCAGGGCTATACAGGGATGTGGCAATAACTCCTAACCGAATCTAGTAATGTGCAAGTGAATGATCATGTGTACAGTTCCCACAGCCAGGTATATATGCAAGTTGGGGACAAGTTATCCGCCGATTTTTAAGCATCAGGAGTTCTGCGGCCGGGATCGTCATGGATTCGACTTTAAAAACGTTTGCACCGTTCAAATATATTATATTTTGCGGCTAAGAGTCTCATCACTGTGCTTTACGTTCATCAGTTTTACACACATATTTCACAGATTTCTGATAAAGTGATAAATAACTTCATGTTTTTTATATAACCCCATGTATTTTATATAACTCCAGACATTTTCACTTCAAAAATGATTATAGATTATTCTGAAGCAAGGGCATGATGCAAAAAATTATTTTAAAAAACTGTCACGTAACTTCAACTCTCATCCGAATTTGAAATTCTTGCATTTTTTTTTTCAAAAGAAGTACATCAAAGGGGCCAAGAGAAATTCAAAGGCAACTGTGATGTGTAAATGTATGTATGTAAAAGAGTGAGAGATAAAGAGAGACAGAGAAAGAGAAAGCAGTAAAGTAAATGAGGCAAGTTCTGACACTGATAGCAAGTGAACAGAGCAGCAAACAACAGGCCTGGAGAGAACAAGCTCTAAGTTTAGACCTGGTCTCCACACAAAAGCAACAATCACAGAGTTAAATCAGGAGCTGGCTGATAACCCGCATGCTTTTAACCCCACTGGCTTGGGCAAAAAGGACAATCTGCATTTGATAAATCTGTTTAAGCTGTTTCATGACAGAGGAGATTGTTAAAAGTGCCATAGCAATAACAGTGACCTTAAGTGAATTGTTTATTAGTTTAAATTTAGATTAAACACCATTTATCAAGCTGGATACAAACAAATGTACTTGTATTTGGACATCATCTGGAGGAGCATTTTATTCCAATTAGTATTAATGAAAATCCAGTTCATATCCTAAAAGTTGGTGTTAATTTATGGAAATAGAGACACATTAAAGTGATCCTTGGTGGGTTTTTAAATAATGGAATTGGTGTGTGTTACTGCTATTTTATACATAAATATGTTATGATGGCAAATTTAAATAGCTCAAACAAGTCATTACTTTAAGACAAAAGAAATGATGAGAATCACCAAGGACCACCTGATATGATATTATCACAATACTTTGGTGTCAATTCAATTCTACACTTATCATGATTTTATAAATATCCCAATTCAATATTGAATTCCTTCTCAGATTTTGTTAAAATTCTAAACAACCCTCTCAAATAATTTGCTCCTACCACAAAAGTCACTGCTGCCTGTTGACATGTGAATAGTTTAGAGCACACCACCTATGGGATCATAGAGGAACAGGGTCGTTTTAGCACCACAAATATCTGAAATAAATTATTATTATTATTATTATTATTATTATTATTATATATATTTTTTTGAGTCAGAAAAGTATCACGATACATCACTAAATCGATCTTTCTGCCATTTCTAGTATAACAGTACAAAGCATTGTCGAAGGTGAACAGTGGTGTCAAAAGTATTCAC
>JAOTRS010000001.1:16891932-16905454 GCA_028565755.1 Dinotopterus cunningtoni | reverse complement strand
TCAATTTGTTTTATTTATGAGCCATACAAATTTTAATAGAATACATTTTTCACTGATATTGGTTTTTGCTTCAATAAATATTCAATATTTTATTTCAGTACTGTGAAATTTCAAGAGTAGCAGCAACAGATATCTGAGGTGCTTACATTAAGTTCCCTTTACCGACATTCCCTGCACAGGTGCAGCAACTAGGGAGCATACTGTACTTTAAAGTACCCTGGGAACTGGACTGAAGCCTTTGAGAAAGGCTGTTATAGGGTGTTTAGAGTCACATTATCAGATGTTTTCATCTCGCCACACTGGTGGTCCAGCTACTGTATGTCTAGCCAATAGGATTCAGTGTTGAAAAAATCGCATGATTAAAGTTATGATCCCTACCCTTGCTTTAATTTCAATATTGATCTAAATGAATATGAATTTGACTTCAAATAAACTAGTAACTGAGAGGATGGGGAAGGGACAAACAGTAAGCTGGCAGGTTAATGCCTTTTACCGGACACTAGTGGATCGTTTTCCATTCCCAACCATTGGATTTGCATTTATTTACAATGTAGGGGAAGGATCGACATCTTTCTACTGAATGTATGTTCAGAATATTAAAAGCACACATTGCAGATGGAGCAATGCCAGCTGCAGTAACTCAGGTTGGATATATTCAACAGGCCAATATAATCATTTCCACCTGGATCTGTGGTCTGGGTCAGACTCAGCAGGGATTCTGTACAAATCAATGTTATTTTATTGGCCCCTTTGGTGGGAACATTGGTACACATACGCGGTACATACATTTCTGCAGCCTTTATGGTTTTACAGACATGAAGCTAGTGATAAGATTAAATCAAATAAGTGAAATGAATGAGATAAAATGGCTTGAATTAAATAGTTTTCCAAAAAATGGACTGCTGGAAGCAAATCAAAGCCAAGCTGTGATGTTAAACTGCAAACAGCCTATGACTTCTTCTACCATGGAGGATAAACATACCGACTAGTGCTAACACAATAGTCTCCTTCCATAAATATTCTATAAACAACATCTTACCAAGTTTCTTACTTACTTATATAGTTTCACTATATGTTTTTTACCCTCTCTCTCTCATTCACTTTCTCTCTCTTTCTCTCCCTCTCTCACTTATTCTATATACTGCTTATACTGTTCAGGGTTACAGGAGGCCTGGAACCTATCCCAGAGGATGGCAGGTTATACCCTGGATGGGGTGCCAATCCACCGCAGGACACACAAGCACACACTTACCGTTTTGAAAATGCCAATAAGCTTAATCAGCATGTCTTTGGGAGGAAACCAGTGTACAAAGAGAAAACCCACCAAGCATAGGGAGAACATGCAAACTATATACATTTGCAAAAATTAGCTGCTAATATAGAAACCTGTGACTGAAGTAGTAGTGATGAAAAGGTCATCACTACTACTTCATGGCTAAGTGGAATATTATCCTTGAGCCAGTAAGCTGTATCTGACTTACTGAATTATTTTGAACAAATCATATTTGAATGTTGGTTTGGGTAAATTAAAACAGCAGTTTCTAGCTCATAATTCGAAACCTGATCACACCGTAACCGATAGCTATAAGGCCAATTAAATTAGTTGCTTAAAAAAGAAAAAAAAAAAAACCCTCTTGCTTTAATTTGGACAGCAAGCTTCACTCAACAACGCACTTTTCTCCAGTGTGCTCTAGTGTTGCACAAACGTCTATCTCAGCCACGTTTTAATTAGAAAGTGATTAAACGAAGGATATAAAGCCGAGGCCGTGCCACAGCAGGCTGATTGCCTTTATCTGTCAACGGAGAGCTACATCCAGTACTACCTCACACACCAAGCCTCAGGCAAATGGAGTTGCACTCCATTATACGGGGTTGTGTGCATGCACAGACTAAGCTGCGGCTGAGAGGGAATTCTAGCTTTAAATGGGGAAATGGAGCGGCAGAATATTCTGCCAGGCAGATTGAGAAGAAAGAGTGGATCAGGACATACTAGGCCAAATTTTTCTCTTGTAAAGGGAGATAAGAAGGCGGTATGTGGAGAGCTTGTACTTACAGGTTCAGAGATGACGGATAAGACACTGACAAATGTGAAGTCGACATGGAGCTTATGAAAGTAAAAGTTAGGCTTGGCCAGCTTGGTCTTTAGACCCTGCTGAGTAAGCAAAAGTTTGGTTGCTTTATCACAATTTTAATTTTTTTTTAATGATTTTAACACTTATCATAACATTGTATTCGTTAAAGCCCATTTACATTAAAGGCATTTGGCAGACGCTCTTATCCAGGGTGACTTACATTTTTATCTCATTACACATTTAAGCAGTTAAGGGTTAGCGGTCTTCCTCAAGGGCCCAACAGTGGCAACCGAACCATAGCCCGATGCCTTGACCATTGAGCTACTTTATACATTACTATAGCTGTAATTACTCTTACTTGCATTTTTTAAAATTCCTCTTTTATTCCGCTTATCCTGTGTACAGGGTCACGGTGGGCATGGTGCCTATTCCAGGAGACTTTGGGCATGAGGCAGGGTAAACCCTGAAAAGTGGAAACACACTACGGCCAAACACAGGGGAAACACTCACTCACCTCAGGCTTAGGGCATGGACAGGGTCAATCCATTGCAGGGCACACACACATACACACATACACACACTCAAACTGCAAGCACACAGACCCATGGTGGGAATTGAACACTTGACCATTGATGTGCGTGGCCCTTGCTGCACCAAGTTGCCTACTTCCATTTTATAATCTCTTTTAAGATTTATAGTTTAGAAAATCTAATTCCAAATAAGTAATTGTTTTATTTTTCTACAGGAGTTATCCACTTTTAATTTTAATAATAACTTTCACACTCAATAAATTTATGTGTGCACATCTGTGGTTTTAATTATTAATCTGGACTCTGGACTTAGCATTACTTTACCAAAAAAAAAAAGAAAAAAGGAAGTAATAGAGATTTACAGCTTATAATAAGAATTATTAAACACATCATTCATATTCCATAAAGTATTTACGGTTAACATGTTAAATGTTTTTTTGTAGTAGTTGTCAGTAAAGACTACAGTACTATTGCTTTATAATTACACTGCAAATGTTAAAAGGAATAGTGACATTTGTGTGAAAAACATAATTATACGTTATGCACTTATGCACTTATCCCAGCATTTCACTAGTGCTTGGATACCATCAAATTAGAATATTCCATCAGTATGCTGGCGCCATGATTAGACTGCCTGCTTCATGTCTGAAACACTCGCCTCCCAGGAACTCCTTTAATGGCCCACTCATGTGGAAACGGCTGGTCAGGACTGTACATGGGAAATGACAATACCTCCTATCCGTGGTGTTGGTGAATGATTGTGGGTACAGTTCCCACAGACAGACGCGTTTCTTCTGTAAGTTGGTAACAAGTTATTTGATGATTTTTAAGGATCAGGTGTTCCACTTGCTGAAAGTTCGTGGGAATGACTCCAGAGCCACCTCGGCCAGGATTGGGGTCTTTAAAACGTTCAGACCATTCAAATGTTTTACTGCGGCTAAGAATCTCATTACTGTACTGTGCTTAAAGTCCTCTGTAAATGTCAATTAGTTTTACACCTTTGTTCATGAGAAATTTCATCATCCTGGTTTGACTTGAATGTCCTTGTAAATAGGTGACAATTTCTGTGAATAAAATGAGTGCAAAAATGGTTTTGTTTCTCTAAGCTTGTTGCACTACATAATAAATAACCAACAAACAAAGAAAATAAATAAATAAATAAATAACAGCACGGGGGCATAGTGGTTAGCAGTGTAGCCTCACACATTCAGGGTCGAGGGTTTGATTCCCACCCCGGGTCTGTGTGCATGTTCTACTGTACCTGTGCTTGATGGGTTTCCTCTGGGTTCTCCGCTTTCCTCCCACAGTCCAAAGACGTGCCAGGTGGGGTAATTGGTGATTGCAAGCCGCACATAATTTGTGAATGAATGTGTGTGTACTGTATGTGCCCTGCGATCAATTGGCACCCTGTCCAGGGTGTTCCCCACCTTGTGCCTGCACGCTCCTGGGACAGGCTCCAGATTTCTTGTGATGCTGTACAGGATAAAGTGATATAAGTGAATGAATAAAAAATAAATATCCAACCAACTGACCAACCATTTAGCCATCCAATTTAGATATGTTAATGTTTCTCTCAATGGCTTAAAATTGCAAGATCCCTGAATTTTTCAAGGATTACATTTTTTATTTAACCTATTTTATTAAGCCAAGCCAGGCATTAAAGATTACTTACCTACAAGTTGGATTTCATGAACATCTTTTTTTTCTTTGTTACAAAATCCCACATATAATCAGTTCTTAAATTCCCATACTGACCAACTTGCAATTAAGAGCATTAGACACTTTTTATATTCTGTACAAGAACGAATCAGCTAATACTACCACCTACTTTCCTACACAGCTTGGAGAAATTAGACCTCTATATGACTGCAGATAATGACCATGTCAATAGCAATTCAGTTTACAGAATACAGGTTACAGTGGATGTACAGATCTTTCTAGTAGTTATGTCATATGAATAGTCACTATCAGTCTATACTATCCATCAGTCACTGAAATCATACATCCTAAATGCGTACCCTCAATTATGGACAACAGAGGGCGCTCTAAACTCAGACATTAGCATTTTGAGGTTTGGAATATACTCTCCCCATGCAGACAGAACTGAGAAGCATTCCACCGCCCCCCCCAACATTACAGTGTATTAAGGGTGTTTAGGCAAAGCCAAACCTTGAAGTTAAATCCCAAACCAGCTGGTTTGTTGGCTGCTGGTGAACGAGTGTGAAAATGCCTGTCGAAGTAAACTTTAACTGGCTTTGCATTATATCAAATGTGTTGTCTCCTGGACGTTGTCCAAAACAGGGTGTGATTATACATGTAAGTCTTAAAAATGGGATGTCACAGTATATGCGAATGTGGGCAAAAAAAAAAAAACAACAACTTGCATGTAATCTATAGACCTCACTAGAGTTTTCCATTACATTTGTGGCTTCAAATTAGATTATGGCTCAAAAATGCTAGAGGAAAAAAAAACACAATCAATAAAAACATGAGCATGACAGTTAAAAAAACTATGGAAGAATGAATCCCGGTCATTGATGAATATGAGAGAATAACTGCTGCATAGCCATTCTTTAAAGTCAGCTAAGCATTCACTGGCTTCACTGTACAAGGTGTGCTTTGATGTGAATATGTGATCTGCAATGGATTAGATAAGAGATCCCTGGTCTTTTTTTTTTTTTTTGGCTAAGATGAGATCAGACACTCACACTGTCATGATCAAAGTTTGTTTCTCTATCCTGCCCAGGCCCCCACGGACAATCCTTTGCCCCACAACATGGGCTTCTGCATAGAAAATTGAATTTCCCATTCATAAAAGAACACCTCTTGATTTAAGTACTTTGTTTTCTTTTTTCATAAAATTAAACTGAGTTTCAGTTTAAATATTTTATGTCAATCTGGTTTTAAATCAGACTGCATGAACACTGCTACACATTGATAAGCAGTTTTGCTTTTTATTTCAGACACAAAAGGCCATGCAGGAATAAACTATAGCCAAAGTGAAACGCACCAGAGGAGCAAAAGGGTATGTATCTATCTTTTATTCTTTTTTCCACCATTTTCCCCAATCACACGACACCTGGCAGCTAGGGAATGTAAATACTACTTCTTCTTCCCCACTACCGCTCATGCTACATCACATTGCAGTGTAAATCACTGTGCTAGGAGCCTTCTTCTACATACTGAACATGAGGTCACAATGTCATAAACAAGGGGTGACCTCTGGTTCTGAAAAATGAAGCCAAAAGTGCAGTTCCTCAAATGTGCACTTGGAACTAGCTCCAAAAGTAAGTCAATCCCCAATAGAGTCCCATGGGGAAAAAGCCCAAATGTTTATAGCCTGGTACGAAAAACAGTTTTGGTGTCCATCGCTAGATTTTTCCATTCGTTTCAATTGTAAGTGGAGGAATTTTTATGTAACTCATCAGTTAAAAAAATTCATTACATTAAGCCATAAAATGTATACATAATTAGGGTATACATAACTTATGTCAAAGTACACATACAAAAAAAAAAATGCAGAGAAATGGAGCATAAACAAACCTGGCAGATTATTTTGAACACAGAGCTTTGTTCATGAAAGTCTTGGGTGTGTGTCCAAAGCAAAACAACTTAATTGTAATACTCAGAAAGACCTTTTATTTGGAGTAAAGTGACAGATGTGCCTAACTTTTTTCAGCAGAGCCTGTTTCACCATTTCGTGTGGATTCATGCAACAAGTCATTTTCTCTGGGAAAGATTCTTATGTGCATATAACTATAAAAAAAATAAAATAAATTATCTTACAGCAAGAAAAGTAAAAGTTGACACAGGAGAATGGGTATGAAAGACAGTTCAGTTTAATGCAAAGTAACGTTGGCATATAAACATTAGCTACATTAGCCTTTTGGTTATTCTACAGCTAAGCTAGCTAGCTTGTGGTAACTGAGATAAGTAAACAAACAGCCAGGCACCACCCGATTCCACTGATGTGCCTGTTTTTGGACCTGCCAAGATGGCGTTGACCAGAGCTCCCACAGTTTCAAAACTGCTCTCCATAAAACCTATGGGAAAACCAAGACATCACTGAGGGTTTTATTCAGTTCCTTTTTACATTCAGAGTGGAAAAAGACAGAGTATGGCATCCTGCAGAAACCAAAGAGCAAGGCCAAATTTACTCCCTCGACTCTGAGCCAGGGATAGCTGTGGCATCACCTATCTTATGTCTATCACTTAAACAGTATTTCTTCTCATCTGTGAACTTCAGAAGGACACACTAGCATCTGAAGGCCTTCAGGGTCATGTGTATTGATCATTACTGAGATGAGGAAAAGATACAATTCAGAATTTAAAATAAGTGTTATAGTAGTACCAACAGGAATGGATAAAGTGATAGCTTGGGGAGAACATTGTTAAATAGTAAACAAGAACACCAAGCAACAGATACAAATAGCCAGACTGGGTGATGCTTTGGGGTTATTACTTTTTTTTCTTCTTTCGGCTTGTCTAACACTTATTCCTTTTTGTAGACCTGTTTTCTTTGCAACAGCACACATGATTTAGCTAATAAAAGAAACTGAGGAACGCTTGGAAAAAAAATATTTTGTTAAAATCTTTCATCTGAGTTAAAGTGTCCAAAAAAAATTACAGTTTTTCTCCCCATTTTAAATTATCATCTATTTGCATGATGCGTATTTGTCTTTTTTTTTTTTTACATTTATAGTTTAACAAAAGTTAACAACATTGCAGCATTATACCTAGCAATCACTGTTATGCAATAAAGCTCCTGACCTAATCTTGACGTACAGTACCAGTCAAAAGTTTGGACACAAATTTGGATTTATTTTCTTCATTTTATAACAATGCTGGATTTTTCCACTCACTTACTCTTGATCATCTTCTATACCGCTTTATCCTGTATACAGGGTGTATATGGAGCCTATCTTAGGATACCTAGGGCACGAGGCAGGATACACACTGGATGGGTTGCCAATCCATCACAGGGCACACACATGCACACGCTACAGGCAATTTGTGAGTGCCAGTTAGTCTAATCTGCATGTCTTCGGACCCACCAAGCACAGGGAGGACATGTGCTTTCAGCATTGCTTAACAATGTAGAAAGAATTACAAATCAGGAAAAAACATGGAATTAAAAGGTATATCCGAACAAACTTTTGACTGGTAGTGTACCTTGTCATGTCTTATTATTGTTACTTGTTTAGAATTACTTTTAATAATCTTTTATTAAAAGTCTTTATATCTATGCAAAGCCTCTCTGTATTCCTCTAGTTGTCTTTTTCTTCTCCAGTGCAACATGGGATTATGCATGACAAAACGCTCATTACCCCAGAAACTCCTCCAGTGGCACTCACTAATGAGAATGAACAAAGACGTCAGATGAAGGCAGGTAACGTGTGAGCTCAAACACTTTAATGCATCAGCGAATATATAATAGGCCTGCGACAGGGACTTCTCACACTCAAAGCCTCTACTATCCATCTTGCTTTGCATATTTGGGTTAACCCGTTATGGGCACAGCTTTTGAATCCTAGTGATGTTACACTAAACTGAAACATGCCACAGTGTGACTTGGTCTAAACACCTTATTAAGGCCACATGCAGTGTGTCACAGAAGTAGCCATGGTACAGGTATCTTCTCTGAATCCAACCAGTTACAAGCAAGGGCTCCCTACTGTATACCTGCTACCCTCCACTGCTCATGGAGATGAGCAGAGACAGAAGGAGATGCTGGATCAGCTTTCAGTGGGCTGCATTAATTAAAATTAAATGTCCCCGACGTGGCACTTTAGGGTAGTAAAAAGCAAAGCAAGTGGAGGAGAGCAGTCCCCGCAGTTTTTCCTTTTGCAGCGAAGCAGATCAGAGCCAAGAGTTTATTAGCCAGCAGTTCAGTTCCAATTCATCATATCGCTGGCCTCTTTTACCCTCTCTGTAGATTTCTGAGTATTCATTTGTAGTGGTGATTTAGATTTCTGGAAGTGTTCTAGATGCATGTGCCACCAGTGTTTTGCTGAACTTTCATTAATTTTTATGTATGAGTTGTAACAAATGACCTGAATGTGTGAAGGAAGAGGAAAAAGTGCAACCAAAGATAATACAATAGTAATAATTTCTCTCCTCACTGGACTTTCAATAGAGCATCATATATTCTAATCAGTTCTAACATTACAGTTAAAACAGTAGCGTTAAAAAACAGTAGCGTTAACACCATTAGCATTAAAACTACTTAAGTCTTGGGTTCCCCTTGTGCCAATGTGGGTGTGGCTCTGCAGTGGTAGGCAACGGATCCTTTGGGTGCTGTGGGTTGTGCGGTGGCTTGTCCATGGTTTGGACATGTTTATCTGGCGTGTCCCATGGGTGCTAGATTTGATTGAGATCTAGGAAGTTTGGGGATTCGGGTTGGTAGTCTGGGGCTCTTTGCCTGCTAAGCCTCGTGCACAGGGTGTGTGGTGCATTGGGTGATCTGGGGCCTTTCTGTCATTGCAGACATTGACTGTTTTCACTAATGTGTTGCATTGTCTTTTCTCTGGACAGGGCAGGCTGCTCTTTGTGGGCATGAGTGAGGCTTAGGTGCTTGGTGATCTATATATTCCAGAGCCCCTGTATCTCAAAACAATGGTGGTTTTAAGATTGCACCAGACTCCCCTTACTGAATACTGCTAACATATCAGGAATCCATGGCTTTTGGTCTTGTGAAAATTTCCCTGATTATTTTTCCCCCCATAATTCTTAAATTTAGTCAACAATCATGACAGGCATCACAGTGGTGCAGCCTCATGATTCCCAGTTTTTCAGTTAAACCCTGAACCCGAGGTTCTTTGTTTTGTGGAATTTTTATGGAGTTGTTTTGGGTTTCATTCTCATTTTCTCACACCTCATGAAGGCATGATGGTAGGCAATTCTGAATTGCCCATAGGTGTAAATATGTGTACAAGGTGCCCTACAAATGGAATGGCTTCGCATTCTGGGTGTAGTATTAAAAGTGGGCGGTTATTTGCATTTAAAAAGTGGAGGTTATTTGCATTTAAAATTTGTTGCGATCGAAAATACAGCAAATGTATGAAACATATTATATAACTACCACCCTTTTTGTCAAAACATATTTTTTCTTTTTTTATTCAATTTGAATATTCTTGTACATGTAGTGAAATGTTAGCAGCACATATCCCACTTTCCAATAGCTGTTTGAAACCAAGCCAAAGCTATTTGCGCACCTGTTTCCTCTCAAACAATGGCAGCTATTGAAAGCCATCTGTCTGGCTTGGTTGGACTGAACTTTCTGTAGAAAGGGGGACTCAACATGAACACCGGAGCTGAATGCGATAGGTATTGACATCTAACCGTGTAACCTTCCACACCTGGTTGGAACACTACAAAAAGAAACTTTCATATAAACTGTTCAGTACGGCAGATTGAACATGTCAGGTATATCACTAATACTCTCATTTTATACTTTTGACAGTATCCTGGTACTGTATGTGCTGCATAGTACCATACTAGGATGTGTGTGTATGTATATAGTCCCAGACTTAGGAATATTCGAAGATAGAAATCGTGGAAGCTCACGTCATGTATTTTACAAAACATAGACACTGTAGTGCACCAGCTAAGAATATTTACAATTATATACAATATTTTTTAAAATTAATAGATAAAATGTCCAATTTTTTGTATATTGTATGTGTGTGCATGTGGGGGGTGCGGGAAAAATAAATCAGTCTCAAGGTTTCATCAGTTTCAAGGAATCAGTGTGGGAGCACAATGATGGAAAATTTATGTCCTATAAAACTGTCCTGATGGTGAATAATCCTATTTTTAGAAAATCCACAATGAGCCAGAGTTCACAGTCAAATACAGCTCTAAGACCAAATGGCGTCTATTTAAGTGTGCAGTAAACACCATGTAGCGTTGTTCTCCACCCCAACGTCTTCCCAGGCTCCTGTTAAATGAGGTCAGATCCGTCACTGGGATTCCCCTCACTCTTGGAGGCGCAGTCTCGTGAGAGTATAGAGTATGTTTAACCAAAACACCAAACCTGTGTGTTTCGTTTTTTTACTGTATATGGCAGCACAGTGGCTTAGTGGTTAGCATCTTCAGGTCTTGGGTTCAATTTCCATGTGCATGGAGTTTGTATGTTCTCCCTGCGCTTGGTGGGTTTCCTCCAGGTTTTCATGGTTTCCTCCCACAGTATATATAATATATATATATAAAGTTGTATGCCAATGATACGGGGGTTTTAACATCTCCAGGGTTAATGGTTCGAATCTGCTCCCAAGTTTGCATGTTTTTCCCATGCTTGGTAGGTTTCCTAAAGATGAGTAAATGTTACTAATTTCCTGGTAGTGTTCATTTTCATAAGTGCTTGGTGCTTAACGTGAAATACACTCTAGATTCTACATTAGACAATTATTGAAAATGGACAATGGCCCATATCAATATACACTATTTAGCCAAAAGTTTTTTATGTTCTTGTTGAACACCCCATTGCAGATTTCCTCCCTCATTGCAGTTAAAATGTCCAGTGAAATTTAGGGAAGGCTTTTTACCAAATTTTGGATTTTGCCATTGGCCATATATGTTCATTCAAATATAAAAGTATTAGGAAGGTCTATGGGCATTGCCATGTGGGATCATGTTAGGGACTTTTTGGTTTCAGTGAAAGGAAATTGTAATGCGACAGAATGCAAAGACATTGTATTCAACTGTGTGCTTTTAATAAGTACATGGTGGCAACAGTTTGAACAATGCTGACATATAGGTGTGAGGTCAAACCTTTTTGGAAATATAGTTAATTGTATTACATAACATTTAGGCAGAGAGAGTAATAATACTAACTTAATTTCTTAAAAGTATAAGGAATATGATATTAGTCTAATTTCATTTTGGCTAGATTTTTAAAAATATATTACCAACATTGTTATTTATCTACCTATTGATAGTGGCACCAGTGGAAATTAGGTCTTGATTAGTCTCCACCCAAACAGAGCAAGGCTCTATACAGTATTTCAGTCCTTTAGTATGTCCAGCTCTCTGACCTCCATGTCTGTACACACTGCTCAAACAGATCAGCTTCCCAAACTGCAACTTTAATGCTAATACAACTGCAAATGCTAATACATCATGCCCTTCACCGTGTAGAACAATACTTAGCTAAGAAGTGTTTCTGCCATAACTCAGAAACTCTGTAAGTCATATGCTGTAGATGGATTAGGTTTGTTGTCTCCGCTACTGTACAGTATGTCTACATTGGATTTTTCAATAATATGACATTGAATGTACCGAATATAAATGAAAGCTCTTGGTTTTTTTTTTTATATGCAGCTGACAACAAAACCTGACCATTGACCATTGTCAGATCTTGACATTTTTTCCCTGTGATTAAATGCCATAATTATTGCACTAGCAAGCTCCCACATTAATATCAAGGTGACAGACACCCATTACCTTCTTACAGGAATAACAAAAATATAACACAGTTTGCATTTGCTCTCTATAGAAACAATTATGCAAGATAATCAAAGAGAGGCTCGGATGCCCAGCTGTTGTCATTTTTTAAAATTAATACACAGTGATATCTATTGATTTTGATCACCTCAGGGTCAGGCTGATTTGTACATTTGTTAATGTACACTGTCTGGTGGCCATCATCAAAAGCAGACACACTGGTTGCAAATGCGTGCAGAATACTTATGCAGATGCTGACAGTGATGTCTTGCAGCTCAATTAATAATTAAAAGCATAAAAAAAGTACTAGATCCTCTGCCAGTTTTATCTAAATGTTTAAAGTTTGCGAGCTAGCATCCTGCTGATTACACACCTGTGTTTGAAGCTTTGCCAGAGGTGATGGTGGTGGGGATGCCGGAAAAATGAGAATGCTGTCGAAGTTTAACCTACAACCTGGTTTAATGTTCACCGAAAGTGAAATTGCAATGGGAAGCAAAAAGAGAGTGCAGTCTTTCATCTTTTGGTCCTGAAACATGATGATGATGATGATGATGAGGATAGTGGTAGTGGTGATGACAGACAACTAGCCAAGCAAACAGTTTAAACCCACCAGGCTTGCTGATAGAAAAAGATTCAGGCTCGGTTGCATGTTTTTTGCTTGATACACACTTCATTTCAGTCCTTTCACTAGCAGACATGGAACCCTTGGGCCAGCTATGTGGATGAGCATCCCTCCCCCTCTCTCACTCTTTATTTATTTTCCCCCTCCCCCCAGCTGAGATTTATTCACAGATTGTGCCAGACAGAATTGCTCAGGCTTTAGCTGCCACATTTCACAGGCTGATGGCTTTTGCGTGGGCAGTGTCAGTGCCATGCAGGGTTAGGGCTGTGCTTTTCTCACTGACAAAGGCTTGATCGAAAGAATTTTACTTTTAAATATAATATTCTTTATTAAAAGGCTACTTTATTTAGTGTTATATTGCTTAATGACAGAAGTAAAACTGACAAGACAAACAACCCAATTTGAAATATTCTTGAAACTTTATGACCAAAAAGTGGGGTTGGAGAATATTAAATTTTGGTTGGACGTTTAACTCTTAAATGCATACCTGCTATCAATAACCAACCTCTCACCCTTCAACCTTGTTAATTTATTTTTCTTCCGACATGCATAAAACACTGATCAACATATATAAAGTAATATATTTTGTATACAGTCCTGTGCAATAGTCTTGAGTTACTGTTCATTCCTTTATATTACTCACTCATCATCATTACCACTTAATCCTGTATTTAGGGTCGCAGGGGGTCTGGAGCCTATCCCAGGAGACTTACAGTAGGGCACAAGGCAGAGTACCCCCTGGACAGGGTGCCAATCCATGGCAGGGCACACACACATACACATACTCATTCACACACATACACACACACACACACACACACACACACACACACACACACACACACACACAGAAG
>JAOTRS010000001.1:16775957-16786116 GCA_028565755.1 Dinotopterus cunningtoni | reverse complement strand
TTTGTTGCATTCTATGATATTAACTGATACAGCCTGGAAGCCTTGAACACGTTCCTCTATACTTGTGGAGTACCAAAGTAAATTGGTTATGTTTAACATTAACTAATTTAAAAAACAACAACAATCTATAAATGTAGGAGACTAGCTTCCTGGATAAAATTAGAAAGATAAGATGAGAGAAAAAACTGGATTAGGTTTTTTTTTAATTAATTTATTTAAAGTTTAAATAAACCTACAGTGAAGTATCAAATCTGACAATTTAGATATGATATGCTGTTCTTTGTTGTTGATGTTTGTTCTTTCTTGCCGGTAGGTGCTCTGGCACACTTGAACTATTTGCAAAAGAATTATGTGAAAAATATACTCAAAAAAAGTTGGCTGCACATTATTACAAAATCACCAAAATATTGTTTTTGTATTTGGCACCTCCGGCAACCAGTTTCTGACTGCACAGCTAATAATATTATTATGACCTCCTGTGTTCTCCTTTACCTTGAATCATGGAGATGCTCATTTTTTTTCTGTTAAATTGTTTATCACATTTCTTTATATTTAATTGTGAGAATAAAGAAATCATCATGGCACAAAAGATGTTTTTTTTTTTTTGAACAGGTGATGCCACTAAAAGTGTTGTATATGTTCGGGGGCAGACCATTAATGTTACTGGCTGCAAAACAATGAAGTTTCTTGTTATATATGATAATTATCAAATATATTTGTTTACATTTTCACAAACATGTCAAATATGGTCAAAAGCATTTGGCCAAACCTGCAATGACATTGTATTCAAATACATATACCTCAACTCTTCTTGGAAGGCTGTCCACAAGATTTTTATTTGTATGCGGTCAGGCACTGATGTTCCATGAGAAGGCCTGGCTTACAATTTCTGTTACAGTTTATCCCAAAAGTGCTCGACTGGGGTTGAGGTCAGAGCTCTGTGTGGGTCAGTCAAGTTCTTCCACACCAAACTCATCAAACCATGTCTTTATAGTCCTTTTTTTTTGAACTGGGGCACAGTCATGTTGGAATAGAGAAGGGCCTTCTCCAAACTGTTGCCACAAAGTTGGAAGCATATCATTGTCCAAGATGTCTTGGTATGCTGAAGCATTAGGATTAGCATTCAACAGGGATAAGGGGCCTGATTGAAACACTCGAATAATAAGATTCTTTTGTAAGTAACTATTGGTAACATCATGTGGGAAAACAGTGGGGGCATACTTTTTCCAGCAGCCTCCCAAATACTCACTCATCGTCTATACTGCTTTATCCTGTATTCAGGGTCTAAGCTGCAGGTCTTTGGACTGTGGGAGGAAACCGGAGTACTCGGAGGAAACCCAGCAAGCACAGTGAGAACTTGCAAACTCCATTCACACAGAGACGGGAATCGAACCTGACCAGGATTTGAACCCGGACTCCGGAGGTGCAAGGCGACAGTGACGACAGTGCTAACCACTACACCACTGCCCCTCCCAAATATACTTATTGAATATAATACATGATTATACATAGTTTATTTCCAACAAACGGCTAATTCTGACTGTTCATGTTCATAAAAGACATTCAAATTTTAATGTTCAATTTTAATTTTAATTTACTATAATGAGAGTAAATTTGCACATTATGATGATCAGCCTAAAGCAAAAATATGTTTCTGGTTAGACTTGGGTACTGGAGTATCCGTTGAAGCTCTGTCAGCTTGATAATCACTTTCACAATGTTCTCACCCAAAAAAATTTAGGACCTTCCCATTGGTATTTTAAGGACTACATGAGAGATGTCATACCCTGAACAAGTTGTTTATTCATTCATCGCATTTTTTTTCTTTTACAACTTTTACAACAGCAATGATGGATATCCTTTTTATTCTCAAGGAGACATCTAGTATCATTTTCGAACCTGTCTGGATTAAACCTGCAATTCCCGGGCATCATAAATTATTTCGTCTTTCAGTCAAGTAATATAAACCAGGCCAATGTGTGTCAGGGTCAGTGTAGGCTGTGCTGAAACAAGTGCTGAAACGTGTGAGCTTCTGCTGGAGGAAGTGAGGGGAAATAGGGAACTACTGTTATATTTCTATTAAACAGTGATTCAAGTAATAACTTCTTGGTCATGCAGTTAGTATTCTAGTTTGCACCTGATTGCAGGAAACTGTATTTTTTTAAATAGAAATTAATTGGCTAAATTAAACCAGAAAGACCCTGTCCAGGCAGTAAATAATGAAGAATAGATGATGAATGAATGTTGTAAATGCATTGTGCAGCGCTTTAGCCTTTGTTTGCCCTACACACTTTATATTAAACCATCCATATTCAACCAGCCTTGTAACCCTGTCTGGCAACATTTTTGAAAAAAATAAAGCCTTCTATTCATATCTGTATTTGTATCTATCCAAAAGACTTTAGCATTTAATTCTGATTCATTTATTAATATTCATCCATTGGTACATGAGAATACCTGTTGGGCATTGATCGTAATCACTTATGAGGTGCATAGATTTCTGGTCCATCCCATATTGCATTTCCATATTCGATCCACAAAATCTTTATAAATTATAATAACTGAGTATTTTTCTACTTTATTCAATTACAAATAAATGAAAGGGGAAAAAAACATAAACTAGTACTGAAAGAGTTTTTACTGAAGACCAATAAATGATTGAATTTTTTTCCCCCTGTACTTTCTACCCATGTGGTAATCTTACCTTCTGTTTCCAGGAGCACATAGATGAATCCTGTTCTTATCTTTTCCTGCATGCGGTTAGATATGGCTGATTATGGAAGACCCGGGTCCTTTCTTTCCTATCTCTCAACCCACCACATGCCAAAGGCTTGAGATACAGCTTAATTTTGAGGAAAGGCATGGATGGCAAAAGGATGCTGGTAGACAGGCAGTGCATCACTCTGACACTGCAAATTCAATTCGGATTTGGGGTTGTCTCAACCTTGGAGCGAGGAAAGAGTTTCTGCTTTTGGAGACTCCGCTTAGATAAAAATCTCCATGATGTGTATAGCATGTTTGTGTTCTCCACAGTGGAAAAAAAACTTAAACAAGTAAAAGGTTAAGGGCTTTATGCTGGCATTCTTTTAATCTGAATCACGAAGGTAGGTGTTGGCAAAATAAAAAAAGGAAAAATGAATACCTGCAAATACTTGCAGATCAATTGAGTGCCGTTTTATGCTTTTTCACAACACTATATTGACCCAAAATTGAACTGAAGGAAAAGGCCATTTATAAATTCAATTTCTCCCTGCCTCTCGCTATATCTTATTCCCTCCCACAAGGTTCTTCTCATGCCAAACAGAAAGGGCAGCAGTAAAGGCCAGCTACTGAACCTCCTTAGGGTACTAACTCTGAGACTTTCTATAGATTGTAAGATTATTCAATGTTCATGTGAGGCAGTAGAGCTGGTGCATAGACAGTCATCCATTTCAAACTGAGCTGAGGCAGGATTGAATACATCACATTAGGTTGCGCTAATAGGATGCATTCATATTCAGCCATGGAGAGACCCGTACTGCTTTCTCTTTTCCATTTGCTGACAACACCTAAAGGATGCTGAATCTGTGAATCTAGATAAAAAAACAATCACATTTTTTATATATAAAGGCTTGCTATTCAATATTTTAAACATTTTATTTTTCAGCTGTGCTGTCACAAACTTTAATAACAACATGGAGAGCTCTGTGTAAAAAATATCTTTTTCAAGCATTGTCCTCTAACCAAGGCTGAAATTCTCTCAGAAAAAAAAAGAAATCGCTATGTAGCTGCAGTTTTGTGAACACTAGATAACTTCTAGGGGCAGTGAGAATCACCTGAATACCTTCTCGTGTGCATGTCTATGCATACCAAACCCTTTAGCAATTCAAGTCACATGTGAGTGGCCATCTGATGTGGAATTTGAAATAGAAACCATTGTCATTAGGACATGTTTTTGAAACCCCCCTCACTGGAACGTTATTGCAGGGAATGAGAGGCAACACAGATAAACAGTTGATCTGATGATTGAATCACCACCATCTGGTCTAATTTTTATGTGGGATGGATACTGGGTGTAGCCAGCAATGATTAGCAGATTTCACATCATGGAAGATTGTAATTTAAGCAGATTGGTTACCAAATGTGTGACGTGACTTTGGAAGGAAACCCAGAGTTCAACCACAAGGTCACAAGCACCAACACACGCGAGCTGAGTTTATTATGAAGGCATTCTCCCACTCTCTATTAAAGTTTTAAGTTTTATGAAGGCTTAGAAGAGGAGATGTAAGAAAGATGAGCAAGGGACAAATATCCAAGGGGTGTTCAAGTCAAACTAGGACTTTTGATTGTACAGAACAACAGAACACAGTCATGAGTAAAGGCTACCTTTATTTCTCTATATAATTCTCATCTACATATCACAGCATTTTACTAGTGCTTGGATACCATCAAGGTAGAAAGCCATGTTATTACTGTACTCCTTGCTTCATGTCTGAAACCATGCAAACATCTGAAATGGCCCAAACATGGGAAAATCACTTAAAGCAAGGTCAGGACTGTACTTGGGGCAGTAGCAAGACCCCTGCTAAGTTCCTCTTATGTGCAAGTGGTGTTTGTAATTGATTGTGTGCAGTCCCCACAGACATTCATCTCTTGGTTTCGATTTTCAGTGATCACGTGAAGAACTACGTCACTTCAGCAGGTATTGTCATTCACGGACATACAGCCTTTTTAAAATGTTGAAATGTTGAATACACTGTTCAGATGTTTTACTGCACTCTGCTCGAAGACTTCTGTAAATGTTAATCAGTTTCATGGCATCATAGTCCCGGTCAGCACAAGTCAACACCTCTCGTGTTACTCCATATAAGCTGCCAGTGAGACCTTGTTCAAAGTTGTATCGCTTTCAGTGATACTAGGCCCTGAAGAAAGGCTAGAACTTAAGGCACTGGGAAGTGCACTGGTTCCAGATAATAAAGTGGACATCATTTATGGAACCATTTTCACATTCCCCTTGGCAGTCACAATCTTCCAACTGCTCTGCACTCCAAAGAAGCAAACCTATTTAGAACAACAGATTTATACAGCAAGGACGCTGCCAGGGTATTCTGACAACTAAAGAAGAATAGACCAAGTAATATGGTAGCAGAATAAAGTCACACATCTGCTAGTTTTATATGCTAGGAGAGGAAGTTGAAGAATGATGGCTGGCTGGTAACGCATGAGAAAGCAAAGTGGAGGAATGGCAGTGAAGGTATATGGGACGGAAATCACACAACTGTATTAGATATTATTTACAACATGAACTGCTAGACAAGAGAATACATGGGCACTAAGCTAAGGCTTCAGGTGAGATTCCACTCGGCAGGGATACATTGAAACGGAGGCATCCCAAGCCAGTGTATACATGTCAGATGAATGCATCTTACTTTACAACCAGTAGAAGGTACTTACGTACAGGTCAGTAGGTTACAAACTGTTGAAAAACATGATGTTGAGAAAAGATCAACATCCAGTAAGGAAGTTTCAAATGCTCCTAAAAAAGTATAAAATACACTCAACTCAGTCTGAACAGATAAAAGGAGATGACTGGAGTCTAGCTGTGGTTTTGATGCAAAGGTTACCTATCCCCAGGCGGATTGCTCTCAGGTGAACGTGAGATTTGATGTGCACTAGGTGTGAGGAAAGGCAACTGTAACTGTGTGGAAAAAAACTGTTAATATAAAATAAAAGCTTTTAAAAAATACTTTGAGTTTTTCTTGAGCATGTGTACAAAAAAAAGCATCTAGTTGATTTCCTCCACGGGTGTTTCGAATGGGTGAAACAGAGCAGCGATTCCCCAGTCTCCACTCAAACAGTCACATACTAGCTTGGTAACAAATTCTGATGTTCTCTGCAGAAACGCTGCCTTGCTGTTGCATTTGTTTATTACACAAACCGCGTTTTTTGTCTTCCCACCAGGAGGCAGGAGTCACAATCGATGACATGTAGACCTCCGTGTCCCCTCACATGCTTATGAGGAAATGAAGAGTCTTCACGCTGGCTAAGTTGTCATTTGAAATGCGACTCACACATGCTAGGGAAGCGCAAAGATGCGACATGAAAATGCAATATGTGACCTCTTTGTTTCATTTAGTGTTTGGACTTCTTTTGATATGCAGATTCGGATAAATATGCATTCTGCTGAAGTGCCTGAAGTCACACACTCACAAAGATTAGAATTAGATAGGATCTTTAAAAAAAATACCATGGAATGTGACAAGACTGTGAATTGCGCATTATTTAAATGCAAGCTTATTTCAGCAGACAGGCATTGGCACTGTTTTGACACTGATGCCATAGTAAGCCAAGTCAGTTTTAAAAAGTCTTCCAAGGTAACAACACATCTCACCCCATGGAATAATTTCAGATACAGGAGAAGAGCCAACTTAGATAACTATGAATGAAAGCTAAAGGTTGCCGATTAACATATACAGCTGGGAAACCATGGTACAGAAACCTCAAGCATGCTTAAACACCAAAAACATTGTTTTGCCTGTTGCCCCGCTTCTTCCATCCATTATCAAAGCTCTAAAAGATGTAAAACATTGCTAATGAGCATCTGTAGGAGCAAGTCCTGTTTGCCTGGCAGGGTTCTTCTATTCATGCATGCTGAGACAAAAGACAGAGCGCATGGCAACCAAAGACAACCAAACACAAATGTACTGCTTTACGATTAGACATAGGAATCTATTGGTAGAAAAAAAAAAGAACTTTCTCTTGACATTTTAGTTTGTTATCCAGCTTAACATCAGTCAAGGATAATCTGTGCTCAATGAATACTCTACAGTTATATAAAATGATGGTCTCAAAGCAATAAACAGCTTCATTTACTGGCGTTCTATGTAACAGAGAGATGCAAAGTAACATTGGAACAAGATGGAAAATGGCACCACTTGTTTGATGACAAGAACCTGGCTCCTAATGAGTCCTACCCCCATTTAGCCCCATAATCTCCCACCTACATTGTACACTATCTGTCTTCACATGAATCAATTCCCACCCCAAAACAATTAAGATCAATTTTGGTTGCTTTTCTCATTATTATCATCTTCCTCAATGAGGGTGATAGAAAGCTGCCAAGCTCCTAATTGTGCTTCATTGAGACTCCCCAAGAAAGGCCTTGACTGTCATATTAACAAAATTATATGAATCACACTGCAATGCTGGCCTGGTTTCCCCTTATGCTAATGCAATTAAATGCTTAGGAGACGGTTGGAAGATGAGCGCTGATGAGCAGAAAGCAGGCTCTTCGTTTCCTCCTGAGACAAAGAGAGCGCACCCCGGCTAGACGAGAGAGGAAATGAAAATGTTGAAGAAAAACAGCGAGGACAAGATTCCATTATCTCTTGATCAATACGGCTATTTGTGCCACCCATTCAATCCTGAGCCTGCTGGTGGTGAAGGAATGCCACAGAAATACGTGCAGACATTTGTACTCCGGCTTGAGAAGGGCCTTAATGTGATTTGTTTAGCTGTATGAATAATATTATGATGAGGATTAGAGGAGGGTATGCATCACTTTGGCCTTGATGGCTCTCTAGGGGCTGAATCGAGGGGAAACGTGGTTAATATGCAAGCATTATTTGCTTGTGATTTAAACCACATGCATTCATTCATGGAGTTAATAACTGGATAAAGTATACAATTCAGAGATTCCCGTGTGCGTTGTAGTTCAGTGTAATATATGTGAAATTGGAGATGACAGTGGCTGTTAGTGAGAAAAATATGGCAAGCCCTTCAAACTTGCACTGTATTCCTAAGCATAGAATTTTAATGAGGCAAACACCACACAGAAATATTGTATACCCTGCTCTACTGTTGGCCTGAGGTCTCAACTTTTGCTCTAAAACAGAATATGAATGTGTCATGGTTTTCTTTGTGTTCTCCCTTGTTTTGCCCATGATATGTCCTGTTCTGCCCATGTCATGCTCTGTGACACCCACTAACATTAAAGAATGTTTGCTCCACCTGATGGCTGTGAGGATGTCACGATTCCTCCAGCAGCCCACTTTGAGGACATTGTGATATGGCTGCCAGCTGGCTTTGAGGACATTGTGATGGCACTCTTGTCTGGCTTTCAGAATGTTGTCATGGCACCATTGTCTGGCTTCGAAAATGTAGTTTTGGTGCCACCCCCTGTCTTCAAAAACATCATTCTGGAGCTACCTCCTGTCCTTGAAAGCATCATGTTTTTTTTGTTTTGTTTCCACACTCTAACTTTGTTAAAGTCTAGCTTTTGCTTTAAGAGATATCATACTGATGTCACAGCATCAGCTTTGTGGATGTCATCCAGGTGCCAAGCTCTTCCCAGAAGCTCACAAAGCCTAGTAGCCCATGTCAAGTTTCGAGCCCTTAGTGAACTCAACAATGCAAAGAACAAGTTCCAGTGAGCCAAATTCTGGCCCAATGCCCATGCCAAGCTGATCTCTAGCTCATGTGCCAAGTTAAGTTCCATCTTATTTAAGTACTTATCAAATCATTGTGCTAAAGTTTGTCACAACACTTATGCCAAGCACACTACAGCCTTAGGTTAAACATTATGCTACCATTCAACTGCCTTATTGCTGAGACAAGTAGTATCACATGGTGGAGCGGCTGTGCAGGGCCAGCTGTAAAGAATGTGTTGGGGTGGGGGGTTAGGTTCTGTCATGGATTTCCTCCTGTGTGTTCCTGTTTTTTAACGTTCCTGTTGATGACTTTTGTTCTGAGCTTCCTATCATAACCGCACCTGTTACTAGTCGAGGATCTCGATTGTTTCACCTGTTACTTGTTGCATTCTGAAAAGTTTATCTATTTAAAGCCTGGGTGTTATTTTTGACTTTCTTTTGTTTTCATATATGTTTGATTATACAGTATAAGCCTCTCGTCCAATCAGATTACTTGGTCAGAACAAACTGTTGTATAATGGTTGATAATTGTCCCTGTGGCATGATATTACCGTAATAACAGTAGCTAAAAATTTAATAATTTTACAATAGATCACTTAATTGTGTGACTTAATTTTTAAGCTTTTATTGCTCTATATGCCTATCATACAGATGATCCAGTGAGATTGCTTTGATTGAGGTGAATTGGTCCTTTCATGCAAAATATTCTTATTAATATGTTACCCTGGAGCATTTCTTGTATCTCTGTAGAGACTCGTTTATCATTTAAATCCAACAACAGTCAGGGTCTAGATACTCAATTCTATTGACACAAGTTTTTGTTTCACACAAACAGAAAGAATGTGAATAGACTCATGCCCCCAGGTTTAAAACTTTGCGAGATAATTAACCACATGGCGTTTTCTTTTTTTTTCTTCATCTTAATGGCCTTGTGTGCTCCGGAAACAGCTGAGAGAAAAAAATCACCCATATGAAAACATATCTATTGTAGTATATTGTCAATATGTTAATTTTTTACTAAGTAGCATTTGTTGTTGTTTTCAGCGGATTCATTTTTTGTACTGTATGAAAATGGTAATATTATATTTCCAAGTCTCACATCTCATACCATCTTTCTTTCTTTCTTTCTTTCTTTCTTTCTTTCTTTCTTCCTTTCTTTCTTTCTTTCTTTCTTAAGCTAGTGAAGATTTCTTACCCAACAGGTCATCAGTTTTACATGGAAATGTTACAGGGACAGCTGTAAATCTTGGCTTTCCACATCTCAGCCCTTGTTTTATTAGTAAATGAAAAAGTCTTTATTAAAGATTTTAATGTCACAATTCTTATACAATCCACCTACAATGTTTTGCTTTGGTAGCCAGCTGTTCTTTTTACAGTTTTGAGCTGTCAGTCTATGATAACTTCTTGGAACACAATCATGGAATCCAAAGTGGTTTATATTTAATAAATAAATAAAATATAAAAAATATATATGCATAAATGCATACATATTTGCGCGCTTTGCGAGATGTGGCATATTCTTCAGCACACTTTGTTAAACCTAACAGCTGTTTTACTTATAAAACTGCACAAATCTGTATCTAACACTACTGATTTTTTTTTAATTAAAGTTAAAGAGTTTAAAGAGTTTTCAAACAAAATATTTATAGAGCTCTTTATACCTATATTTATAAAATTCCCAAGACTTTTGTACAGTACTGTAAGTAAAACAGCTGTTTTGCTGTGCATGTTAAGTTCTTCTGGTAACAACT
>JAOTRS010000001.1:16714739-16726200 GCA_028565755.1 Dinotopterus cunningtoni | reverse complement strand
CATTGTTTAAACCCTTTACAATGAAGATCTGTAAAGTTATTTGGATTTTTACAACATTATTGTTGAAATACACAGTCATGAAAAAGGGACGTTTCTTTTTTTGCTGAGTATATATGTATCAATCCCAAATTTTCAATATGGTCTCAGACTTTTGGGCTGCAACGGATCCCTTTTAAACCTGACTAGGTCTTGCTAGATTGATATCTTTGGCAGGGGTAAAAAGAGGATGGTTAGAAGTTAGAGATAAAACATTTAGTCATTCCAGACTGTAGAGCCAAATCGGCATCTGCAGCTCACGGCTTGAGATGAAACCGGCCCAAGTTAAAGCTTCAGCATTTGCATACAATCTGGAGCGTGGAGCACCATAAAACACTAATGAACACATTAAAGAGGCAAAACAGAGGCTGCTGATTTGTGACGGGGGGAGTGGGGATGTGCAGTAGATTGATTCTGGTGTGGTTGGCGGCTCCTCCAGGCTAACCAGTAAGTAATCATCCTTGTAAAATGTTTATGGGAGTCACCGCTGTGCCCCCGATTTCATCCAGCACCCACTTGGTGATGCACTGGCTGAAATAGATAGGTACAGCTGAGCGGACACCTGCGCTCTGCTGAACTGACTCCTACTGATCTCGCCTGGATGTGTGTGTGTGTGTGTGTGTGGGCATGTAGGAGATGGGGAGGTGCATGGTGACGGCGTTTGGGGGGCAGTGTGCATCCAGGGGAGATGGGGCTATTACATTAGCTAGGTCTGATTGGCGGAGATGAAATTGGAACACATTCCTGGGCCCTTACACAAATCCAGAGGACCATAAATCCATCAGCCAACTTGTGCCACTTACCGCAGCCAGCAGACGAGCATTATGTTCCTCAGACTTCCCCCTCAGCTGTTAGCGTGTTGGAACAAAGCATCTGTGCAGCACGGTTTTGAATTCGTTGAATTGGATAAGCAGTGGCTGATGTCATTGAGTCTTTTTATACTTTTCAGTTCAGCGATGTGGCTTTCGGGTCTTGTCGAAACAAGCGTCAGATGGAATGATAATGCTGCAGCAAAGAGACAGGGCCCAAATAAAAAATAATAAACAGATTGTGCACACATCAAGCAAATCCACTACACTTACAGTTACATTTAGGTTAATGTATTGCTGTATCTAGTAAGTTGCTGTATCTGTAAGTTCAGTCCTCAAGAGAAGGCCAACAGAAGCTTTTGTATAACTGAAGTATGGATATATATTTTTTTTACTCACCGTCGTATTGCTTCCTAATTAATTCATAGTCTAGCATTTATGTATTTAATATTTGACCCAAATGGTCAAGTTGAAGTCCACTTTTTGAATGTATTTATAGCCCAAGCTATAAAAGTGCCATATTGTGGTTACATTAAACTATCAGTGTTTTTCATATTGCATACTACTGCTCACTCTAGCTGCTAATACATAAAAATATATTTCAAATAATTTCCATGCTTGAGAAGATAAATGTCTGTATTAATACAGATGTGTAGGTGTAAGTTTTGATGATATCACTTGTACATTTTGGCTCAATTACATAAAGATTGTTGATGAATGTCGCTGTTGTTGATAATTCTTTGCGCTTCATGTTGATGAAGCTACGCTTCAGCTATACGATCATTAGGAATGGCTGCTTCATGTATCTATTCACTAGATTATGCTTGATGAAATCTTTCACTTGGTTGCCTTTCAGTCATCCCTTTAGAATTGATTTTGAAGAA
Organism: Dinotopterus cunningtoni; assembly: GCA_028565755.1. Taxonomy (NCBI): domain Eukaryota; kingdom Metazoa; phylum Chordata; class Actinopteri; order Siluriformes; family Clariidae; genus Dinotopterus; species Dinotopterus cunningtoni. Next base: position 16,724,471 of record JAOTRS010000001.1, on the reverse strand, counting down.
ACTTCCGGGGGAGTTAAGTCAATAAGAATAAAACATGCTTCTATTGCTAATCCTCCTGAGGTATGTATGTGTATATGTGTGAATATATACTATATACACATATGTGTGAATATAAAATTACCTTACTCCATCCCTAACCTCAACTTTTCAATGCTTTTCCTATTAAGCTAAAGTCTGTACTCGTTTAGAAGCATTTGCCGTCATGAGATCTCATTGTTCCTTTGGTGAAAAGTGCCAATGCAGCTGCCTTACTGTTTTCTCAGATAGAGTATTGGCGGGGGAGGAGAGCCTCTCTTTGCTTGTTCTCATGCATTCCTCTGAGGCTGGCATACTTGACACCCTCCTCTTGGCACTGAAGAGCCATGGCTGCAGTAAAGGCCACAGACAAAGTTCATTTCATAGAGAAATGAAATCCAAAGCCGTACCCATATGTCTGCTGTGTCCTTTGTTACCCTTGGTAAACAAAAGGCCATAGTCATGCAGTTCTTCTGGGGCAACTCTCAAGCAAACCCATGTGCATAATGGAAACGTGCACTCCGACTGAAAAAAAAATGGTGGAGTTTATTTAAGTGGTCAAATCTAAACTTTTGATACAGACAGTTGTTAAATGATAGTCAAGCTGGACTTTCCTACTGCTAAACAGTAACAATTATGAGTGAATAATAAGGACCCACTTCAAAGCTCCAAGACACCCAGTCAGTATTCAGTTAATGTTCTCCCTGGGTCCTTTTGGGTTTCCTCCCAACTTCTAAAAACATATCATTAGATCTAGATGGCTAAATTGCTTCTGAAGGGGTACATCATATCCTGTAATAGACTGACATCCCATCAGGGAATTATACACATCTTGTTTGCAGTGTTTCTGGAATAGACTCTGGGCACCAAAAGCTCACCCATGTCGCCGGGGATCAAAAGGCACCCCATCTGTTGCAATCCCACAAAAAGCCAATGTAGCACAACTCACTGAAAAAAAGTCCAATGCTGCCCATGTTAGAAAGGCACCAGAACACCAAGTGTACCACAGCTGTGCACACAGGGCCCAACAATCAAAGAGCACAAAGCTGCCTACCCAGCCTCCAAGATTCCCAGATCCTAATCCAAGTGAGCACCTATGGAATGTGACATCCATTGCCAATATCTTGGTGCCAGACACCACAACACACCCTAGAGTTTATGTAGAGTCATGATTCGAAGGGGTCTGAGCTGCCCAAGGGGAAACTACACAATATAACGCATATCGTTTTGCATTGTGATGCTATAGCTGATCAGTGTATACTTTTATCTTCCTTTTCTTTCTTTTATTGTAATTCTCTCTTTGTGTCTGTTTTAAGGATTGGATAAATAGACAATAGTGTGCTACAGCTTGAAAGTAAAAGCCAAAGAAACAAAAAAGGAATACTGTAAAAGATGACATTTTGATAACAAGAACATGGGTAAGTGGGTTCTCTGTTGTCCATTTCATGATGTTCTGACACAGCAAATGAAACCACATGATTATGGGCCTTACAAAAGGATTCGTTATCACACTGAAATTAGATTGAATGTATTTGAGCCATGGAAGGAAAGGGGAGGTGGACAGAGAGATAAACAAAACAGCGGCATTTTTACAGGGCAAAGCAATTAGACGTTGCTGGGGCAACAGCGGTGGATGTGACCTCATCAGGCCACATCTCATCCTCCCTCTTGCAAAAGGGAGATGGTTGAGGCAAGGTCTGCAAAATTAAAAGGCAACCTTCAAAGACAAGACACAAATTCATTTTCCTTCGTCTTCAGCCCAAACAGTTCAACCTTGTTAGAAGGGAGGCCAGATACTGCCTTTGACATTTTTGTTGGGGATCAAAACTTGACATTCTTGCTGTAGAGTTACCATTAATTTTAAGCACCTTTCATAATAACATGCTTATTAAAAGACTCGAAATGGCATGAGGTTGATTGTTCCAACATCCATTCGTTTGCTGCCAAAGTAACATCACAACAATGTTTGAACGACCTAAAATTCCTGCTTAAAATAGTTAATTTCCAGCCTATTTCCTTGTGATAAGCCATTCCTCACTTGAGCTTTCTCTGTTTCTCACTAATTCACTTCACATACTGTAGATGCTCATCTGGTTAATAAATGAATCTGCTACATAGGTTTTTGGGGTAAAATCAGGCCATATATGGACCTGTGAAACATTTCTGCACCACTGACCATGTAATTTTGAAACATAAGCCAAAGCAGGCACCTGCAGTCACATGATCTTTTTGGTTTGGGTAAAATAAAACTGAGGCCTGAGGAGAAAGCAGCTTTTTCCCCCCATAACAGCTATGTGAAGTCTTGGTCTTTATCTGTACTAAGGGTTGATCCTGACTAGGGAAAAGGTGCAGGGCTGTAGAAATTGAAAGAAAAAACACATCAAAGAGGGGTAATGAACCTTGTCCAATCCCAGCCTAACCGAGAGGCTCTTGGGGCTAGGAGATGGGGAAGAATTCTGATGAAGCTGTTTTCCTCACCAGAGTAATGGGCAGTGTGGGAGTGTGTGTGTGTGTGTGTGTGTGTGTGTGTGTGTGTGTGTGTGTGTGTGTGTGTGTGTGTCTATACATGCGTAGGAGTCTGTGAGGCACACAAAAAGTGGCTGCGTAGGTGGAGTGCGTTCCAAACCTTTGATGGCTCTAAACAAAGCTTCCAAAGCTTCTGTTAGGAAATTTCGCAATCCGAGACTTCTATATGGGGAATAATGGGCACTCAAGGTGGAGTAATCCTAACAGGCAGCCCATGCACACCCCATTAAGCTTCGAGATCCTGATGAACATCTGGGAGCGTCTTAAGCAGTCTGAAAACCAGAACGGAACTTACTTCTTTTTGAGGAGTCCAATCCAAATGGAAAGTTTTTCATGATGCCTAGTTTCCGAACTATGTTGTTTTTAACGATGAAGGTCTCTCCATGAAGGCTTTTAAATGGTTCTTGCACTTTTTACGATTTCAAAAGACTGGCTTGAATGTCCCCTATAGTTAATGGCTAACCATAGACAATTAGTTTATGGCTATGAATAAGACAATTCAAGGGGTCCCTTTTGACTAGGTGCCATAGTTCTGACATGATAGATGGCTTTGGTGCATCCACATCTGGTCCACCATTTCCTGACCCCTAGTATAAAAGAAACAGAGGCAAGTGTTTATATAAATGTTTAATAAGAAGATTCAGGACTATCTCAAGTCTGTCAAGGAAATTATGTTTGAGCAAATCTCCCTTGAGAGAAAAAAACTCATTGCCCCTTTAGTTGTGCATTGTGTGGCACACCATCTGTTCTTTTCTTTCGTTAAGGTTGGTTACACCTTCTTAGGATAGCGTGTATGCGTGTCTTGTGTGTCTTATGTGTGTGTGAGGTTTCAATTGGGCTGGAAAGAACATCGGTTCTCTTGTGATTTAATGGACTAAATGGACTGCGCCTGTAGCTGGATGTTTCAGTCTGTCCTCATTATCCAAGAAGAGCCGCGCAGCATCCATGGAGAACATCAAACACAAGCATAGCAGCTTTTCACTGAACATGAATAACAAAGGTAATATGGGATTTGGCTTCTGAGAGATTGTCTCGGATGAGGTGAGCGAGTATATGCTCAGCAAATCACCCAGTACAGCTGAAGGAACAGGATTAAAAGAGATGCCTGATCTGTTCATTTCACTTCCTAATGTTCAACACATGCTGCATACAGATAATCCTAATCCTTAGGTTATATGTTTTAGAATGTTGAGAGATTTCAAAAGAAGAATTGACACTCATGATACTGTACTTCACTATACACTCCTGAACAAAATCTTAACACCGGAGGAAACATTTCAAGTATTCCCATTTCGCGCTGGTGGATCTTAACCAGGTTGTATGAACTGCTTCAAAATGTCAAAAGCAGAAAAAGGAGCAAGAGAAAAAAAAACAGAGATTGTAAATTTATTGAAAACTGCATTTAAACTCAAACAGGCTGTTCATCAGCTTATCAAAAGTTTAAAACCATAGCCCAAAAATACCCACAACAGAACTAAAAGTGTCAAAAAATGACTCAATAGTAAGTAGCGCCATCATTACTGTTGATAACTTCAAACACTTGTTTTCGACATGCTTGATGCAACTGCTTCATGTGGTGAAGATGGCTTCACGAAGGGCATCCACAGACTGGAACTGACATCTGTTTGTGTAAACTTCCCTTGCTATTCATCCCCAAACATTCTCAAGGGGCTTTAGATCAGGGGAACATGCATGATGGTCCAGAAGTGCAACGTTATTGTCCTGGAAGAAGTCTTTTGTCAGGCGGGCATTGTGAACTGCAGCTTTGGTTTGTTGAAAGACCCAGTCATTACCACACAGATTGCTCCAACATGTCCACATAGCCAGATGTCATTTGACGCCCCTGCACTACCTGAAGCGCCATTTTTTCTACTGAAGGAAAAGCACCCCAGATCATGAAGAAGCCGCCACCACTGTGTCATGTAAAAAACATCTCTAGAGGGATCTCCTTGTCATGCCAGTATCATTGGAAGCCATCAGGACCATCCAGAATTTTTTTTTTCTTGTCCGAGAATAAAACTTTCTTCCATGTTTCAATGTCCCATGTTTGGTGCTCCCTTCCAAATTCCAAATGGGCAAGTTTGTGGTGTGGGAGGACAAGTGGCTTTTAAAGACTTTTTTTGTTCTTTAAGCCCTTGTCTGGCAGATGCTCTCTTATGATTATAAGGGATATAGTCAGCATCAGTAAGGGCCTTAATTTGGGTCGAGGATCGGCCTGTGTCTTCACGGACAGCCCGTCAGGTCTTCCGGCTCAGTGGATCTATTGCAAAACTTTATCACTTTTTATTCAGTTTTAGACATTCACAAGGGTCTTGTGTGTGTACATAGGAATAAAATAAGGCCTGTTCCATTTCTCTTGTATTTATTTCCCATTTTTGTTGATAAATGAGCTTGAAAAAATATTCAGATTTCCTGTTTTGTATAAAATCAGTGGTGGATCAGGCGGTTGAGGCTCGGGGTTGCTTTTCAGAGGATTGAAGGTATAAGCCTCACCACTGCTGGGTTGCCTTAAGCAAAACCTTTAACCCTATGCCCTATACAACCCAACCACTGCATGCAGTGCTGGTCCCAAGCCTGGTTAAAACTGCTCTTACTGCATACTGTATATTATATGTCTGTATACTCAGTAATAATGCAAATTGCTGTGTGTTGTTTTTGCTGTTTATTTAATTAAAATCATCAAAGGGATACTTTTGCTATATTTAAATTCCCCATGATACCATATTACTGTATTATCGACCAAGCCATTACAAGTGTGTAATGTATTACTGTTGTCATCATAATATGGCAGATGAACTACATATTTAATTTTTTTTAAAAGTTTATTTATTGTTTATGGAAGGAGTCTCCAGTGTCAGCACTTCGTGAGAGTCAGTAAGCTTTTTGCCATTTGAGGCAGAGAAGTTTGCAATAATGTCATGCTATGTTTTTGTTTTTGGGAGAGAGAAAAAAACAAAGAACATTTTTTATAGCCATTATAAAATAAGTGATAAGAGGAGCTTGTCTCATGGCTATTACGCAAAATTAAGGTGTGTGTGATGCATTATTTGTTAGCGAACAAAGAAAGTATTGACTTTAGTAAATCACTACTAATATCTTTTGCTGTTTTAGGAAAATGTCATGTTTTATTCCCTGTCTATGACACAAACCTTGCAAAATCATGACCAATGCAGAATCAGTACTTCATGCTTATGCAGAGTTGCAGAGAGCCTTACAAGATGACTGATGCATGGAGCTGCTTAGATAATCCACAAAACAATAGGTACTCTTCAGGTCTAATAGCTTTCCGTTCACATGATTTTCTTGGAAAATGGTTCCCATCTGTTTTCTCAAGACAAGCTATTCTTTTTGCATTTATTAATTTAGGTAAATTTTTGAAGGTTTTTGAAGGTTCCTGCTTAGGAGTTTGGCAAAATACTTAGAAATACTTTGGCCTCACTTTGGTCTGATAAGGTTCAGGGTTTGGGGTTAGATAGTAATAGGGATATGTGCGAACAAATAAGTTACAAGTACATTCCATCCTGTCGAGATGTCCTGACTTGTCATTGGAATTTTTTCCTGATAAAAGAGAATATTTCTCTTATCTCAATATTCTTTAGTTCTTGTAGTGTCTCTAGTGCACCTTTGGGGATGATGATGAAGTTCAGATTTTTTAAACAGTACAGTCTACAGTCTTAAACTTTTTGGCTACATTCACATTACCAGCCTAAAGTGAATCACTTCAGATTTTCTTACCCTAATGTGACACAGATCTATTTTTTTAGGGTTGCCTAAATGCAGAAGATCAGATCTAAGTCACTTTTGTATGTGATCCTAGATTAGATATATATCCGAACAAAGTCATGTGACTTTTGAGAGCTCACTCATCATCTATACTGCTTTATCCTGTATACAGGGTCGGGGGGGGTGCCTGAAGCCTACCCCAGAAAACTTAGTGCATGAGGCAGGGTGCACCCTGGATAGGGTGCCAATCCATCACAGGGCACACACACAGACAATTATGCACACACACACTCATTCACACACTACAGGCAATTTGGAAATGCCAATTAGCCTAATCTGCATGTCTTTGGACTATAGGAGGAAACCAGGGCTCCCAAAAGAAACCCACCAAGCACAGGGAGAACATGCAAACTCCATGCACACAGACCCGAAGCAGGAATCCAACCCTTGACCCTGGAGGTGCAAGACGACAGTGCTAACCACTATGCCACCACTTTTGATAACAGTGAGATCTGAAGGCATGCAGCTTTTTGCCTCTGAGCATACGTAAGGCACTCATTGACATTATCAGCACCGGCACCGTGGGGATTTCATTGCAGTGCTAGCAATAGCTGCTAAAACAGCTAAATCGAGGCATCTGGCTTTCTTCCTTCTTCTGGACCTCAATAAATACAGTCGACTAACTGCTTGTTGACCTCGAGAGCAAAATCCCAAGCATATTTTCGCTAAAGTTGCATTCACTGTTTGAAATGAATGAGACAATGAGTTGCACAAATATGACATTTTTTACCCAGATGTCATACAGATGTGCGCATGCATGCCGTTTCAGTAGACAGATGTGTCCACATAAAAAAATCATATAAAAGTCACTTATGTAATTATGGATGTGAACTGTCATGGCATGCAAATCTGCTCTGACTAAAAAAATTTGAGCAATATAGCCCACAAAAAGTGCTAAAGTGCAGTGATATCAAACTTTATTCTTAATCTCAAACATTGCTTGTTTTGTGGATAAAAGCTTAACCTCTGTTTTCACCCTCAACACTCAATATAGATGTCATAGACTCCTGCTGGTGTAGCTGTGGCAGCCATTTTATGCATTATGACCAAAGAATGCTATAATCATCAGAGGACCTATGCAGTATACATATTTTTCCCCCTTTTTCTTTTAAGTGATTCTTAGACACTTGCATCATTACTTTTCTTTGGAAGTATTTTTTTTCTCTTGTAATTACTCTGCTCCTTATCTCTCAGCACCCCTCAAATTGTCGCCTTCCAATCATGAATCAAGCCTCCCTTTGCCATTCATATCAACCAAACAATTAATGACAGTCAGTTCTAATTAAGGCTTTGCAAAAAGCGGGGAAAGGGAATGCAGGAAACCAACCCACCCTTTTTATGTGAGCATCAGGACTCAGTGAGTGTATGAGGCTCAATCGACTCTTACTTTGCCCATTATCAGAGAAAATGAGTCTTTCTTGCTTTCTTTAATTTGTCAAGATTTTACAATAAAATTAAGCTCTTTGCTGTGAGAGCTCTGATGACTTATTTTTAGTATTTGTACCAATAATGTCTGGATTTTATTTTTTTATTATTTTTATTTTATTTTTTTTTTTTGCATTATGTGATAAGGCTAATAGAAGAGTTTGGGCATCACACACTGGCATTAAGAAACATTTGTATAGCTAAATAAGCTAGCATAATAAGTTCATGTTAAAAACAACAAAGGACAAGTCATGTTTCAGAAAGGTCAAATTATTAGCCTGCATCAAGCAAACAAAACAGCTAAGGAGATGGCTGAAATCCCTAATGAACAAAACACCAGACCAGAGGGTGGACTAGAATTGGGTTAACATCAGTCCAATGCATTTTCAAAATTTCATCAAAGAAATATTGTCAGAAAGAAATGTGTTTGGTGAGGTTGTAATTACATGAATTACATCTACTGTATGTTTAACAGTGAAAGGATGAACATTTCCACACACAGACAATGTAATGAGAACTCACAGGTTTGGTACTGAACAGCTATGTCTCCATTAAAAAAAAAAGAAAACAGTTTTCAGTAAGACTAATCAGAAAAAGCATAGGAGCATAAAGATGGAGCAATTGGCTTTGGAGCAATGGGAAAAGGGGGTGTGGTCTGATGAAATTTCAGATTGACCTTATACCAGAGTGGAAGTACATGAAGCAATGCACCACAATCATGCATACTTGCCACTGAACAAGCCTCTGGAGGTAGTGTTATGATCTGGGGTTGCTTCAGTTGCCCAAGTCTAGACTTAGCAATGTTATGTGGCAATAAAATAAAGTCAGCTGACGACCTGAATGGACTGAATGTCCAGGTTATCACATCTATGGAGTTTTTTCTTTCCTAAATGGCACAGGCATATTCCAGGACTCAAACTGTTTAAAGGTGGATTTGGGAGCATAAGGAATCATTTTCACACATGAATTGGCCACAACATTGAATACTGAAACCGAAGCCGATGATGTAGAAATTATATAGTAATTATCTATCTCATCTCTTGCTCTGGTCTGGTGTTTGTACAAACTATAATCTGTAAAATAAAGCAACCCTGGTTTTAAGATGGCTGCCATGTAACTTTAACCAAAAAAATATGTTTTGTCAATTCGCCAGCAAATTCTGTCTAAGGGTGGGAGAAACCAAGTGTGTGGAGCTTTTTAGGCATAAACAAATTGATGAACTGTATTAATACATGCACAGTTATTTGATTAGAGTCAGTGTTCAATGAATGTGTCATATGATATCAATATAAATACATCTGTTTCCTTGAAGACCCTAAAGTTCATTGGAGAAAAAATACTGGAAACTATTATTATTATTATTATTATTATTATTATTATTATTATACCATTAACCTTGCAGCTAGTATAGAAATAAACAAGACTACATTTGAGGTAATAGGATTTGAGATAATAGGATTTTTTTTAGCTGAGCAATCATGTAAATTTTTTTATTACACTCACCATTGAGAGAGCAGCCTTATTTAATATTTCTTTTTTTGTAATTCACAGATATTTCTATGAATTTCTGACTTTGCAATGACCCATAAACATATTTTCTTAAATCCTCCACATTATGATTTAATGATGACATTAAATGATTGTCATAGAAAAAGAAAAATCGATCTGTCTACTCTGTGTGAGTCCAGACATACAGGTCTCAGGAGGCCTTTTCACACTTTCTTTTTCCAAAGGCACAGCTTTGATTTATGAGTTTAATAACATAGAGAAGCAGTAATCCAGAACTAATTCCAAATTAGCCATCTAATAGTAGTACCTATATTACCAGAAGGTGGACCATGCTCAGTGTGATGTAATTATTTTTGAAGGTGGACAGGCGCCATTTTTGTGTGTATATTCATATGGCTGTGTGTGTGTGTGTGTGTGTGTGTGTGTGTGTGTGTGTGTGTGTGTGTGTGTGTGTGTGTGTGAGAGAGAGTGTGT
>JAOTRS010000001.1:16653336-16666488 GCA_028565755.1 Dinotopterus cunningtoni | reverse complement strand
ATTTGGAATAATACTGTTTGTATTTTCAATTGTCCTTTTAAAATACTTTTTAAGTGGTTTTTTTTTTTTTTTTGCTATTTCATCATAGCTAGTTGTAGTGTCATTATCATGTTAGCAAGCCCAATAATGCGCCGAGATGAAGCTTGCTATCAGATAGCCTTATTGATTTTTAGCACTGGATGATTCCGCTCAGGATGTAAGCTGAAAACTGTGAATGGTTTCTCCTCAATCTCGCTCAGCGTTAATGTGAAAGATGGAAGCACCAACAACAATATGTATTGCCCGCTGGGTGAATATGTCTGAGTACTCAACACGATAGGTGAACTTTTTTTAAAAGGATGAAGTATCGTATTCACAAATGGCACCTAGTTCAGTCAATACTAAAAGGGGTATTTTTGACGAATACCGAAATGGCCTTTTGGTGTAATACAAGCAGAGTAAAAAGCAGACACATCAAGACCAATCTGGATTGATGAGCCATGATTGAGAAAATATATCCTGTAATTGCAAATGGGTAGTTATAAGTTGGAAAAACACCCATCAACTAAAGCATGACTCATTCATGTTACACCCTTTTAACAGACTTAAATTGCAAGACAGGCCTGAGTCAGGGTTTATGCTGTCCCTGTGGCTAAAGTCAGGCAAAAACCACAAATATAAAAACCAGGCAGTGTCTGGCCAAAGAAAAAGTTGCACACACTAAGTTCTCATTCAGTTCTCACCTTTAACTCTGATTACAGTTCATGTGTGAAAAGGATTCCTCATGCTCCCAGAACCACTCTTGGACAATTTGATTCTTGGAATATTCCCATGATATCAGAGAAGAAAAGTTCCAAAGATGTGATAACCTGGTCATTCAATACATTCAGGTCATCAGCTGACTTTATTTTCTTGCAACATAACTGAAGCAACTTTAGATCATAACACCGCTTCCACGGGCTTGTACAGTGGCCACAATATATGACGGTTTGCATCATGTCATGCACTTTTTACCTTTCTTTTCCCATTGCACCAAAGTTCAATCTTTATGCTCTCTTGCAATTTGAAGTATTTTTTTTTTATTAGCTTAACTAACAAGTAGTTTTCTTATAGCCAAGCAGCTGTTTAGTCCCAATCATATGAGTTCTTATCACAATGTGAATAATGATTTAACTATTAAACATAGCTATGGTTTTTACTGTTTATTTATTTATTTATTTATTTATTTATTTATTTATTTTTCCATGCAACTTTTACTTGAACTGTTTAAATTATATCTTTTCATGATTTCATGATGTTCCTTTTCTTGACACAGCCCAATAATTTGACCATTCTTAAATGGTGACTTCTTTTTTTTTGGGCTAAAAACAACATTGTAATGTGTTATCTAGGCTGTTCTGTAACCTTGCATTGGCTGTCTGCTTGCCAATAAGCACCGTTTGTGGTAAAAATAGTCAATCTGCCTGATGCTTATAGGACATTTCTGGCCTTTCTCAGACTGCCATACATTTCTAGTTATTGTTAATTAAAAAATGTGCTGCCATTTGGTTTTAGCATAAGAGCTTCAAAACCATCAAACACTGAATGCTAATAATAAGAAGAAGGGATTTTTCATGGATTGGATTTGCTGAAATGTATTCTACAGCAAAGCCGTTATGATGGCTGAACAGCTCTGTTTAAGATCCAAACGACTTGTATTGAAAACTGCCTTGGTATGGAAAGTCCTTAAAGAAATCTGACCCTTTGAATAAAGCTGGCCGGCTTCTTTAGATATTATAACGGAAATATTCTCCGAGGCGGCATGCTTGGCTTACTTTAATATCCTAAATGCACTGTGGAGCTTGCTTAATTTCCTTCTTAGATATGCAGCCATGCGATGCTGTCACTGTATGTGATGCTGGTGGGTTGAGGTGGAGAATATTGCTCTGGCATTGCTGAATAGCTTCTCTGTGCATGGCACTGAGGTTTGTGTGTGTGCATGCGTGCCTATGTGAGTGAGCGTGTGTGAGACATGAGCATGACTCATCCTGTATTTTCTATTGACTCAACAAGCCTGCGTCATTGGCTATCTCATGTGGACAGAATCCAACACGGTAACTGTTTGCTAACTCTCTTGGCTAAGACAGGTGTGTGTGTCTTAAGGATTTCTTCACGACGATAGGCCTAGATAGCTGTATTTACAATTCTGCCTTATGGATTGTCTATCAATATGTATAGAGAATGCCACTAATCAGTGAGGAAATGTGTTTGTGTGTGCTGAGATCTCTACACGTGCATTGATTAATGAGTCCAAAGCAGATGCACCATAATGAAATGGTGATGCAAAATAAATATTTATTTCCAATATGGGAGAATCTGCAAAAAATACACCCTTGGGAGGAGGGGTGTGTTTCAAGAGAAGGATGGAGGAATGGGGGATTGAGAAACACATTCAGTGTTTCCATGTCTATGTGTAAGCAATGGCAGAGCGGAGGCGTGCGGGCTGAGCCGGATCCTGAATGCCGCACTGACAATGAATCTTGGAGGGACTTCAAGGTCACACCGCAGAGAGCTCTGTGAATGAAAGAGTGAGAGGAAGAAAAAGAGAAGGGGGAGCAGACTGAGGGAAGAGCGCGCAAGCAAAGCGAGCTGGAAGCAAAATGCTGATTCGCCACGCGATGCTTGCATATCAAGTTGCTTTCTTGCGTCCAAATTAAGAAAGCAGGAGAACATCTCAGTCACCGAGGCACTCGTCTTTCTCAGTCATACACTCTTCGAACCTAGGTGACTGAGTACAAACTAGTCAAATACAATTTACCTAAGGATGACCCAATTAGCTTGTGTGGAAAAAGAAAATGGAGAGGGATCAATCCATGGCTTAATTTGCAACTAATTTGGACCATCTGGTTTAGCAGTGCATGGAGTGACAGGTATTCCCCTTTGCTATATTATCTCGACTATTTGCTCAGACTAGTGGAGCAGAACACCCCTGTGCATCTCGCTCGCTCTTTCAAATCAGCCTGACTCCACTGTTCCGGATTCCTGCTTTTCCTCCCATCGACCTTCCCGCAGGTAACTCTCCTGGACTCAACTCAAGGCAAACAAAGCACGCTTCATCCAGATCCATCTGAGAAAAGGGCAGCATTTTTACTGACTATTCAAGCACCATGGGTGCTGCATTATGGCACTGACTGGAGACGTTTCATAGCAGTGCCATGTAAGAAATAAAACACTTTATGATGTGCTGTTTTTTCTGTGGTGGTGTCATATGAAGACCTGGAGACGATTACTATCAAACAACAGTGCATCTCAAAATGTTTTATTTGCCCTGCAGTGATTTCATACGTTAATTGACAACACCCCAGAAACATCCACAAGACCATTTGGGTCCTTTGATCTCTGACGTTACACCAGCTATAAACTGTTGTTTCCTCTGTGTCCTCTCTTTTTCCTCTTCTAGGGCTCAAATCATCAGCTTGTCATCACACAGAGAAACCCTGGAACTGCACAGTTCCCTTTCCCAGATACTGGGAACTCCTTCCATCATTATTCAGTAAACATCTCCTTCCAAAGGTTTTGAGTATGTTAATTTTAAAATCTAGCAACATTAAAAATAAATTATTATTTAACATTACCGTGGTATAAAGAATAGAATTATTTGTTGTAACTTAAGCATCTTGGCAAAGTACCTCATTCTCTCTGTACCGAAATACAGGTTTTAATCTTCAGAAATTGCTTAACTTTCAATAGGATGTTACTTCGCCATGGTTTAGGCTCTATTCAGAGGCAATTCTATGAATTTTTCAGAGTGCACAAGAGTTTTTCTTTCTTTCTTAAATAACATGCCTGATGATTGCTCATCTGTAGCACATCTATAGCAGAAAAGTTCCAGGGGAGCCCAGAAGGCTATCAGTAGCTGTTAGCAGTCAAAGAGTAAATAGTTGATGGCAACAGCCTGATAGTCAGGCTCCTGTTAGACTCTACCGTCTCACTATATCAGTCGCAATTAGCACGCCAAAGAATATTCTTGGGTATACGCTGGACCTGTTTCTCCTCCGCATCAAAAATCTATTTGTGTCCCAAGGCATAAAACAGATTGAGACAAGTGAATAAGAAATCTGGAGTGGGGTGTGATGTTGTATGAATGCACACCCAATGCTTCATGTGAACAAGCTACCCTTGAGAGAAGAGCTCTAGAAAGGCGAGGGGCATGAAAAGACATTCCAGACAGCATAAATCTACTAACCATTTTTTTTTTCTTTCTTTCTTTCTTTCTTTCTTTCTTTCTTTCTTTCTTTTCTATCCGCTGCAAGCAATTTAAACTGAATATTCCTGGCTTAACCCTGAAGGACTTAAAATATTCTTAAAGCAGTGTAAGAATCATAATTAAATGTTTCGCCTGACATTTTTTTTACATGTTCCCCTTTCCCTAGGACTCTACAATTAATCATAATTTAATGTCAAATAGATACGCTCCTTTGGCTGCTGCACATAATTGAGCATTACTCTGATTCTCAGAAGGTCCTGGTGTGTATGAAAAGAAGATACACATCACCTTGCCTTTTGCGCACCTCTGTTTTGAATCACACTGCCAGACATCAGCCATGCCCAGGCTGTAACCCTGTGATTAATTGCACCTCGCTGGAGAGATTACCGTACCGAGGATATTAATAATTCCAGGTTTGCTTCTTTTTAAGATTAGTAAGAGGCAAAGGAAAGAGAAGCAGCTCGGAGGTCGAATCGGTTCCCACTTGCTTTTTTTTTTTTTCTCAAATATATAGGGTTCCTTATCTAGCCAGCAGCTGCTTTGTAGTTATTTCATGAAGATTGCTCTGGTGGGCTCAGCAGGGCTTAACCTTAAATCACCTGTGAAGAAAGCTGATTTTTAGCCATGCATTAAAAAATATAGCCAACATACACCCCGGTATTATTGCAGCCTAGTTTCTCCTCCCCATCCCCAACCAAACTGAGTAAGGGAATACTTTGAACAGTTTAAACCAATAAATAGAAAGAAAGTAGCTTGATTTCATGCTAACTTTGTTTCATTCATAAGAATACAGAGAGAGAGAGAGAGAGAGAGAGAGAGAAACTGTTTATGAAATTCCTAATGAAAGATTTTCAAAAGAGCCTTACTTGCTAAAAATTTGGTGTGGAACCAACTTTTTGGGTTACCGTTAACTACATTTGAGCATTTTTAAAACTTGTTTGATGAGATTACTTTTCTTGTATTTTTGTGACTTTCCTACAGTCAAGTGATTTACTGATTTGGCTATGCTCCTACTGAAACAGCTGTTACTAATGACCCCCTGTAGGAGTGTAATAACACCTTCTAGTGCTTGGAGGCAAATTTCCTCATTTTCCTCATCGTCTGTTGTTCATCTTGAAGAAAATCAAAGGAAACACGCCACAATTGGCCCCTGAGGGAAGTGGGAGGTCTGAAAGGTAAGGAACAAAAACCTTCAATCTTCATGCTCTCGTTATTGAAGCTGCTGCATGCAGAATTTAAGCCACTCTTGAAAAGAGTAAAAAGGATCATCATGGTTATGCAGGCCAAAAGTCAGACCAAGGTAAAAAAAATGCAAGCTGGCAGAAGAGACTTGTACTTGACAGGCACAGATCAGAGAACCAGAGAGTGCCCAACACTCACTCAACAACCGTCTGAACATGAAAAGAAAAATTCCATACAATATGTACTAAGAATGTAATGCGATGGCATGAAGGGTACATTCACATTGCCACATTGCTCGTAATGTCAGGTTCACATTCATAATTACAAGTGACTTTTATCTGACTCTAACGTGGATGTAACTGTCCTCTGAAATACAGTACATCAATACATCTTTGCTCGCACTATCTGGGTTTAAAACACATCCTGAGTTTGTGCGACCACTCATTCCCTTGAAACAACGCATTCAACAAAAAAATGTGCTTAGGGTTTTGTGATGAGAACGGCAAGCATAGTTGACTGTTGAGAAAAATAGGAAGACAGCTCCAGCTACTGTAGCAGTTGTTGCAGCTATTAAATCCCTGCGCAACTGGTGCTGACTGGCATCAGTGAGTGCCCTACGCATATACAGGGGCAAAACCTAGCATGGATTTCAATCTGATGTTCTCATTTAAGTCACATGACCGCGTATCGCATATGTACATGATCTAGGACCACGAAAGTGACTCAGATCTGATGTGAAAAACATTAAGATTTGTGTGTTCAGACATCCCTAAAAAATCAGTCCTGTGTCACATTAGGGTAAAAAAAATCTAATTGAGTCACTTTAGGCTGATAATATGATCTGTATGTGTTTAGTGTTTTAAATAACTGCATGTGTATTTGGATATAGAGGTCTTCAGGGGTCAAAAACCTTGGAACTGAAACAGACCCGTGGAACTCCTACCCGAACCTGAGGTGCATACATTAATCTTAGAAAAAAAGGGCAGCATAATCTAAGAGGGACTCACTGCCACACCTGACCCGAGTTGTCCTGAGAATATATGGAGCTGGTCCAAAATATGATTGATCCAAACAGAGAGAGAGAGAGAGAGAGAGAGAGAGACTTTGCTTTTAATTGTGATGCATACACCATCAGAAGCAGTAGATCCAGCACAGACTTAGGTTCATTTGAATATGGTATGGTATGGACATTTTGACACAGGAACCAGAGACCTGAAGCAGTAAAACAAGACCTGAGCTAACCTATGTAGACTGATCAGTATTTAGACCTAACCTAATGAAGATTACATGTCCTCAGAACTGAGGGGACCCGTGAAAACCTCTTTTTTGGTATAAACTTGAAGTGGGCGTGGCTTTTTACCAGAAGAGAAGTAACAAGTACAGCAGGGGTTCGTGAAAAAACAACCCTTTCTTTGTTGCCTTGTGCCTGTGATTTGGTCCTTTCTCTGCACTGGTCCCATTACTGCTCTGTTATCTAATGTCTGCACCTGGTCTGGGTTCATCAATGAATTATTTTATCCTATTAGTTAGTCCTTATACATGCTCATGTTCCTTTTGTCTCTTAGCAAAGTCCTTTTGTCTCTTTGCAGTTTGCTTTACCGAGCTCTGCATTTCTGTCGTCCCTGGTCTTTGTTTCCAGGTTTGCTTCCATGTGTAGACCCAGGCCTGCATTACTTCCTGATGATGGATGATCCCTGATAATGGATATATCTTTAATTAGCCTTTCAGCTTGTATCTTGTCACTTGCTATGTTTCATGACCCTATGACTCTTTGAATTCCCTCTAAAACAAATACATTGATTTTAAACATGTGCCTTGCCTTCTAATCACATGTTCCAGGACACATGTCAGGAGAAAAACTGATTATAGTCATGTGGTAAAAAAATACAAATATAATGACCCTTGGATGTAATCCAATCAAGTTACTTTCCTTATTTAAAAGTTTACTTAATGAATATGAGGGTGAACCTTAATGAATCCATAATGGAAACCTTAAAAGTATGTCATATTGTAAGTTATGATTTAAATTCTTGACATTTGTGGCTCACAATTTGCAATACACCATGCAAAAGTTTCAAAATGTACATTTCTGGGCAAAAGTCTTGAGCCACTTTTCATTTCTTTATATTTTGCTTCCAAAGAGCCAGACTTTCTTGTATTTTTAATGTAGTCTTGAGAAATAGTTCTCCAGTCTCACATTTTCAGTCCAGTCCCTGTACCTGACCAGGTTTAGAAAAATGTTTTTTTTTTTTTGTTTGTTTAAGTCACATGGCAATCTATGAATTGAAAAGTTTTTAAAATATATAATAATAATAATTAAGGCATGAACCAGTGAGAAACAGGTGCAGATGATGACAGATGATAAGTCTACTGGTGATGCTAGACGAGAGGGAAATTGAGGTTGCTGCTGAGGTTGTTACATAAACAGACAGTTTTTACATTTTAAAATCCTTAGACACTTTGCAGCCTGTCACAGTAAAACAATTGTTCCCGTTTCTTTAATTTAGTCTACATATTTGGTTTAACTTAATATGTTGAAATAAGAGGTGACTCAGGACTTTTGCACAGTGCTGTACGTTCATTAGAAAATCCCAGATTCTTTAAAACTAAAAGAATAGTGAACGTTCTATTCATCTGTAATATGCACCAGTAATGAGAGAGGGGCTGAGACAATGCAGGTAAGAGTTTTGATCAAACTAGCATAAATTAACAGATCCAAAATGTAAGACCAAATAAAAAAACAAAGGTCAAAAAAGATTATCAAATGCAAATCCGAAATCATGAAAAAAAAAAAAAAAGAGGTAGCAATATGAGATCAAGAGGGTCAGTTCAATGTTCAGGTCATTTCACACTTCACAAAGAGTATTGTGATAGGAGTGTGTGTATAAAAGGGTGTGAGTATGATTGGGAAAGATGTGCATGATGAGTTTTCAGTGCCAGTGAGGATCATAGTCCATGGTCATGTTTGTAGGCCATGGTATGTTTTGAGAAGTGGAGTTCTGAGTGTATTCAAATGTGAACCGCATTAGCATTCTGCACTGTTCTCCACATTGACCTACTGCAGCCAGTAATATGTAAAAATAAAGAAAAAGCCGATGATGTACTAGGAATTGTATTATTACCAACGTCTTATTGATGTTTTGAGGGTCAGTGACTTCACCAATAAATTGTGAGCCATCCAGATGATGACTGAGAGTTATTACCTCTTGAGAGCAGAAATCTACTTAATGCTAAAAGTTCAGCAGCATTATTTTCCAGCCAGATGACAGCAAGATTATACTCTGACCTTGACCATGTCTCCAGTGGTAGCAATAAGCAACACTGCCATTTGTACCATTTGCAACAATCTCTTTTTTCTTTTTCCTTTCCTTTTTTTATTATTTTTTTTGATTATCATCATGCTCAGA
This sequence comes from Dinotopterus cunningtoni, assembly GCA_028565755.1. NCBI lineage: Eukaryota > Metazoa > Chordata > Actinopteri > Siluriformes > Clariidae > Dinotopterus > Dinotopterus cunningtoni. The sequence continues at coordinate 16,657,674 of JAOTRS010000001.1, read as the reverse complement.
CCCAAAGATAATGGAATGTGAAAGCTAACTCCGGCAGAGAATCATCGTGTGTGCTTTACTGCTGAATCAATGGCCTTTTTTCATTCAGACTCATGCGAATGCCTGCTCCCCGTGACATTGAGAGCTGCCGGTGCATGCATCAGTGAGCCGTCCTTCTTTTGGTAAACACAAATCTGAACATGGCATCGCTAGCTCTGCAAATGCTCAACTCGATTGATTTGCCATTAGTGTCCATCTTGCTGGATTTTTATTTTTCCGCGGCAAATACGCAAGTGTTGATTTTACAGAGACTGGCTCTGGACTCGAATGGAGGATAAGATGGAATAAGGATATCTATTGTAAATGATACCCGTTTTTCGAATCCAGTCTGTAGGCTTGTATTTGCATATTTACTCAAGCAGGTTACACAGAAAATCCAGATGAGCAAATTAGTTCTTACAATGTGTGTGAAGTCATCCTGGAGTTTTCTTGGACAAATTTTCTATTAGTGAACAAAGGTGCTAATACTAAGCAAGTCTAAAACAGTAATTATCCTGAGAATAAAGATGGATAAAGCAGAAATTGGTAAGGACGTAGCATTGTCTCCATTAAAATGGCGCACCATGATTTTTTCATACATAATTAAAAAAAAAAACGCCTGGTGATTCTTAATAAGGGTGTAGTAACAACAAAGCATGGCGCGGATGGGACAGTTCTGAGTGAGTTGTCATTGGGATGTCACTGCATTGTTGCTAGGCCTCTGCTATGACCATGGTACATTGTAGAAGACCATGGTAAGTTGATATTATGTTTTTCTGGTGCTTACCACATTTATGACGTACATGCAGCAGGGTATGGGCACGTCAATGTTCAGAGAATGTATTATAAATACTGGATGCAATTCCTTCAGGATGAAAAACACTGCACTTGTCACGATATTTGTACCGACCCGCCAGACACAATGACAGCATAGTAAGAGCATGATAGCATGATAAGCATCTGGTAAGAGCATAGCACAATCAAATCAAAGAAAGTAATAACTCTGTTCGATCTCAATAGACCGGAGAGCATGTGGTAGAGCATGTAATCATGTGCGTGATAGGTAATTAATGACAACATGATGGACACATTGAGAACCCGACAGGGGTGTGGCTAGGATGTGGTATTAACTTTTTCATAAATTCACATTTTTACATTTTGACCCTGTTCTTGGTGCATTCTTAAGTCTTTGTCAGAGTTCGGTCAGTGAAAACTTTGGTCAATGAAAACTTTGCTACTAATATGGTTTTGCCCCTTATCACTCATCAGGTCAGATTTATTTATCATCTGCAGTCCTAAAATAAATGCATATCTAAGGCTTTATTTCAATCTAGTGGTACAAACCATACTGCAGAAGGAATATTTGGGTAAGACCCAGCTGAACACTTTATTTTCAAGAGTATCATGAAGGAGTAGTTCAAGACTTGGTTCACAATGGTGTTTTCCAGCTTCTTTTTCATTTATTATGTATGGTTTTAATGCCATTCTTGAGGTGTTTGCTGTAATAGTTTTTTAAATACTACAGTCAATTAATTGGCTGGCCTTCAACTCTACACCTGCTTATTTTAGCCGCTTAATAATTTTTTTTCTACTGTATAGTCAGCCGAGTATTGAGAGCACTCATTTTTGACTGGATAGACTTTATGGGCTACAGATGACTCATAAAAAATGAGGAGACCAAACATGAGAGCAACAATGCAGGATTCATTCTTGGAAATCGATACTGTGGGCATGTTGTCTGAGTCAGAACTATAGCTCCATCATGCATTTACATTATGTGAAGTTGTGTGCTTGTTATTGGTCAGGTTAAACCAATTTACATCTTTTTACACCACATTTTGAGCCACAGAAGAATAAACAGCCTGAGGTGAAAAAGGTAAGTATAATTCTTGGTTAGGGTTGCCAGTGGGAATCTCCTCCTGTTGGCTAAACATTCACTCCAGACTTGTCAAAGAAAGGCGTCAGATTAGGACAGCAGTCTGCTTGGCTCCGAAGTGACACCATCGGATTTAAGGCTGGACTCATTCTTTCTTTTGGAGATGTACATACTTCTCTCTTTGAGCTTACAGTGCACTTTGTCCGGATGGAGAATTTACTGCCGAGTGCTCCAGTGTGTAACAAGCATTAAAGAAGTAGCCCAGACAAGTGCTGATTTGTAGGACTTGCTAGACAGACTGTATTGTTCCGGAAAAAAAATGAATGGGAGGGAAGGGAGGAGAGGCATTTACTTGGGCGCAGAGACATAATCAGGAACCGTGACATAAAAGGCCAGGGAAATGCAGACCTGTCAGCACATCTAAATAACAATAACCACCCAATAGAGGCTTGGACCTGGTGGCATTCAGCCAATCTCTCCTCACATTGCAATTTCAAAGAGCTCCAGGCTTCGGATAATCGCCATTGATCTTCGTCAGCCTGGCCAAACGTCATGGATTCAGTTTGGGAAGACTCTTGGGGCTGGAGGAAAAGAAAGACTGGAATGTTGGAACCCTCCATGTTTTTTTTGTTCCTCTGTCCCATGCTATTGATGACCGCAGGCATGAAAGCCAACTATAGATTAGATGGAAGTGAGTGAGCAGTCTTGGGTCATAGAATGGTAGTATTGGTCCCTCCCTGGTCTGAGATCAGGGTCCAACATTTTATGCCAGCTCTATGGTGTAAATATTTCCCTTTTTTTTTTTTAGGCAAATTTGGTATCGCTTATTTTATGACCACTACGAACCGTAGAGATTTGGGCCTAATTTGTGTGTCCTCTGAGACTTGGGAAGTCGTCCAAGTGAAATCAACCCATTTCCTCATACATGAGCCACTCATGTTTGGCTATGCCTCTCACCCAAGCAACTTCAATGAACAGCCAGGAGTGTCTTAGTACTAGGGTACAGGGTGATTTTTAATTTGGAAATGTTTCCTTTTTCTTTTCCAAAGACTTGAAACTGTTAAAGTAAGCAAATTTTAGTTTAAGCCTATTTTATCTCTTGCATGCAAGAAAGTAGGCTAGATAAATTTCAAAGCACACATGTTGTGTGTGTCTAAATAAAAGAATGGCTTCGTCATTTTATGCCCTATGACATATAGCCTGACATTCCATAGTGGAATTCTGCAGTTGTTGCTAGTCCTGTCTCTGTTCAAAAACAACATAAAACACCTAACGGCAGAAACGAAAGTAACTGTAGCAGCTCACAAAACTGCACATTGCACCGATATTTTTGAAACTTAAAAATTTATTTCACTGACAATCCTGGAGGTGGAATTGCATCAGTTTCCCTATAGGCATTAATTTGTATTCTTATTGCAGTGTGCCCAGCTGGCGAACAAATTCCATAGTTCAGCTGAAAGTAGCTCCAAGGACACATGCTTCCGAGGCGACTACAAGCCAATTATTCTCAATTCATATGTAAAAATAATAAATAGCTGCATGAAGCACAAAGTGCTAAGTGCCCAGCTTCTTGAGTTGAAAGTTTACTCCACAGTACGTAAGGAGAGCTAGCTTGTTCTGAAGACAGCCAATTATTGTGCTGAGCCAAACATTTTTTTTCTCCCTATCTTCAGAACACACACATGGAGTAAATGTAGTCCTGATGAATTAACTCTTGGTCAATTAAAAAAAAAAAAAAAAAAAAAAAGATTAATTGCTGAAATGTAAAATTAGGCCTGCATGTGCTACTTTAACATTTGCAGGAAGGATGGGGAGGGAGAAGGAGGCATGGAAAGTTAAAAAAAGACTTTATGGAAATAGTAATTCTCCATAATTGTCCATTTTTTATTCATAAAATACGGGGCTTAGGGATAAAAGAAAAACCAGATAAGGGCATAATAAATTAACTCATGTTTAAAGAAAAAATCTCAGATTTAATAGAAGATGAAATGGCTCTCTTTTTTTTAAAAAAGATGATGTACATGTTTTCAGCTGGATAAAAACCATTATTGTCATTTTGATGTCACACTAAGATTACTTTGTCTTTACACAGTTGGTTTGACCCCTCTGTGAAAGTCGATATACTTTTTGCGCTAATGTAGCGCCATCTCCATTCCCACCAAAAACATCCATAATGAGCCTTATTTTAAATAATGACACGAATGGAAGATAAGTGAAGGGGCTTATGCACCAATCAGACCATAACATTAAAACCATCTGCATAATATTTTGTAGATCCCCCTTGAAGGATCTAGCAGCAAGATGTAACATCAGATCCTAATGATAATTACATTACAATCCGTATTGTTCAATACAATTAATTTTTATTTGTGTAATGCTTTTAAAAGTGGTCATTGTCACAGAATTATATGGAAATAAATAAGAAAAATGTAAGGGGAAAATAG
>JAOTRS010000001.1:16622520-16636845 GCA_028565755.1 Dinotopterus cunningtoni | reverse complement strand
TCCCTGAGGGGCTCCAGTATTGGTGGTGTGGCTGTTGGACATGAATTTCCCCAGTCTCACTAGCTGCTGCCTGTCTGACAGAAAGCTGGTGATCCAGTGACAGATAGAGCTAGGAACAGAGATAGATCCCTTTGTCAGAATGTTTTGAGCAAAGTCATGACTTGTACTACTTAATACTAATTGTACTACTTAATTTGGTAGATTGCAAGACATAAAAACTGAAGAAAAATGAATACATATTTTACTGTTAAAAAATGTAAAAAAAAGATACAGCCTGGTCCATAAGTATTTGTACAGTGATTACGTTGATGTTTTTTTTACTTTGTACAGCACCACAATGAATTTTATATGAAGCCACCAGGATGTCAGATAGCTAGCTAGATAAATAGATAGATAGATTGCACAATCATAGCTCTTTGTCAGTATGCTTTGAGTGAAGGCATGACTTGTACTACTGTATATGTGGAAAACACACAGAAGCCCTAGTGTTTGAAGGGGAGGAGTGAAGGCGCGCTATCCTCCTCCTCCTCTCTCTCACACAGAGGTGGGGACTTAAAGAGTACTCGTATATCCAAACCTGGCTGCTTTTACTTGCCATTACACAGCTCGTCTGCGGAGGGGCTGGGGAAAAGCTGAGGAATACTGATTCTCTCTGGTGCTTGGGTCCGAAGAAGACGCAGTGCTTGGACAGAGGGCTCTCAGAGACCCCTCCGTCATGTGATTTTCCTTTCCCAAGAGTTTTTAGTATAGGTTTTTTTTATTTTATTTTTTCAACCCAGTGGTATTTCTGCACAGACAAAGTGAAAAGCCTGTGATTTTTTTAAATGGTGGATTTGCTTTGAGATACAGTATGTGAAGGAAGGAGTGGGGAGAAAAGAAAAGGACGTGCAGGGAGTTTGTGTTGCTGAAAGCTGGGACAAGAATAACCTGAATAACCATCACGACATTACTGGGACATTTGTGGTGTGTGCTATTTTGCTTTCGCAGCGAAGATATACACCGAAGGTATTTGGCTCAAGCTTTGGAAATGGTTAGTCTTTCCTGGTTTTGCTATTTACAGTATGTGTTAATGATTGCAAGGGAATTTCAGTCTCTCTCTATCTCTCCGAAATCCTAGTCAATGTTTTGAGGGCTGGCTTGTGCCAAAAGTGGCCGACTTTGCGGATTGGTTTTACGAAAAGAAAACACAATGAGATCTGCTTTCGCTTCATATACATGTGTGTGTACGCTAGATACGGTAAATACATTTACAACAACAATAATAATATAATTATCTATAGAAATTGTTCTATATTTATTGTACACGTTAGCGTCGTACATCAACGAGATAAAAGACCCCTAAACACTATTATTATGTCATGTTAATCTATTTGAACTCATTTCTTTTATCTTTGAAACCTCTACGATGTTTGTGTATACGTATGTACATAACGTTAGCCCGGTGTTTGGACGCTAGCTAGCTGTGTATAACGTTAGCCCTTCTCCCTGGCGAACAGGTGTTAGCTTGTTAGCATCACGTTATCTTAGCACAACCGTGCTAATTTAATACATATTTTTTATGTTCTATCAAATACACACACGCACACACACACACGAAGGCTAAGTGTTAGGCGTCAGGTTATGTGTAACGCTTAGCCTACTGGCTAACGTCATTTGTGTGGCACGACTTTAACGAAGAAATTAGCTTGCTAAAACATTGTGTTCGAATTCCCGTTAAACGTTAACTAGATTAGGTTAGTTGGGTAATTTTAACGACTTGGACTGGTTTGAGGTTTGTGGTGAGGTTAGAGAGGGGTGAAATAGGTTACAGGATGACTTGAAATGGTCGGGTGTTATTAATTAGCAAGCTAGCTTTTTTAGTGGAAAACAAACAAACAAATATTGTTTTAAAAGCGTGTTTAATTTCGAGTTATGGTTTGTTCTGACTGTGGGAGTTAGCAAGGTGGCTCGTGAGGTTCAAATAATATACAGTAACGTTAAAATGCGGTGTAAATTTGGTTATAGATGCTGCTACATTATATTTGTTGGTGTTAAGAGCCAGTGTTTGTTGTTTTAGTTTTTTTCCCTTTATTTCTTGTAAACGACTCCTACGACAAGTCGACTTTTTCGTTGACGTAGGTCGAATGTTTACAGAGGGTGCAGCAGCGCCCTTTACCGATTTGGGCTTTGACATTTCGAGACATTGCGGTCAGATCACTGGCTGTGTGTGTGTGAGAGAGAGGGAGAGAGAAAGTGTGTGAGAGAGCGAGAGAAAGAGAGATCAGTGAAAACAAATTACAATTGTTTAGAGATAAAGATCAAGCTTAAACACAGCACTGGTGTGTAAATACAGCTCAGGTAGGTAATCGTTGATTAGGTGTGTGTGTTGTGTAAAGATACATGTAAGAGTGACCGCAGTAACCGCAAGCGCGTTTCTCATTTCGGTGTATTATTCGCGTGTGTGTTGGTGCGTGTGTCTGGTTCAATCACGTACATCACGTTTTGTGTGTGTATTGAGATGTTTGCCACCTTTTTGTCGGCTCCAGGAGGCGTTATTTGTCAGGCGATCTCCTGCAGTCTGTGTCTAGAGCTTGCTAAACGCATTGGGGCTGAGAGCTGGTTACTGAAAAAAAAAGAAGACATAGACACTTATGTGATCTGTTTAAACAAACATCAGTGTGATCATCCTCATCGATGACATGGCATTGTCACGTTTTGATTGAGATATGCATGTGAGCAAGAATGATGAATGTGTAATAAAGTGTTTAGTGTGTAGTTATGACAGATTACTCAAGCCTTAATGCACAAGACTGCACATATTTTCATGTCTCAAATAACCAAATCTTAAAGCAAGACAAGTGTAGAAAGTATAAATATAATGTAAAATGCTAAATTGATTAAAGCTTGGAACACTTTTGCGCGTTGCACAAACTTAATCGACAGATAATGTGGTTGACATGCTGAGCTATTTTGATTACACTTTTCAATTCAAGAACAATCACATCACTTAGTCTTTAAAGGTTTATGTATAGAAACGGGCCTGATTGTGACATATCTTTGATACATTGATCTGTCAGTGTGGTTTTTATTTATTTATTTATTTTTATTTTTTTTAAAGAATACCCACATGGTGTTGTTACACATTACTGTGTTTTGAGAGCAGATCCTTGTGTGTATTCAAGGTTGATCAAGCTGTAATGATTTGTCTTTTCACCCGATCCTCATATACGTTTGTGTGTGGATTAAGGAGGTGATGTGCTCATGTGAAATAATTATGATCTGATTTAAATTGGATAAAGAATAATGTTTAAAGTTTGTAAGGCTTAAAAGCTAGATATTTGTCTATTACTTTGTACATTTGTTGCAAGTATTATGGGAGTGAAACCAAAGTCCCTCCTCAGCTGTCCATGTCTGTCTGTATAATTACGTCTGGATTTATTTTAGACATTGCAGGACATCATGCACAGATTTAATACATAACGTTAAGATAATCAGCATGTCTTTTTGGCCTCAAGATACTCTAGCTACCCTGCAGTGGGTTGACTTTTTTCATCTTTATATTAGTGTATATAGTTGTGTTCAAACTAGTACATACAGTACATGCTTATGCGTGTATATATAGTAGTGTGTGTACGTGCTGTTGGTTTGGAGCGGTATCTCTGCCTTGGCATGTAGGCTGAGCCATGTTCTGCCAACTCCCTTTTCGGCCTCTGGGGAAGAACTAGAGGAGGTGGGATAAAATTAGAAGACAGGCGTACATTTCCGAATGTATTATTATATATATTTTTTTCCCAGCTCATGGGTGGAATACTTTTTTTATGTTCTCAGTGACATCCAGTGCCCTGCAAAGTTTGTGTCCGGATTGTTTCCGAAATGGTGCAGCCAGCTGTTGTGGATAGTAAATGAGTCTAATTTTCCACCAGAGTCCTGAGTATAATTGCGATAGTAGGTATTGCTGCAGTCCCCGAGGCTCCTCGATCACCTTCGGTGTTATGTAGTGAAGCTGATAGCCAGCCATATTGATTAGGTCCGTCCTGAAAACAGCTCTCTTGGCTCTGTAATTGCACTCGTTTGTGGTTTTCTTGTTGGTATTTCTGTATACGGTTATATAAAAAAGTAAGCCTAATTATGTGAAATAACAGCTTTCTTCAATTAGGAAAAAAAATCAGATTTTTTTTTTGTTGTTTTTTTTTTTTTTTTTACTTTTGAAAAATACAAATCTAATAATTAATAAACAAGCAGCTGGGTGGTAGGTGAACCATATGGGAGTCAGAGCCATCGTTTGTTCTTGGTCCTTATTTTCCAAGTAATTAGACAGATTAACATAACAGTAAATAATGTCATGTTAATACTCAGTAGCAAATCCATCCAGTGGCTGTAATGGATGCCTGAAGGCTGTGACCTGTAGACATCACCAGATGCTGCACATCATCCCTTGTAATGCTTTGCCAGGTTTATTTGTGTGTGTTTTTTTTTTTTTTTCCTTACTTTTTTTTTGTTTTTGTTTCCTTTTCTTTTGGCTTTGACTCCAGATCATGATCTGCAGCTCAGTGTTCAGAACAGCGATTACTAAGAAACAACATTAAACATCACATTGACCCCAGGAGGAAAAAAACTGCATGTTCCATGTTTCAGGGTGCTTGCTTGGATCTGAGAAATTTAGATGTGCCAGAATTCATCCTGCCCCCTCTGCCTTTGACAGAGTCATCATCAATAAAAATAAGATTTCAACCGATGAGGCAGTGCTACAGATTTTTCAGTCCTTTTTTTTCCCTCTTCTTCTCCAGACTTTTATCATTGTGTCACCCTGGTACAGGTGAATCTTTCTCTCATCTGTCTGTAAGTGCCAGACCTCAGCAGGCTTTTTATGTACTTTGTATCCTGGAGAGCATTCTTGTTCTCAGACAGTTTTTCTTTAGTGACTGAAAGTATTATTTAGTAATATCACTGCGATATTGTGCCGTTTAAGAGCCTGTTTGCTGCTGATCAGCTATCATGTGCATTCTTGTTTCACGATGCTGACGATGAACACACCTCTAGTTCTGATTTTCTCTTTTTTACCAGGGGAACAGGAGGTGCTCATGTTTCCAGGGTGTCCTGGGCATGCACGGCAACCCGCTTGATTCTTCATCTTTAGTAGGGATTATATGGCATCTGAAGCATACTTCCGTTTCTAGAATATTGGGAGACATGGACCCCAAAGAGATAATTGTTGGGGATCAAGTGTAGACCTTTTGCTTCGAAGCAAAGAAGCTTAACGTAAATGAGTACTAATTGTCCAGGGGTTTCTGGTTTCCTGAAATGGCTAGAGGTGGCTGTACACATGACGCAGTGAAAGGTGGGCCCATGGGTGTGACCATGTATATGTAGTGTGTTGTGAAATTTCTATTGAATAAAGTTTGATTAAAGGTGGGCTGAAATTTATTATTTTATTATAACAGTGGTTTAATCCTTTTATACTACAGCAAATTTCCAAACTTCTCATCTGTTAAACAGTTGACCAATCAGATTAAAAAATCCAACAGTGCTGTGATATAAAATCTCGTATTGTAGCGTTTACTGTTATTATTTTAGGTGTATAATTTGAGTTCATATAAAACAGTACAAGAATGCGACTTGCGACCTCCTTTCCAGTAGAGTGCTAAATTTATCCATGTAACTTTGCCCCACTTGGTTTTAAAAATAGAAAACCGGGGTGTGCTGGGGTGGGACGGAGAGGGTGGTAGTGACTACCAGCCATTTTGTACATCAGACATACACATGTGCTTGCCTGCCAGATCTGGAGTGCAACTCCGACTATTCCGTCTCTTCTATACAGTATGTACGCCAAAGGCCTTTGGAATAGAACAGCCAGGAAGTTAACACAGAGTCGTGTTTTATAACGTGACGCGTAAGGCACGATCAGATTTGAAACCTAATCAAAAGATGGCGTGGCTGGGCGAACCCGCACTCACAGCATAAGGAGCTCTTTCTTCAAGCATACACAGCTCCTGTTTGTTTTCCCGCGTGCCGCTTCATCCTTTTGAGGCTCCGGGCGTTGCAGCACAGCAACGCGCAGCGGCTCATGGTTCAATCCGCAGACTAACCTAGATTTCTGTAGTGGCGCTCGTAAATAACCAGGGGTTCAGTTTCAGAGCGAGGAGGCGTTCTGTGTACAGGTTCACTGTATAACACTGCACTGTCAAGACAAGATTTCAAGCGAGAAGCATTTTATCATAGAAGCCAAAGTACGCGTAATATACTAAAGCTTCAATTTGCTTTGAAAGAGTTAAAGAAGGTAACGTAGGCGAACGTGAGCAAATCTCAGTTTGTTAGAGATGTGCTGCTGTTTAATAATTACCTATTTTTGTCAGTTATTAAAGAATCAGTGCTGCTTTCCTGAATCATTTTGATTTTAAATTACTACTTTAAGTGCTGGTCTCTAATGATAAATTAGGCTTGTTATGTCCAAAAATTGTGTGAGCACTTTAGCAGTTTGTGCCTTAATTGCTTCATTAATCCATGGCTTGGTTCTTCTTGTTGTTGCTGTAAATAATAATAATAATAATAATAATTATTATTATTATTATTATTATTATTAATATTATTATTATTACTATTCTAGATGGTTATTTAGGTTTTTTTGGTTCTTACCTAATGCACAGAAATATTACACAATTTATTCAGTTTATTTGTTTTTCAGAAATAACTTCAAAATTCTGTAACTGCACCATCTATAGCAAATAGTACTAATAATAATAATAAGTATTATTTTAAGTAAATTTTTAAAAGAAAAGTAAATTAAAAACTCTTTGCCCTTTTTACTGGAAATTGCGTTATTCCTATTTTTTCATTCTTTAAACTCTTCTTTTTCAAAAGAGTAAATAAGGAACATGTTTTTCTAGACGTGAAATACCACAGCATGTGGTTGATTGTCAAATCTGGATTCCATCGCTGTTCAGAGAATGACGTCAAATCAACATGGCTGCGCCCAACATCAGAAATAAACAATGTAAAACGTCCTGGTTATACTGTATATACAAGTATTAGCTTTCGATTAACCAAAATCCAGATGTATTCATTTGTGAAATTTAAAACACAACTATTCAAGAGAGAAAATATACATCCCTTCATCAATAGTTAAACATGCAAAGGATAAAAACAGTGCAGCGAATTATTGCTTTTGATGTAATTCAGCGTTATATTTTTATACATTTTCATTTGACTTTTCAAACATGGACCAATTCTGTATCTCTAAAGTGATATTTAAACCTTTCTTTGGTACAAGCTCAGTTCTTGGCGACATGCTGTTTGTTGTTTTTTTTTATTATTATTTATCTATTTATTTATTTTTTTTGTTATTATTTTTTTTAATCTAAAACATTTATGAATATAAGAAGACTGTGTTTTGATGATTTGGTTATATATAAAAAGACCAATCTTGATTAGAACATTAAAAAAAGTTTTAATATGGACAGAATCAATGATAAAAATCGCTCAGCACTATTCTAGACAAGAAAATCACATATCAAACGCTAATTCTTTCAGCAAATAGGCCTGAATAGAGACTTTAATCTACAAATGAACTTGCGTTGCCCCAGTTCCAAGTAACGGCTTATGATTGTAGTTTAGTGTGTATAAAATCTTCTGATAGTCACTGGGGTAAAAAAAAAACAAACAAACAAAAAAAAAAAACAAAGACACACGAAATCATGAACGTTTTATACAGTCTGTCAAGAGTCTCTCTCTCTCTCCTTCTCTCTCTCTTTTTATTTAATTATATTTATTTATCCCCCCTCCCCTCTCTAAACTGTTCGCAATCTAAGCAGAATAGAAGAAAACCAAAAGACACTTTCATGGCATCTTCCATGTTTGAGTCGATGTTAAAATATGGTCTCTACTAGAAATGGGTCAAAGCCTGCAACAGCAATTACCATCTTGTTATTGCTGTTCTTATAACTGAGTCTCAGAGGTTTCCATTATTTCGGCTTAAGCGTTGAAATTTGCAGATGGTTTGCTCTATCAGAGAACAGCTTATAAACCAAGCGGTTTGTTCTGAAATTAATCACACTTGGGGAATTGTTAGTCTTAACTAAAAGCTAATTTTCAGTGAACACCAGGGACTAGTTTTTTATTTTATTTTTATTTTTTATCACACTTATTCATTTGGTTGCAAAAGGTGACAATAACAGGTTTCTTCAACGTTTCATTAATTTGTGGCCCTTTTTTTTAAAATTTCTAATCAGTCCTAACTCACTCAGCCTTGACAAGGTCTGAGTAATCTGTGAACCTGTATCATCAACTTCAAGCAGCGGTGCGGCTCTCCATTCAGGCACATTTAAGACTTTATGCTGCGTCAGAATCCGCCTCGCTTTTGTCCAAAACCTCAGCTTTGACGTTTTTTTTTTTTTTTTTTTTTTTTTAAAGAAAAACAGCCACGAATAGACACACGACCTTGCAGCTTTGCCTTTGCAGCGTGTTCTCACAGCTCTGTGATAAACCTGCCTTTCAATAGCCTGTATGTTGGACTCGGTGCAGGAAAGATTGCTGTGGTGTCATCTTTCTTTCTCTCTCTCTTTCTTAATTTAATAGAATTTCAGAAAGTTTTTTTTATTTTTTAGAGATACTGAGAAATTCATTGACTTGGAGTGTTTTTTGGCAGATTTTCAGTTAAACTTGAAACTGTATAAAGAAATAGTTGTACATTCACTGTAAAATTATTGTGGACACTTTAAAATAGTTGGAGTGTCAATCCGGATTATACAACATCGCTACCTGACTAGCTACTTCTGTATTTCCATATCCCAACATAGAGTGAACGGATTAAAAAGAGTTAACCTGCTGTTCTTCCCATAACCAGTTTGTGTTCAGTGGCTTCATGAATTGAATAAGAGCAGAAGGAAGTGCTCTTCTTTAGCTCCCCAGCCCGGTGAGTTTGTGGTGCTCTCTGACCCCTCTGCAAATTATCCGGGGTTTTTTTTCCGAAGTAAGAGGGTGTTTGCTGTGATCTAGCCTTAGCAAGTGAGTGAGTTAGTGAGTGAGGAAGAGGGTAATTGTCGAGTCGACTGTACCGAGCTCAGTGAACCAGCAAACCCCTGGAGCCAGCGCAGTCACATTTCTCTAAACTGGAAGCCCAAAAAGAAAAGGACCACCTGCGATTTCTTAACAGATTAGTCTAGGGAACAGCAGAGAAAGTGAGCGTGCTTATTCAGAGGAGGGGACGTCATTCAGATTCGGAGCTGCTTGTTCATCCCCACCTGTTCTCTAACAAAAGACTCAGTCACATGAATGGCGCCTGCGTTCACACCGACTTTTTCGCAATCATTTACCTTAGAGCGAGGAATTTGCCAAGTGCTTAGGTTAATTGATAACCCATTAACACGCCTAAGATTAGGCGTCACGTTTTCTTTTTCTCCCTACGTGCGAATACCAGCGCTTACAAAGCAAGCTTTGGAGGTTGAATAAAGTATGTTTATTCCAAATGTAATAGCTTATTCTTCCGTCTTTTTTTTTTTTTTATGGATGACTGTGTAAATGGGGGAAAAAATGCTGGGTCTTATCTTCACAGATAAAAACTGTTTATTCCTGCGCAAACCGCTTGACCTGATTGCACTCTGATATCCTTTAAACGCTGTGTCCTTGACGCATATCTGTTGGGAAACCAGACTCCTCGAAAAACGTCTTACCTGGAAAGAGATCAATGAATACCGCTAAAGTCAAGATCCCGCTTTTGAAGTGGTGCCGTCAACCATGTGTTTGTTGGAAATATGACTTCAATATCTACTGTGTAGGTGGTGACTTTTGATGAGGTGCTTTATTACCCGTTAAGCATGAGAATCCATGTTGAGAGATTGAAGTTTAAAATTCTGTTTTCCTGGAGATCCCCAAAGTCGGTGAGAACGCAACAGTGATGATCAGCAGAGACTTAAGGCTCAATGCATGATTGAATGTTGCTAAAGAAATTATTCTGACAATCTTGACCACCTTTTGAATTTTTACAGAAGCATTGGTCTATGGACTAAGAAATGGACTTGTATTTAACTGTACAAGTCCAGTCTTTCTGCTTGTAGTTATTTATTTCATTCTGGATTATGAAATTTCCCCTCAAGTGCATGCAACCTCCCCTCCATAGGCATTCGACAAACACTTTTAGACCGTAGTGAAAAGTTAAACAACCGAAGAACTTCCATTCTTTTCACACTGAAACATCCATCTGTTGTCTAAAGAATTTTTAAAAATCCTGCATCGTATTATCTACTATGGCAACCCTCAAAATGTTAAACAACTTCAACATCCAGATTTTTCCTGCATGGAGAGCGCGCAGGCGCCATGCAGTCCACCGGTGAAAGGATTCACCCTCCAGAGACAAAACGAGGTTCTATGTTTATATGCCTGACAGAACCAAACCGTGAAATCTTCCACCTGGCCCTCGACTCTCTGGCAGTGCTGACCCAGTAAACACAGCCTGGGATGTTGACATCATGAAGCAAGCCCATGTTACTTCTCGCAGTTAAACACCAACGTCCGCTTTTCACACCGAATAACGGCTTGGCCTCTGAACTGGCGACTTTGTTCCTGCTTTCGGAGATGTTCTGCTCACAGTTGTTCACGAGCAGCTCACAGTGACCTGACCTGTGTACACGTTTTTTTTTTTGTTAGAGGCCTATTGCAGACACATGCTATGGATCTAGTGTGAGCCTCTGTTTTAATGTCATACAACCTCATGATTTGAGAGTAGATTTAAACATCTAGAGAAGGTTGCAGATACAGGAAGTATGGTCATGCTTGGAAAGTTTGAAAGGTACATCATGGCCTTTTTAACACCACACAAGTTTAAGGAAACGCTGCATTTCTTGGAGTAGACTGTACACAGGTAAGAAGTAATATTAGAACAAGGACAGGATGGTTTGACAAATTATTTGGTATTTTACAATAAGAGCAAGTGTTTTTCCTTTCTCTTATACCTTATTGAAGTTATGGTCGGTTTGTTACTATCCTAAAGTTATGTACTGTAGCTCTTCCAAGTCCATATGTGTGAGCTTTTGCGATAGAAACAATACTACTTAACTTACCGGATTAAATTTGAGAATTTCAACCTCTTTTTTTTTTTTTTTTTTTTTTTTTCTTTCACATCATGCAATCCCCTATTATTAGTATGTACAGGCACTGATGTGGATACACATCCCTGTGCAAGCTACAATTTGTCAGGTGTTTGCTACACTGTATGTATTTTGCTGAAGCTTTTAACTCCATAGTGGAGACACCGAGACTTGTAGTTACAGTATAGTACTGTACGCTCAAAGCAGGTGGCATCACCTGCTTGTTTTCTACAAAGGAAGCTGGAATTTTGTCCCAGGGTAGTCACAGGCAGAAAATACCTCACAGGCAACACATTTTGTGTCTTCACGTCTGGTGACGTTAGTCGAAATTTTTTCGCATCACGGTCAATTTAGATTACCGTGTTAGATCTGTATCTCTTTTTTTTGTATTTAGTATCAACACACGGTAACAGTTTCCCTTCTTCCATGTGCTGGTTCTCATATCTTCGGGCCACGTTTTTGCCTCCTTCATAATCAACCACAGGTTCCCTTCTGTCGAAACAGGTGCCATTATTGTTCAAACATCTTAAACCGTGCGCTCGAAGTTTACACTAGCGTCAGCTTTGTTGACATCTACTGTGCGTGTTTGAACTATTTATTGGCCCGAGTCTTTAATCCAAGATGGGCTCGGCAGATGTGTTTCTTTTCAGCAGGTTACGTCGCACAACTTTAAGTGCCTCAGCGAAGCCATCTGCTTCTCCCCAAGGAGTTTGCGGAGCGCGTGGGGAGAGAGGATGGGTTCGCGTCACGCTGCTTTCGGCACTCGAAACGCACCTTCAGAAGCGCAGCGCCGTTCTTGCACCCCGAGTATCGCGGCTTTGATACATGCGTGTCAAACACACAGAGGGTGGAAAGAGATCCGCTTCCTTCCACAGCACAGCGCCGCGGTTTGTTCTGAGCAAACATCGATCATCTTTGAAGAGCTGTCTTTCAGCCCAGAGTTGTTCAGCACTGTAGCGTCGTGTCCTCTTAACGCCCTCCCTGATACGCACACGCACGCATGCACACAGGGAAAGACAGAGAGTGAAGACATGAAGGATAAGGTAGTGTGACGGTGGTGGTGTTTTTTCCAATTCCCAAGAGGACTCTATGCCTAGTTGTAGAACACACTCTGAATACCGTTGTCATCCCCTTGGTTAAGGAAACGTGACAAACCCCTTTCTTTCTCAACCCCCCCACCGCTGTCGTCTCTACTCAACAGCAAGTCCACTCTCTCTTACTCTTTCCTCAGGCATCCTAAGCGGTGTCATCCTAGATCAGTGAAAGTGAGGAAGCGGCAGCGTTTAGTCAATCCTGCTTTAACACGCCAGCATCGCCTCAGTGCGAGCTGAACTGCTCATTCACAGGATCAGGGATTCTCTCTCTCTCTCTCTCTCTCTCTCTCTCTCTCACTCTCACTCTCTCTTTCTCTCTGCAGCCACTTGGTGCAGCTCCAACATGTATATTTGAGGAAGACGGCGTCCATCTTGCGATTAAAGCCAAGGAAGCCCGCAGCCTGAGATTTTCATTGCTGCTGATTTGAGAGTGCGATTGACTCATTTTTTGTCCTTGAATGCCTGCCTAAAGCAAGTTGTAGCTTTTTTTGTTGTTGTTTAATAAAACACACACACGGACACACTGTAACAGACTTATGGGGCTGTGGACGCATTTGCAGTTGATCATTGGTTCGAGGTGGTGTAGATAAGGTGTCGCCTGCTGTCTAGACTTTTTGCCTTGACCTTGCTGAGGCTATTTTTGTCTCATTACAAGGAGCAGAAAGCGCTGTGGTTTGAGGGTGGCGTAGGCAAGGGCTGGCAAGGCTGTTTATATACTCCTCAGTGATAAAGAAGCAAGATGAAGCTTTGGCAACACCACCCTTTGGAATGTCTTAGATAGGTGTTTGTATCTGCGCAGACCATGCATCCCCACCTGTTTTGGAAGATTTCTAGAAATCCCTTGATTAACAGGTTATTCTCTTCGAGCTGTTTTAACACTCAGGTTGACCTTGGAAATCTACAAGAGGCACACCAAGCCCACTTGAAGGGCGTCACATTGCCCAGACTTTGGGTCTGAAGCGGTGATTTGTCAGGAGTCTATTGTGCCAACTGTCACTCCCGCCACCTGTTTTTCTGCACCACGGAGCCGACGGTGGTCTTCACATGACATGCAAGATCCCAAATACGACAAGTGAAATAAACATCTTTAGCGTTTATCCCAGCATGCTCGTCAGCATGCACTCGTAACGGTTCTAAAAAGAGGCGTGCAGACAGAGCGGCCATTACCACTTTGATTACAGGCTATTTCTGGATTAACGCGCCTCGAATGCAGCTCAGACATAATTTAAAAGGTCACAACGCGCATCTTGTTCATCGTTTGAGGAGATGTGCTTAGAGGCAAATAGAATTTATTTTGACAAGTTGTCGAGGAGAGGATCTTAAAGTGAGCAGTCGGAATATTTTCGTCTCTTGGACATCCCGTTACCCAGAAAGGTCAATAAAGTTCAATTTTCAGAAACAATTAGGAATATTATTTGATCTCCATATTCCCCACGGCAACAGTTTAGTTATTTCAGGAAGCATTTGGATGATTGGCAAAGCTGTTTAGCTATCATGTTTCCTAAGCTTAAGCTATTGCCTGGAAGTAGCGTTCATGTCCGCAGGTTAAAATCTAATTTTCAAGCTCTGCTCTGCTTGAAACGATTTTTACATTCTAATCTAGGCCAGATGTTAGTCTTGGTAGCAGCTCATCTTTAATAAGTTCCCCGGAGTGCCACGTCAGGATTGAAACCTACAGCATTCTCATTTTTCTCAAATGTAATTATACGAGATACCTACAGATTTCAGAGGGGTTTACAGTTATAATAATAAGGTTTACTTCAGCTCCGGTTTAATTCACGTGTCTGCCCATACCACGGTTTTGCCCTGATGTAATTCCAAAGATCTAAGGAGCCTTGACGGAGGAAGATGGTAAATCCCTGTATAAGCTGTAACTCTCCTCGAGCTTATCATTGTGTACACATTTTCTGCTGCGTTTAAACATTTTCTAGTTCCCATGGTTCATTTGGCTTTGCCTCGAATTAAAAATGCATGTGTGGGGTCTGACGGGCTTCTATAACCTTCTAAAACATGTTTGACAGGATCAGGTGATTTCCCAAGCGCAGGACATGAGCAGCCAACTTAGTTAATTCCTGATTAGAGGTTATTGACAATCTTTGTGCTGATTAATGCAGTGAAGGAATTTGCTAAAGAAAGTGCAATGTAATCTGTTTGTAGATTAGCTTTTTTTTAAT
>JAOTRS010000001.1:16588624-16622488 GCA_028565755.1 Dinotopterus cunningtoni | reverse complement strand
CCGTAGGAGTCTTTTGTAATGTACCATGGGAGAGTAAAAGCTTCCCATTGTTGCAAGAATGTGTACAGAGTCAAGATGGCTGCCGCACCCCTTACTCAAGTATCACCATTACTGCCAGGCCACCTAGTTCATGTTTGCTCTGCAGGCATGTGGGGACCCGTGTGTTTGCAAGAGCACTTTCAATTTAAAAACAGACTGGGTGCGACTTTTCCGCCCCACGCTGGTGTCTCTCTGTCGAGTCCTTTTATATTTTTCTATCAGTTCTTTCATCGTAAGTGTTGGGGATTCATGTACAGTTCAGTTTCCTGTTCAGAAATTACAAGATGCGGTCCGCTTCAGGATTTGCTCGAACATGACATGCTCCTCTCCGTGCCCGCATGCTCTGCATTGAAATACGAATCTAAAGCATGAAGTTCATGAATTTGAAGCATGAAGTCTGTGAGAAGTCGTTGCTGGAGATCATCTGATTTTAATGCTAGTAGTCCACCCGTTTCTTTTAGTGTTCATGTCTTGTGATTCTAACTAGAAGATGGATTTCTATCGGTAGAAATTATACTTTTATTGCATATTGCATTTTTAAACTGACTGGCAAGCCTAGTTTCAGTAAAAGAGCTGCTCATCTTCATGCTCACCCCCGTCCTCACTCAGGGTATAGACCACACACTGGGTAAGAAAAGGTCAGTTAGGGAATGCAACAGTTTGCTTAATGTTCCTGTCTTTCTGTGTTCCTGGTGTTCCCTTTAGCAGCATTTTTCTCTTTTTTGTTTGCACCCCCACCCCCCTTTCTTTTCCCCTTTTCTTTCACTTTTTGCATGTCCTTTTTTTCTTTCAGCTCTTTTTTTTGTTAGATTTTTTCTTTTTGCTTTTTTATTCTTTCTTTTTATCTTTTCTTTCTCTTTTAATTTATCTCTATTTCTTTTGCCATATATTTCATATAATTCTGCTTACAATTTTTATTTTTCTTTCCCATTTTTTTCTTTCCCATTCTATTTTTCTTTTCCTTTTCTTTTTTCTTTCCTTTTAATTTCTTCTTTTCTATTCCCCTTTCCATGTATTATCTTCTTTCTTTCCATTTCCCCCGTTTCCGTTCCCGTTTTAATTCCCTTTCTCTTTTCTTTTCTCTATTGCCATTACAATTTCCTTTCCCCTTTTTTCTTTTCTTTCCTTTTTTAGTTTTTTTTTTTTCTAAAAATGAATGAATAAGGGGGGTTGTTTCAAGAGGACAGTTTAGCTATCTGTCAAAAATCTCCATGTAAACCAAGCAGCAGCAAAAATGTGTTGTACTTGAGTTGTACTAGCAACATTCTGCTGAAAACTTGGCAGCCAGCTTTGTAAGCTGTGGACTAAGAAATTTTTATATTATTTGATCTCTTTTAAAATCCTCTCACGAAAGAATTAGGCTGCATTTGTCTCCATACTGGTCCGTTTCAAAACGGAGAAAAACCTCATTAATCTGGTGGTGTGTTTTTCTTTTTTTTTCCCCCTCCTTTCTTTCTGGATTCTGCTAGTGCATTAACAGTTGGGTATTACTCAAGACCTTAAAGGTTCAAAACCACATGATGGCTCATGGCACCGTGCCCCTGAGCAAGAGACATGGTACCTCTAAACCAACCTGAAGTGGCTCAGGTCTATCACTTTAGACTGCATCATAGCCTCGAGATCCACGGCTAGGAATAAACATGGCGCATATTTTATAGACACGCATTTCCGCCAGAACTTAAATGCCAGATCATATCAGTTCCCTCCTAGGAACCTTTGTATGCACTGTAACTACTGATTTGTATCTTAAGCTGACATTTCTCCCAAGTTACTCCACAGTTTCCTTGTTCTAGCAAGTAGTAGTTTAGTTACGTATTTTTGTAAAGAAATGTTGCATTGAGATTCTTTCGACCCGTTGATTTTGGTCAACATAATGTCATTAGGTGTTAAGTGGACCCATGCCTGCAATCATTTTCACTTCTTTAGCATTTTACAGCAATTTTATTACATTTTGTTATATATTAAGGGAGTGGTTGAAAATCAGGGTCGGTTCTCATCATTTGTGAATACGGTTTATCTGTTTGTTTTTTGGGTTTTTTTTTTGTATCATATACTTTGATTTCAGTGGTATTGAGATTAAACTGCTTGCACTCAGTGCTGTCTTGTTACAACTGTAAGGTTCATATTTTGCATACACTTTAGAAGGTCAGATGGTTTCTAAACAAGTGATTAAAATGGTTTTGTCCCACGACACACATACCCACCACTACGCCCCCCCTCACCACCACCACCACCACCACCACCTTGCCTAGGACTGAATTAACCTCTTTACACACTGCTATATTGCAGTAACAAAATCGCTATTGTTCTTCTCTAATTACCCAGTACTAGGGCTTCTGTGTGCTTAAGCAGATTTTGAAATAATGACAAATAAAGAGGTGGAGCACTTTTTTTTAATTTTTTTTTTTAAGTACCACAATAAGGTTAAAGTTGATGCAGATTTGTTCAACAAGGCATTCGTTGTTTTGCACTGATTTTACAGAAACTAAGGCTATGAGCTTCGCTGGTTCAGTGGCCCTGTGTGAATGGAATGCGCTTGCAGACAGAGAGTGACTCACTGCCTTTATAATCCTATCAAATACCCCGAGCCCCCGTAAGCGTTGTGCACAAAGGGTGTTGCCACGGTGCCAGAGGGAAAGCACTCACCGGCTTCCAAAGCTTCTGTTTTTAAGCAGCCTTTATGGACCTTAAAAACCTTTTGACCATCAGTGGCTTGTCCTCTGTGGTAACGTTAACTTATTTAGGCTTTAATCCTAATGTTGCATTGGAGGTGAAGATGGAGTTGGAGCGTGCAGATATCAGGTTTGTTTTTACTGCCAAAATGTGTGAGTGACTTGTCCACTCCACTCCATTCCACTCTGCTTAGCTGACTGACTATAGGCATTTGTTCTAAGGAATTTAGTGGTGCATTATAATTTTTTTTATATATATATATATATATATATATACCTTCACATTGAAAGGAAATCTTTATCTGCAACTGGAGATGGGTTTAAACCCTTTCTTTCATGTGCCTATAATTTTATCAGCCTGAAGAGGCAGGGAAAACCAAACCATGACCCATCCTTGTCCATCACAGCGATGCTCTACAAGAATTTGCATTTAGCAGATTTCACGACAGAGCATGAAAAGATAGAGAGTTGAGTTTTCAGGTTTGAAAGACGGGCCCGCCTTCAACTGCTACTACCACCATCTGTAGTGCCTGAATTAAGTGTGTTATTTGTTAATCAATAGCTTTAGCAGGCTTTTTTTCAGTCAAGCACCCTCAGGCATTTAAAGTGACTGGAGAAAAGTGTTTGCAGCTTTTACAAGCTGCCTGGACTGTCTTGTTTTCTTTGGTGTGGGGTGTTTTTGACTCTAATGTTCTATTTTCCACTGCCAAGCCTCTCGATCAGAGCTCCAGGATAATAACTCTGTCCATGCGGTACAGTTGATATCATGTTTTATTGCTTTTAGCTGCTTGTTTTGAAAAAAGAATGAACCCCAGCTATATGTCCTGTCACTTTGGTCTGTTGTTGAAACCGCACGTTGTTTTTAGAAATCCTTTTTTTTTTGACAAAGATTTCCTCATTAATCGCGGGTGATGATTTTATTTATCTAGAAATAACTGGCATGCTGCACACTGAGTCTGTCTATCAACAAGGTTTATCATTGTGATACTAGACAATGAGTAGAGAGTGCTAGTTATTCACCAACGATAATTGAGTCTGTGTTGACTGACATGGAAACAAACGGTTTGGCAAGCAGTAAGTTTGTTTAAAATCCTAACAGGAACAAGCTGCAGGGGTAGTCGATGATGACCGGCCGGACGGTTCTTGGCTCCGATGGCTGTTACACCGCTTCAATCATGTTCCACCGTCTCTTAATCTGGATTCACAAAGGGGATCCTACCCTGAAAAACACTGTGATGTTATTCAGTACAGATTCCCAGTAGTAAATCTGTATTTTTCTATTTATATCTCTTTGATTCCACGATGCAGGTGTCTGCTGGCTAACACGAACCAGACTTCAAAAACAGACAAATTGATTATTTTTGTCTTGGTTACATGAAGGGCTGGAGAGGGGGAAAAAAATCCTACAAGCTATCACTGTACAAGGCCATATGTTTTGTATAATTTATTTTTATTTATTTATTGGATTTTTTTTTTTTTTTAATGAATGTACTAAAGGAGCTCTGGTTTGTTCTCGCTGGGGCCCTGATGACTCGAGAGCGTGAGAGCCGGCTCTTCTAGCACTTCTCCCCTCGTACCCTGAATCCTGGCCAGAGTGGCACTGAGAGAGAAGAGGGCCTCTGGGGAAATCATCTGTATTGTTTAGAACTGCAACCCCCTCTTCAAACGTATAAACCCCGATGCCCACCGCCTTCCGTTAGACCACTTGTTCTCTTGCTGTGAGCTATAAATGAAAAGACTGGTATGAATAATAAACCCCCAGAGTTCAGTTGTTGTGTCTCTCCCTTCCCATCCAACAATAGGGGAAAAGCCATGCATTTATCCTGCCTCCCCCACAGAAATTCTTGGGTCGGTTGGTCAGTGGACTGACCCCCCGTCTTAACGCGTTTTTTTTTTTTTTTTTTTTTCCTTCCTTCCACAACCTGCTTGATGCTGAGTGCTTTTCAGAGACATGTTTGGTAATGGCTGAGCGAGTTTTCTGTGCCAGGACAGAGAAAGCTGTGAATATTAATAAGATTAGACTTATCCACCTGTGTGAGCACTGTGCATCTATGGAGCCAAAGGAATGTGAGGTGGAAAAGAAGCATCATACTGAGAATTGGTTATAATGTTGAGGTGGGGTTTGGGGGGTGGGAGGGCATTATTTTTGTCCGTGCTTTAGATTTCTTAACTAGACATCACTGTGTCTTCTTTGGTATTGAAATGCATGCTAATGAATTCTCTTCTCTTTCACCAGGTCTCAGAGGCAACCTTTAACAATGGGATTTGAGGAGTACTGAAGAGATTCTGACAAAAGACACGGGAAGAGGGGAAAGCAGCGAGAACAAAAGAAGAGGCTTGCCAGGGAGCTGGGGAGGCTTCTTAAAAAAAAAAAAAAGAAAAGGATCAGTTCTTTGGGGCTCTGCAGGGGGGTGTGCATGCTGCCCCCTCAACTGGACATTCTTCTTTGTGCCAGAGCGAGACAACAAAAGCAAGTATGCGCAATAAACTGACCAAGTTCCGGGACGCAGGCTGTTGCTGCAAGCTGATGCTGGGGAGCAGGACTATAACGCTGCTCCTGCTGACACTCATGCTGCTGACAGAAGCTCGGGCTTCATCACCCCAGGGGACACTGGAGGTCCTGGGGGACATGGCACAACTGGAAGCCTCCATGCACTCGTCAGTGCTCTCTGACCTCCAGGAGGTGCAAGCCGTAGTGTCTGCAGTGGCGCAACCAAGCGGCTTCCCAGATTCCTCTGCAGTAGTGGGAAGGATGTTCCAGATGCATATTCTCACAAAAGCCAAGGATTCTGGGAGCGCAGTTAAGGTGAGCCAGATCATTTATCAGCCTTTCATCAGCTATTCCGTATTTTGCATATCTGACACGTTTGTATTCATCATTCAACCAGTAAACTTAGTCAGCGGGAGAAGTGACATTGCCTCTAGCGTCGCTTCTCGAAAACTTATTCCATGCTTCCCTTCTGAGTAGCGACCCATAAAAGGCAGCAATCGCTCTAATAACAGAACACAACTTATGAACCCCATGAGTGCATCACACATTAAGGCCCAGCGCTCTCTCAGAATTCAGAGGATGCACACACCCTGCATGCTGATCAGTCTTGGTAATACCAGCTCCATCTCCTTTTTATAGCTCATGTACCATGTGCAAATGCTGTTCAGGCTGGTGAAAGGACGCGCCGTTCTTTTTGCTTTAAAATAGATATAATAATCAGGGCTACAATATGGCTAGCTGCAGTTTTTAAACATAAGGCTACGTAGCAGTCATTACAATCATTCTGTATCCTGCTCATACTGTGGTGGTCCAACAGGTGGTGCACTGGACACTCCCACCCCCTCCTCCCTGGTTCCGTGTCACTTCCTGTAAAACCGTGACCCCCAGCAAATAACATGTCATTGTGTTTCCCTGTCCCATATAAACCTTTCCCATGGAATGCGATGTAATCCTATATTCATAGGATAATTTGTCCCAGTCAAGACCATTTTTAAAGTTTGGAACCTCAAGTACTTTTGTTGCACGTTTTGAAAAAACCTCCCCTGACAGCTGCGCTGAAGAATGTTACGACTCAACAGTTTTTGTTGGGTACAGCTGTTGTTTTCAGTCTGCCACTTTAACCGAGAGACTGGCTCGTCTCTCCACCCTCACCTTGTTAAAATAAATTTGGTGGTGAACAGAACTATAAGTAATGCATCAGTTTAAAGTATCGGCTAGGGGAAAAAAAGCATGTTAAGTGAAATCACCAAACATTACAGGTCGCCATAGAAACCAGACGTACAGCGATGTCCTGACTCTGATGTGTTGTCTAGTGTAATGTAATAAGGTACGCAAGCAATTATGCACACAATGCCGGGAACCACCCGATACGATGATATCACGACACTTAGGTTCCGATCTGATCTGGATTGCGATTCTATAAGCATCAGGGTTTTCTAATATATCTCAATATCCAAAGAAAATTCTCGTACTACACAGGATGTTGTGCTGTCTGCCAATATATTTCAAGAGTTTAAAGCACACCGCCAACAGGATTATAGAGGAACGGCAACATTTTACCACTTCAAATGCAAACATTAGTTCGTCTTTTATACTGCTTATCCTGTACAAGGTTGTGGGGGCCTGGAGCCTATCCCAGGAGACTTTGCGAACGAGGTGGGGTACACCCAGGACAGGATTACAATCCATCGCAGGGCACACACATATACACACTACAGGCAATTTAGGAGTGCCAATTAACCCAATTTGCAGGTTTTCAGTGTGGGAGGAAACAAGAGGAGAGTACCCAGAGGAAACCCACCAAGCACAGGGAGAACATGTAAAAATCCACGTGCACAGATCCGAGCCAGGAATCGAACTTTCAACCCCGGAGTGTGCTAACCATTACGTCACCGTGCAGCCCCAATGCGAACATGATGACGTAAAAAAAAAAAAGGTTTTGGTGTCAGTGTGGCTTCAAATTTTGTGTCCAGTGTTTATGGCCCAGTCATTAACCAGTTATTATGACCATATATTTATTGACTTCCTTTAATCTGCATTAATGCATTTAATTTTTATAATTTGTTCACCCTTGCATCGTTTTATTTCTGTTGTCTTAAGTGGACTAAGTGTGCAACTGCTTACGCCAAAACTATTTGTTTCCAGCATAAAAGGGTTAAAAAATCTGAGCGAACTGAGCTGTTCGAGTCTCTAAACGCACCTGATTGATTTCCAGGATTGAAATAAACACCTTGACTGAGTGAAACAGAGCATATAAACACTAGAAACGCTAGAAAAGCCCTGTTTGTATTTTCATACATATTGTAAGTAAAAACCAAACAGCATGTCAATTGACAAGTGCCTTAATCTCTTGGGACATGATAAATATTAACAGATGCTTTTGTTGTTTTTGTCATTGGCCTCTTTATCACGTTTTGAAATTCTGTTAATCTTTTACGCTTTTCTTGCCCATTTCTTTGCATCTATACTCTACTCTCTACAGCACTTTCGTATTCGCCTGCGACACCAGGATCCTACTTTCCCTAGCCCCTCCTTTTTTCCACACAAAGACTGGCACTGAAATCTAATTAGCCTTGGCTGTGCAGTAGCAGAAAGCTTTGTATTCCAGCAGCCACCACATTAACAAAAAAAAAAAAAAGCCTTGGGAATGTGACTCATTCCATGTTTATGGTTAAATACAAATCATGCCAAGTCAGACCATTTGTATCAAGGGGTTATGCCTTGTGTTTTTGTTGTGATGTCTTTCGCATAGCAACCAGCTTTGCGGTGAGGTGTTGTATGAAAGCGTAGGATTACAGTCATGTTACAGTGGCCTTTGAAGAGTATTTCAGTAAACCAGAATGTTCGTTTTTAGAACTGATTTAATTCACACACAGCCTTTTAGTCTTGCTTGTCTTGAAATGGCAAGGGAAGAGGAAAATAACTTGCAGTGTGCATGTGAGCCTGCCAGCTTATTTGCTCCATTATTCTTTGTGTCCACAAGAGTGCACTGCTGAGAGTTTACAGATTAAAACAGGCTTCACTACAGGGTTTACTGGCTGCTCTTTCTTTTAAATAGTTTTATAGCAAAAACCCTATCCCCTCTTTTTTACCACCCCCCCCCCCCCCCCCGCCTCCAGTACCATTGTGAGCTATTTGGGATGATGTAAGACTTTAATGGCATCTAGTCTCCTAGTCCTTGTCCTTTTGATATGTAAGGTGTGTTAATTCTGCATTAGTTAATAGGTTAAGTGCACTTTGTTCAGCTTTCCCTCCCGCTGCAGCCAGGGTATGTGTTTTGCGTGTCCTTT
The DNA here is from genome assembly GCA_028565755.1 of Dinotopterus cunningtoni. Lineage (NCBI taxonomy): Eukaryota > Metazoa > Chordata > Actinopteri > Siluriformes > Clariidae > Dinotopterus > Dinotopterus cunningtoni. Next base: position 16,613,996 of record JAOTRS010000001.1, on the reverse strand, counting down.
TTCGCTTATGCTTTCTTTTCCTGTACCTCCTCAACTTTAACCTCACTTCGCAACTTGGAAGAAAGGATGACATTCCTTCCTTAAGGAATTTAATAATTTAATGTAATTTAATATTTTACTATCATATTCGAGTCCTAATTTTAGCAGCAAAAGTATTACTAATTTAATATTTTAACGGAATATAAATGTCACTACTTCTTCAGCGCTTCACAGCCTTCTTGATGAATTTTTCAGTAAAGGATTCAAGGACATTTTATTTACCTTTATATTATTTGATACAGAAAAAGGCACTTGGACAGAATAATGTGTAGTTCACTCTAAGAGCATGTTATGTTTATCTCTTTTTTGTAACTTCATACTGAGTGAATATTTAACATAAAAAGTTTAGATCCGGTTCCTTTAAAACATTCACTTGGCTGACAGCAAAAGGTTCCGCCTCCTGAAATTTTCCGGTGAAAAGCCTTCGCTCCGCCAATTCCCCCTGTGCCTTCGCAGTCTCCATTTCACCCTCATATCTCAAAGACATGCCATAGCCTACTCCTTCAAAACTATGAATCTTATCTTTTCAGCTGTCTTCACACCATAACAATGAAGCCCTGTTTTTTTTTTTCCCCTGCAGCTCCCCCACACGTGCATTCTAACAATAGACCCCTTTCTTCATCTTTGACTGCTGAGTTTTCATTTCTTTCCTTTTAATTCCTTCATGTCAGGGCAACTAGAGTATTTTTTTCCTCTGCCTTCACTTAGAGTTGTCTCAGGAGATCACAGACTTGTCATTAACGTGTGTATACATTACCTTCTTCGTCAACACAGCATCTTTAAGTCCCTGGTGCTAAAGCACAAAAATGTGATAGTATAGGGGAAGCCATATGTTTATGCCTTGCTTATGACATGTTTCTCTCCTCTCGCTTTTTTTTTTCTTCCCCCTTTTGATTCAAGAATACTCGCTTTTGGCAATGACTTCTTGCGGCTTGCATGAATCATCAGTTTGGTAGCCTAAATGTTACTGGGTTTGTGGTTTTGGCTTTGGTTTTGTTGCCAATATTTTGTATTTAAGAGATACAGTGAGTCGATTCCAAACCTTTTTATACCTGAAAACATATTGAACTTGCAATGTTTCATACTTTTGAAAGTGATCTTAGTATCATTAATCTTGCCCAAACCAAATATCACTGAATTTATACAAATTCTGACAATTACTATTTTAATACTTTATAAAACACCATGAGCAAAAGAGAAGGGGGGTAATCTATTTAGTTACGTATCATGATTATTTTGTGTGGCAATTCATACATCACACTGTCTCCACAATCAAATTTTTAAAATTTATGTACGTTTACATCTGAAGTGGTAAAGTGTTGCCATTTCTCTATTATACTACAGGTGGTGTGCTTTAAACTATTAACGCAGCACACCACTTGTGTGGTGCAAGGAATTTATTTGCTAATTTTGTTTAGAATTGTAACACAATCAACAAAAAAATTTAATCGGGACATTTATAAAATTTCGATACTGCCAGAATCACAATACCTAGGTATTGTGGTGATATTGTATCAGGAGGTCCCTGATGATTCCCATCTCTAAGGAGCAACAATACTTTTTGTAATCCTCCCATATTAAATACTGAAAGTACATAATGACCAGGCATGCTGTCGTAGGAAAATAACCAATGAAAAGGTGGCCAGATGTCATCATATGCACAATAAAGCTATTTTTACCACCCCACTTTACTTTACAGTAACCTTATTCCATATAGTGTTTTACTCATCTTAGACTACAGAGATTTGCAGCGAATGCTTTTTTTATTATAAGGAGAAAAAAGACCCTGGTGAGGGAGGAATGTTTGTAGCCCTCCACCCTCAAAAGTTTTCTGTTCAGATCTTACAACTTTACCTATGACTGTTACCATGCACAGACACTGGAGACACACAAATGTTAGAGGTAGTTATTCAAGTTTTGTCATCATTCATCTTATAACTTCAGCCATTTATGTCCCACAAATATGGCCTGTGATTTGCAACTGTGAAACTGATCTCAGCGCCATACTATTATAGAAAACGTACGATCAGCTGAAATTATTTCTTCTACATACAGCATGTTATGTGCCACAACGTTTTGTACTTGACACCAGCCTTTTTGAATGCAGCAGGGTTGATGATTTAAGCTTACAATTCCTAAATGGGGTTATGGATTAACTGTAATTAGCAGAGCTGTGCGATTTAATTTGTTATGCAATTTAATCAATCTTTTGTTAGTTTAGATTCATGCTTTTTTTTCATAAACTTGCACAGGTTAAATGGTCTAAAATTGACAAAACACTGAAAAATATAACATACCATTTGTAGAAAATATGAACTGCTTTGCAAGATAATCGCTTGTTTTCTTTTTTGGAGTTTATGACCAGTTGGTGCTTTGCCGCCACCTATTAGACTGGAGTCGGGAGTTGACGTTTTGTCAGGAAAAAGATAATTGTTTTGTATCAAACACGACATTTAAACCAAACCACGGTACACAGCATTTAAATGCTTATTCAATACCATTAGTTCATTTTATCAATTCAAAACTTGTATCGTATCAAGTCTACCTGCTCTAGTAATTAGAAAAGGTATGGCAAAGGACCTTTAAACAAACACTTAAACATTTGTTTGTTTTTGTTTGTTTAAATGTCAAATTATTGCACCTTTCTGCCGCAGTAAACAATTGTAGTCCACTAGTCTGTCAGTTGAATAACATGCATAACATGTTATGTGTTGGTGATGCCTTACTGCAGCCTAATAATAGTCAGTGGTTTTGTGCCGGCTAAACTGTTTAGGGTTTCAAGCCATATGCTTTGTATATTTCATTGTTTTTACAGTATCTGTTGTTTTCAGATACATTATTTTACAAAATAGAAATGTAAAATAAAAAGTTTTGTTCTCTATTTTATGGACTTATAAATTCATGCCCTAACATCACACATTTAATTGTATGATCAGATGTGTGATTTCAGTGTACCTTCAGGAGTAATGACCATGTTTTTTAATCTTTTGTTGTTGTTTGTTTTTTTTTTTTAGATTACAGAGGCAGGCAAAGATAAACTGCCATCATGGTTGCACTGGGATCCATTGAGCAGCACCCTTCGAGGCCTTCCTTTGGAGATAGACAAGGGTGTCCACTACATATCTGTCTCTAATTCCACTGAAAGCAACATGTCCCAGAATCCTGAAGTATTTTCCATTGAGGTCCACCCGGAGGAACATGCTGACACAGATCCTGTGCAGTTGGCAATCCAGTTAACAGACAATGATTCTCAACATTTTGTCTGTAGCAACGAAGAGCCAGTTACTGTGCTAACGGTAATTTTGGATGCAGATCTTACTAAGATGAGCTCCAAACAGAGAGTAGAGCTTTTGTCCAGCATGAAGAAATTCTCAGGAGTAGGGCTTCAGCATATGAAGGTGCTGCCTGTTGTCAACAATCGCTTGTTTGATATGTCTGCTTTTATGGCTGGGCCAGGAAATGCCAAAAAGGTTGTAGAAAATGGTGCTTTATTGTCTTGGAAACTTGGCTGTGCCCTGGATCAAAGCAACATTCCCAACATTAGCAGTGTTCAAGTTCCAGCAAAGGAAGGGACAATGTCAGCCCATTTGGGATATCCGGTGGTGGGATGGTACATTGCTAACAAAAAGCCACATGTACCTAAACGAGTACGGCGGCAGATTAATACCCCTACCCCTGTGCCCTCCTTGCTTCCTCCAACAACATACCCTGAGCCCTCAAGCCGCATTGTGCCCACACCAACGTCCCGAGTCATTGGACCAACATCAGACAGTTCCTCGCAACCTGTGCGGGGCCCTGTACCTCTGCCTGTGAAACCGACTATTCGCACAAGAGATCCAATTGCTCATACTCCCACAATAGGACCCCCTCAGCCCACAAAAATTATGGACACTACCAGCACTATTCCAATACAGCCCACCATGACGAGGCCAGTGTATGTTGGGCCTTCTGTAACACCCCCGACACCAACCACCAAGAAACCAACAAAAAGGCCCAAGAAACCCAAGACCACCCCAGTCCCGAAGGAACCTAAGACAACCACTACCAAGCCACCCAGGCGTACCACACCCTCAGTTGTTTTACCTGATGGCAATATGAAACCAGAGCTACGCAACCCAATTGACCAAGTCAAGTCATTCATCGGCACATACTTTGAGGTGAAAATCCCATCTGACACGTTCTTTGATCGAGAAGATGGTACAACGGACAAGTTAAGACTTACTTTGAGAAAGGATAACGACATTATAGGAGAAGACTCCTGGATTCAGTTCAATAGCACCAGCCAGTTGCTTTATGGATTACCAGACTGGCAGCACGAGGGCAAGCATGAATACTTTATGCAGGCAACTGACAAAGGTGGCCTCTACACGACCGATGCCTTTGAGGTTCGTGTCAGTCGCTTTGGAAACAACGTTAAGCATCCAGTCCTGTTTGCTGCTCGATTCCATGGGGACCCTCGTTCTGTTACAAACGATATCCATAAGAAAATCCTTCTGGTTAAGAAATTGGCATATTCCTTCGGTGATCGCAATTCGAGTTCAATCACCCTGAAAAACATTACTAAGGGATCCATTGTAATTGAGTGGACCAACAGTAGCCTTCAACAACATCCATGTCCCAAGGAGCAAATTCAGGCCATGAGTCGGAGGATCTCTGATGCTGAAGGCAAACCTTCGCCATTCTTTAACAACGCCATGGAACCCGAGTTCAGACCCATAAATATCACAGTCAAAGGAACCGCCAGCTGCCGCAACTACATGTTTGTACCACCAGCTGAGATCCCAGACCCCATTCCTCCTGCTGTTACACCAGCTGTGGGAGCAGGACGACAGAGCAACGATGATGTGTATCTTCACACAGTCATACCAGCTGTAGTGGTTGCAGCAATCCTGTTGATTGCAGGAATCATTGCTATGATTTGCTACCGCAAGAAACGCAAGGGCAAGCTTACCATCGAAGACCAGGCAACCTTCATTAAAAAAGGAGTCCCAATCATTTTTGCTGATGAACTTGACGACTCTAAGCCGCCTCCGTCGTCTAGCATGCCCCTTATCCTTCAAGAGGAAAAACCTCCTCTTCCACCCCCCGAGTATCCCAACATGGCTAGTCCAGAGACAACACCTCTGAACCAAGACATTTTGGGAGAGTATTCAGGCCTACAAGATGAGGACCCTAACGCACCTCCTTACCAACCTCCACCCCCGTTTTCCGTTCCGATGGAGGGTAAAGGGTCCCGCCCCAAGAACATGACCCCCTACAGATCACCACCCCCATACGTTCCACCCTAATGTTTATAGATCCCTCCGGTGTGGAGGACAGGGAACCTGTGTAGTTCCAACACCAGTGTTGTCTCTTTGCATTTTTTGGAAAAACGGAGGGGCATTACAATTCAAGACATTGGATTGGTAGGGTTGGGTGGATTTTGGTAAAACTGGACTTTTTGTTTGTTTGTTTTTTTGTTTTGGAGTGGTGATGGCAGGGGTGTAATTATATAATCCTCAAAGACAGCAACAACAACCTCAGCCTCTGGCTGTCTGGCTGCAGATGAGTTGGAAGATGCACCCTCGATCCTAGCGCTTTTGTGTCTAGATGGGCTGTTTTGTTTTATTTTGTTTTTTGTTCATCATTTATATTTCTTTTTGACTTATTTCAAAATCAAACTACTTGCCTAACAGCACTCTTTTTATCTTCTGAACTTTTTGAATAATACAGTACATAAAGACAATAAGTAAAGTGACTGCAGGTGCAAATGTTTCATAGTGACATTCTACAAATAAGAAAGAAAAAAACATGATTCTAGAGGTACAGTTGTGCAAACAATTATGGGCTTGTTTAAATCAATAAGGTTTGCCTTTTAACATTAATTGTAATGTTTTTACCCTTATTCACATGTCTAGTCAAGATGAGCATAAGAGGTAGCCAAAAACCTTGAGAGGGATAGAACTTTTTTGTTTGATTGTTTGTTTGTTTGTTTGTTTAATCCACTGTATATTTGAGGGTTGATAGAGTTCTTTTTCTTTCTCTTGTTTTTCTTTTTATTCGGTGGACATCAAAGAAAAACCGAACAACTTTTTGTATCCCTACGTAATGGAAACGAGTTAAGAGGCTATGGATATGTTCTTGAGATACGTTCGAGGAAGTGTTTCAGTATCTATAGAGAATTATGCCAGACCTAGCCATGAAGGTATTATTATGTCATACTGATTTTGATCTTTTTTATGCTCAAAACTCTGACATTATTCAGTTTTTATGTCTGTCATGGTTTATAGTAAGGATATACGGCATGATGTAGCTGCTGCCCTTTCAAGGACACATAAATGGCCAAAATCATAATGCCTACATCTCACAGAAGGCACCCGCTACTCGTTTCCCCCTTCAAAGGTTTAAAAGTCACCGTCATGATTTTGATTAAATGATTTGAAAGACTCACAGCATAGTATATGTTTTCAAATTATTTGATCATGTTATGGTTTTTGGTCTTTTTTTTTTTTTTTTTTTTTTTACTTTTCAATAATGATTATCGAGTGTATGCCTTGATTCAAAATAACTGAAAATAAAGACTGAATATTTTAATAAAGAATCATTCTCTAAACAATGGCATCATTTATTAAATGTAACTATAATACTGTATTTGCAGCTGAATGTCAGGGTTTTATTTTGTATATTATTTTTTATATATTTTTAATATATATTATATATTTTGCCTTGGCAGTAATGCAGCAGGCGTCTTTTGTAAATAATCCTCTGCCTTCGGATAGAACTGTATTCATAGTCCAGAGGTGTGTACATCAGATATGGTAGGTGCAAGGGAAAAAAAATGCTTGTTCAATTCTTTGTAGAAAAGGGGTAAGTATATAATCAAATTACCAAATAAACATTTCTGTAGTGATTTTGTTCACAAACCAGGAAAAGTACTAGTCTTTAAAATGATCATATCTGATCATATATCTGTTCGGATGTTTGGAGATTACAGGATCAGGTACCACAGTATTGATTTCTGGTAAAACCCCTTGTATGCCTACATACACTTGGTTTTATTAAAAAAATTTTTTTTTAATAATCATATATTTGACTTGTTTGTATTACCTGTTTAACGTGTTCCTTTTGCGAAGACTTACCAGCACGTCCTGCTGAAGTATGGGATTTCTTAGATTTTTTGCATGTTTACTTTAATCATGACACCAAATTGCGATTCTTATTCAGATTTTGCACATTTATGATTTACACATTACACAGGTATTAAGCAACAATGGAAAGATGCTAATTAAATTAACCTAATAACTTTTAAAGCATTTAGGATTAAGCTGTGTGAAGGTTTTTTTTTTTTTGTGGTTTGTTTTTAAGGTAAGGGGAATTTAAAATGGTAGTAATTATTAACAATTTATTGTTTAGTCTTGTGTTTTAGCCTTTCTGGTTTTCCATTCACATAAAACGTAACCTCACTGGTCAAAATTCTTCAAAACCAAAGAAGCAAATGTTTAAGCATATTGTCAGTCCTAATTATGCCTAATTATCTGACATTTATTTTGATTGTATTTATCAGCATTTTTGATTGTTTTCATGTACCAAGTCCAAGCTCCTAAATACAGTACATATGAAATTGTCTTGTTCATTTTTATTTTGTTTTTACCTTAGTAATATTGTCCTGCATTAGAAAAACCTTGCGCTTACTGATTAGCGCTCAAAATCAACAACTTCTAACCCGTATCCTTAGACGAAGTGCATCCAGCGGAAAAGTCTAGCTGTATATTTATTTCTCCCTCCTGCTTTTTATACTTTTCCTTTGTCCTGGGTGTGTTACATAAGCCGCAGTTTTCTGCTGTGACACTCTGTCTTTTTGGCCTGTCCTAATAAGCGTGATTTATTTCACTCAGTTTTTCTTAAACATTTTATTGGAACACATGAGACTTGGGACTTGGTGTATGAGAGCCTTGAATCAAGGCTTGAATAGCTAACTATAAGTTAAGCAGAATCAAGAAGATTGCTCACACTTTCTGAAACCTGGCTAATTTACTAAATTCTCTATTCAAGACAAAGGGGTGTAAAAAATGCCTGAGTGCAGAGACGATTTGTTTCTTTCTGTGTTTAATAGCGCTGATTTAATTTGTCACTAGACACTGTATGCTGGACTCATGTATTAAAAATTGTTTTCACCAGAAGTTGTGTCCTTATTCCTGCTTAAAATATTGACTCTGCAAGACATGGGTGAAATTAATCCGTGCTTGGATAAGGGTCTAATCTTTGAGCCCTTTGGTCACTTATACAGATTCTTAACCAAAGGATAACTGTCTTTGTGTTATTACATATTTCTACACAAGAGTGTGTAGGGGTAGCACCAGCATACCAGTTCGTTTTTTTTTTCTTCTTCTTTTCCTGGTTACCGTATTCAATTCAGTTTAATTTTATTTGTATAGCACTTTTAACAATTGTCATTGTCGGAAAGCAGCTTTACACAGAAAATAATAAATTATGAAAGTTTGTAAAAATGTGTATATGAATAATAATGATAAGCAAGCCAAGGGCAACAGTGGCAAGGAAAAACACCTGTATATGTGATGTTTCCTCCTACCACCCAAAAACATCATATTCCCAAAGGTTTTTGGTCACCTGACCATGACACTCATGCTTTTTGACCTCCACTCTTCTGGAATGGTTTTAGACTAGATTTTGGAGCATGGCTCTGGGGATTTGTGATCATTCAGCCACGAAATCATTAGTGAGATCAGGCATAGATGATTTGAAGTCAGTCTTCTAGTTAAAGCACAAAGGTCTTGGGTGGGGTTGAGATCAAGGCTTCCCATGGAAACTTGAGATTTTCACTCCAATCATTTCAAGCCATGTTTTCATTTTGTGCACAGGACTATTTTTAGTTTGTTCAGGTCCAGGTTGTATTCAATTTTCAGTAAATCTGTAGATTTACCTTTTTATTATTTTTTAAATTGGAAATTCTTTCTTTAGTTTAATTGTATTCTACTAATGAAATATTCTTTTTTATTGTAGTGAAATGTTTCTATCTTTCTGTTCTATCCTTCTGAACAGTCCAATAAGCATTTCACTACATATCATACTGTGTATGGTTGTGAACATGATAAATAAAAGTGGCAATAAAAAAAAATAGAAAAAACCAACTCCATACCAAATGTAACCATAATCATGCTTACTCGCAGCTATATAGCTTACTATACAGCTTCTCAGGCATCCAAATCTCGCTTCTCTCCTCTCACTGTCCACTTTGCACCATTCTCACAGAACATCTTTTTGTCAGTGGTTCCGGCTTCCCCTTTGCAATGCTTAGTTGGGCATAGGGTTTAAGCTATATGAAATGGCAACTTGTTTATGAGTCACCACTCCAGGTACTCACTTGGGTTTGTTTTTTCTGTTCATGACAAATACACCTAGTAATTGTAACATCTACCATAATTGATGAAATTTGTTTGTATAGGAGTATATGAAAAATGGTGGATTCACAGCAAAAAAATTTTTTTTTTAATTCTCTTTTCTTTAGTTATTGGCCAATCTTGCTCCTTAGGTGAATAAATATTGGTGCATTTGACACTACTTGAAAATACATACGTAATTTAAAATGGTTTGACGAGGTGATGAACTAAACTTTTGTGATTTCTCTTAGTTTATTTATCTTATCAGTCTCCAAAATGTACACTAAATAACTCTGTCCTTTTAATACTGTTGTGTTAGGGGTGTAATAGAAATGCAACTGTTCCTCTGTAATGCATCTGTATATGTTTTAACCCCTAAGTGGGTGTGGCCTAAATTAGAAAGTTTTGTTTTTCCCTCAGGGAGAATATGAACACTGGGGGAAAAAAAATCCTTAAAGGTAAAATGGTGGTGGTACCCTCAGCATGCGATGTGACTTTAAATCGTGTAGCGTAGTTTAAAATCAGTGATGCTTAACAGGTAGTTGCTAATAATGAATAAATGAATGCTGTTCATACATCATGTGGTGATGCAAGTTCACATTTATTTTCACTTTTTATTGTCTCAGACAATTTTGATTTTGTCCTGCTGAAATTCCAATCCCAGTGCACTCCCCTAGTATTAACAACCTGAACCTTTTTGTCAAGTTTTTTTTTATTATTATTATTTTCTCCTATATGTGTTTAGAACACATGATCTCAATAATGCATTCATGTGCTGTTCAGATACAGCCCTATACTCATCAGCACCAAACAAATACTTTTCCTCCACACTTTTTGTTCCTACTGTATATAGATTAAACTTACATAATGTGAGCTTTAAATGTGTGCTGCATAGAGCTCTTGTGTGCCCAGCTGTCAACATCACCACAGAAGCATCATTGGTTCCATACAGCGATGGAGACAGGATTTCATCACTGTTCCAGAGAGTCACGGTCTGGGCTCTGACCTCATTTCCCTTACTTTCGCTGACATTGTGCATGTGATATTGGATGAGACACGTCTCCACATGTGCTGCAGCTCCTACAGTAAAGAAGTAGGATCTGTAGGCCATCTGTGCTGGTCTCTGTTCCATGGAATTTATAATGAATACGTGGCTGCAATGTGCAATGTGCAAATAAATGTGATAACGTTTCGAATACGCAGAACTTAGACTAGCTAGTCATAATTTAGTTGCAATAATCATACAGTTCATACAAATGTCATATATAGTATACACTCTCTCTATGCTTTTTAACAGGAAAAGAAAGAATGTGGAAATTGATATGATGTGATTGTTCTACTGATATATTTAGATAATATTCAGATAATGCTGTAGTTCTAGTTCATAATGAACTTGTTTTTTTTTATTGTTTGTTTATTTTTTATACACCGATCAGCCGTAACATTTAAGGCCACCTACCTAATATTGTATTGTATCCAGGTTCCCCTTTTGCCACCTAAACAACTCTGACCCATCAAGGCATGGACTCCAAGAGATTTGTTTAAAATTATTCATTAGACCAGGACTTCTTCCACTGCTCTAGGTATAAAGCTCCTTTGCCCACTGTAGGTGTTATTGGCAGTAGACAGGGCTTAGCATAGAACCTGTGATGGCTGTGCAGTCCCATATGTACAGTAGCAGGCTCTGATGCACTGTGTGTTGTGACACCTTTCGATCATCTCACTCACTCACACATACTAGTTACCTTGTACTAGGTTGCGGGAGTCCTGGAGCCTATCCCAGGGGACTCGGCACCAGACTAAGTACACCCATTACTGGCAATTTGAATAAGCCCATTAGCCTAATCTGCATGTCTTTGGACTGTGGAGGGAAAGCGGAGTACCCAGAGGAAAGTGACTAAGAACAGTCAAACGCCATGCACATAGGCCCAATAGCAGGACCCTCGATCCTGGAGGACCCTTCTACACTCGATACTGGAGGACCCTTCTACACTCGATACTGGAGGACCCTTGTACCCTCGATCCTGGAGGTGTGAGGCCACAGGGCCAAAATAATTGAGATTAAGGGTCTGTCCATTTGCCATCAGACAAATTAGGTGACAATTTTTTAAAGTTTCTTAAAGGGATACTTTGCTAGCTTGACACCTGATTGTATCTGAGAAGTTGAGGCTTACCTTGCTCAAGGGTCTAACAGTGGCAGTACAGTAGTACTGGGGCTGGAACCAGGAAAATCCTGATCCGAAGTCCAACACTTTAACCAGCAAGCTATCCCTGCTCCCTTTTTTAACATAACCAGCATTAGCCTTTTCACAAATTTGTGCTGCAGTAGCTCTTTTGTGGGTTTGGACCAGATGGGCTAGTCATTGCTCCCAAGTGCATTAATTACTCATGATTCTGTCACCAGGTTACCATATGTACTTCCTTGACCACTGTAACCACTGCATATTGGAAAGACACCATAAGACCTGTCATTTTAGAGATGCTCTGACCCAATCTGCAGCTATAACAATTTGGCCTGTGTTAAGATCACTCAGATCCAGATCTTTCCAACATATTAACTTAAAACTGAATCTTCACCTGCTGCCTAATATATATTTCACCCTTTTCCAGGTGCCATTGTGATAAGATAATTGTATTCACTTCACCTGTCACCTGATTGTTTGGGGCCAGGGGGAAGTATTAAAGGAAACTCACAAAGGGAGAACTACATACACACAGACAAGATAATAATGAAAAAAGAATGTAGTTTTTTTTTTTTTTTTAAGGAATGCAAATCCAATCTACTGTTGCATATAGCAGCTGATGCTGGTTGATTTAAGAGCACACTCTCGTGAAGGCCCTTAACATATAAAGAGGAAAGTAATGCACTGATTTAGAAACAAATTAAGTTTTGCTCTCCTGTTGTCAGCTTTACTGTGCCCTTTTGATAATGTGAATTCAAACTGAGTATGGCTTTTTTAATGGCCATGAATTGTTTTCAGCTCTCCCTACAAATTGCGGCTGCTTGTGAAAGAGTACTTGGCCTCGATTTTTTCTTCCTCAGGAGATGAATAAAGAAGACCTGCGTTTTCCCGCCCTGGGGTTTGACATTTTGAAGAAAGCCAAACCTGTCCATCTTCTGTCTGAGATAACCACATCCTGAGACAACAAGCCTGTTTTTAGGCCTACAGTTCTGAGTTGAAAGACATAAGAACAGGGAATACATTCTTCTAGTCTTGCTGGGTTTGATGTCAATGACATTTGAGACAAACGTCATGCACAACCAGAAAAGATTGCGTAGTTTCTATACTAACTCGACAGATAGCAGGATGTGCTTTTTTTTTTTTTTTTCAAGTTCAAGTAAAGCATGTTTTATGATTAAGGATTTTTTTTGTAACATGAAAAGCATAAAATACTTCATGCAGATCATGTGCATTGTCTGACCCAGTTTAGATCCATTTGTTTAAAGTAAACATTCATTAGCTACATAGCTAAAATAGATGTAAGTTCACTTAGCATAGAGCAGTTTTCTAAGAAAGGTACTGTAAAATAAATAGAAACTATAGAGGACAATTTGAGTTTGCATTCAATTTAACACGAGGAAAATGCTTAATTTTGTCTACATTTCATAATAATAATGCTGTTACGATTTACATCAAGGAGTCCAACATTTCTAGCCGCAAGATAGCTTGCCCCAAGACAGGCTTAGAGCCTATACCAGAGAACCTAGTGCACAAGGCAGGACACAACCCGGTCAGGGTGCCAAGCCATTGCCTCACACCTCTGGGGTTATAGGTTCTAATCACACCTCTGATCTGTGTGTGTATGGATTTTGCATATTCTCCCATTCTTGGTGGATTTTCTCCATGGATGTGGTAGGATTTTTCTTCTACAGTTCCACTTCTAAAGACAGGCAATGTGGGCTAACTGATATTTCCAACTTACCCATAATTCTTGATTGTGTGTGTGGGCTTGTGACATATGCTGTTTTGGCACTCTATTTAGGGTCTATCCCTGACTTGTGCCCTGGGATAGACTGCAAGTCCCTGTGACCCTACACAGGAAAGGTGGTATGTGTAATGGATAGATGATGGATGGATGGATGGATGGATGGATGGATGGATGGATAGATGGATGGATGGATGGATGGAAATCAATGATCTGGCAAAGGCTCAAAGTAGAGCTGGTGATCCTTTGAATTAAAAGAAATCAATTGAGAAGGTTTGGACATCTTACAAGGACGCCCCCTGGTCGGCTCCTCCTAATTTACCTGTCTTGCTCTATTTCTTGCTTTGTCTGTTTCTCTGGGCTCCCTTTGTGTCATTGTCACTGTCTCTCAATTTCTTGCTTTTTCTTTCATTTCATTGTCTCCCCGTCATTCTGCTGCTTGCTTTGTCCCTTGCTCTGTTTTTGCTTCCTTTTTTATTCATCTCCCCCTTTTTTTGTGCTATGGGGCAGTGGTGGCTCAGGCAGTTGGGGGGCTCAGGGTTGCTAATCAGATGGTCAGGGGTTCAAGCCCCAACACCACCAGGTTGCCACTGTTGGACTGTTGGGCCCTTAAGTCTACGCCCATACAAAAATCGCTCAGTCACTGCTTGTCCCAAAGCCCAGATGCAAAAGTAGGAGGGTTGGGCATCTGGATAGCAACCCAGTCTTGTAAAAACTGCCATTGCTATAGAAACGATGGAACCCGTTGCCTGATATGATCAACAGCACAGGAGAAAAAATTCTTGATTTGTGTTTCTCTCTCTCTCTCTCCTTCTTACTTTACCTCTTACTCCCTGCTTTTCTTATGCATCTTGCTCCATCTTACTCTCTTTCTGTTTCTTGCTTCTCCGTCTTCCTCCCTGTCTGCCTTAGTCTCAGTCCTTTGCATTCTCTTTCTCTCTGTTGATCACCTTCTTCTGTCTCTTTCTGTCTGTCTCTTGCTTTGTCTTCATCTACCTCTGTCTTTCCACATCGTTGCATCTTTCATTGCATTTCTTTGTCTTTGCCACAACCTTACTTTCTTTCTGTTTGGTATGTGACTCTGTCTCTCTTTCGTGTCACCAGCTAGCTGGATCTCATTATTATTGTATTTGTTGAGTGCATGCTGTTATTTCCAGCCCATTGCGTAAGTATAAGGGATTGTTCTGTGACCATCAATGTGCCTTTCACTGCAGTTTTGCCGGTAGTACAGTCCCGTTGATTGGAAATGAGAAGACAAGTTTAAGAACTGGCTACCATCAACATCTTAAAAATGTATGAGGCAAAAAAAAAAAAAAAAAAAATCAATCACAAAATATTGTGTCCTCTCCAAACTGATCCAAACCATGAAGAGCTAGCTAATTCATCGTCATCCAAATGTTTCAACTCAGGAAAAGAACCAGACACTGCTCTTGTGGATGAGCATAAATCTCATCGGCCATGTGGGGAATTAATGCAGTGTCGATAACCCCATAATGGCCCTTCAGTGCGATCATGGCTATTAGAAGCAGCTTTTCGTCGGGCTGCTTAACTCATACTGTGTTATTGGCTCATCGTGGACTGGATGACACTCATGCTATCTTTTTCATTACCCGGCCTCATAAATCCTTGCACGCTCTTGACAGACGCTCACAAAAGCCCTCCAAATGTTATTCTCTTCTAATGAAGCCTTTTATGTAAATACTTGGACAGTTTGTTTGGTTTGGGCCAACTGCAGTGTGGTGATTGAAGGGAAAATTCAAACTCTGGGGAAAAGCCTCCTAAATCATAAGCGGGTCCGCCTGAATGGAAAGTGTATCAGTCATGGTAACAGATTTGCTATGTCACAGGGCTTAATGTTTCTAATTATCTAAACAAATTGTTGAATGCAGGCTGTCGCCCGAATCATTAAACAATTCAATATTAATGCTAACTAACCAGCCTTCCTCTGTGTACCTGTTTCAATCATCTTTCAAAATGTCACAGAGTTATTCCACCATTTTATTCATTTTGAAAGACTTTAAACACTTAATTTCAGAGCATTACTGAGATCAGTCACTGATGTTGAGTGAGGAGGCCTTGAGTTCACTGTCTTTAATAGCAGGATGTGAGCTCTTCAGCACTGGCAAACCAAGTCTTCATGGAGTTTACTTCCTACACAGGGATGTTGTCATGCTTAAATGTTTGAGCCAAGTAGTTGAACGGAAGGAATATTGTACCGCTACAGTATACAACATACAGCCTATACAATAAAGTATTTGTAGCTTTGTGGCAACATACATATGGATGTGATGTTCAGCTATCCACAAACTTTTGCCCATATAGTATATGGTATTTCTCAGTGGTGTGAAGCAACTCTTTGCTGTTGCACATACAACTTTTAAAAAACTCTTACTACCTGCTGCAATCCACACATTAACTAAATAAAAAGTGTTTATAATCTACAGTAATTATTAGGAATTTTTGAGTGTTCATGTGACATGCACAATCTATCCATTTGTATATTTTGAAATAACTTGTACTGTATCTGGAAAATTGCTAGATGCTAGTGAGGCAAGAACATTCATAGCTCTTAGCCAAAATAAATCCAAAGATTACATCTTTTAAAGAATTTTTCCCAAGGTTGGCAAACATTGCTTCATCAGAAGAACCATCATCAGGGTTGGATAAAGACTGATGTTGCATGTATCCTCTTATAATATTGTCTATATTCATGCACATAATTACTGTAATGTATTCTACATATATCTTAAACTCAGTCTAGCTAATTAAGCCTCTATACTGAAGTTTGTCCTGTGCGCTAGCTAATGAAGTTATTAATTGTCCACCACTAAATAGAGGTGGCCAAAAGTATTGAGACGAAAATTAAATGTACTGTTTTAATGACAATTTCAGATATTTGTTTTTGTTTGCTTTATAACAATCAATATTTAGTATGATGTCCTTTATTCTTCAAAACCTGCTGGATCCGGCTGGGCATAGAATCAAATAGACATCTGGTGTCACTTGCTCACTTCATGCCTGCTTGATTGCTTCTTGAAGATCATTTACAAAATACTTTTTCCTATTGGGTTCAGGTCTGGAGATCACCCAGGTTATGGCTCCAGAAACTAAATACCATTGTCACATAGCCATTTTTTCGACTAGTTTTTCAGTTAATTAGCACAACTCTTCAGACTGATTGAACTCTTCAGACTGGCTAGAACTAATTAGTGAAATTACCTGTTTTGTCCACAGAGAGACCAATAATACATGTTGTCTTACTACTTCTGGCCTCCATTGTACACATTATGCTACATGTTAAAAGCAATGTGCCCAAAATATGTTCCTATTCCACCTGTGACCGCTATGGAGTATCATGCATCATCCTCACGGCCAACATTAAGGAGACACACATGTCAGAGCTTGATGTGGCGCGCAACACTTCAGAAAGGCAAGCTTCTTCGACACTGTCATATATGCCTTCCACTTTCCATCTCCCTGTCTGACACCTCTCTCACTGTCAGTATTTCACCTTGGAATTTACGAAGGACAAGCATGTGGCTCCTCAGTCAGTCATCATTCTGCCTCTTTCTCTCTCGAACAGGTAATTTGAAAGGAGGATTTCACTACCAGGCCTATCCAGGCAAGGAAATATGAGCTCCATGCTTCTCCCTCTTCTTAAGCATTTGGTCAGTGGGAAATTAGAAAGGCTGAGAGAGAATGAAAATGCTTGCCTGTTTCTTTCTTTCTTTCTTTTTTTTTTTCCCTGCAGCTTTGGTTAGGCGACGTTGCTGTGTCTTGATGTGTATCATGTGGCTGCCATCTGCATCAACACTCAGCTGTTATATTTTGACATATTCTTGTATTACATTACAGATGACTGATTCTACAGCTCTGCCAAGACGACCGCTCAGATTATATATAAATAATAAAAGATGATTGTGTTTTTGATAATTTGACACTGTCTCTCTATTATAGATTTGTTATGCTAGACTGTTGACTGATGATTATATAATTTATATTACTGCATTTCTGTAAAATAAGATATGGTTATGATTGTTTAAAGGTGGTTTTGCAGTTTTATACAGCAAACCAAGTGGTATTTCTGATAACATTTGCTATTAATAGGACTACTGTTTGTCACACTATATGTAAGATAGACTGAATAAACTCTGTGTGACAATGTGTTCCTTATTTCGGATAATCCGATGAAGATCCTTTATTGATAGACCCGTGACTAAAGAAAATTTTCACATAATACCTTCATCATTAATCTGGGCTCATGCAGGAAATAGAAGTGTTCTTCAAAATGAGCTTGAGATAATAAGTTTATTTTTGCCCATTAGTAGGTTTTTTGTTACAGTTAGTTTCTTAAATGTCCATGAGCTTGTTCCCACTATAGCTTCAGAAACCTGCTCTTAAGGCTTGACATGCTTTTCTGCTCACCACAGTTGTAAATTCCTACTGATTCCTCTATGGAAGACTGACTTTTTTGTTGTTTCCACATGATTGGCTGATTGGTCCATTAAAGTGCACTGGCACTGTTGTGACTGATGAGTCAAAAGAAGAGTTTTGAGATGCATTTATAACATGTCTGGGATACTTTTATTTTCCTAAAAACACTAACAACAAAAGATTGCTATCTCTGGCTAGATGCCCCACTACTACACTGGGAATTTTCTGGGATTTGATTGACCAATGGTGAACCCTGTGGGAGAAGCACAAGTCAGTACCCACTCAGTGCTGGCCCTATGCCCAGATAAAATGGGGAGAGCTAAATCAGGAAGGGCATCCGCCTTAAAAAATAAAAAGCTGTGATATAAATATATTTTATACAAGATATATCTTTTTCCCCGATTCACACTATAGGGAAAAAGCACGCCAGGTTATGTACTGTACAATTTGAAATACTGTATTTTCATTGCAATATACCTGCGTCCTTGTAATCCTGCACCACCTGGAACTATTCGCAGCCCACAGCTGGCTGGTTTATGTGTAATAAACACTTCTCCTCACACTCTTGTGAGCACTCTTTATTTTTATGCTAGCGTGCACTCAAGAAGGCACAATTAGGCATTTTGCTATGTTTATGAGGCACATCTGGGGTGGTAATCAGGAGAGACACAGCAGTGTAATATTGCTCCTGGGCTTCCTTCTCACAGAGATGATATGTTTAACGGAAAATTCTACTTTAAACAGTCTGGTATACATTTATCATGGTGATTTAAAATGAAAAAGCATTTGTTGGTGATTTTTTTGTGCGGAATGCTTGCTTAGAAATTCCATAGTTTTGCAAGGGGCACTAAATGAGATAGCAAATATAATGACTTTTAAAGGCTAATATACCTCCAAGGCAGCACCACAATATTCTTCAAGCTCAATGCAATATTTTTTTTCTACCTTATGGTAAGAACTAATAAAGAAGTGATCACCCAGCCTGTTCCTGGAGAGCTCAGCTCGAGCCCGAGTCCTGCAGAGCTGATCCGCCTAATCAAGCAGACTGATGATGTGGAGTGAGTTCGATTAGGGTCAAGGCTAAATTTGTCAGGTCTATCTTAAGGACGAGTGCTGGTGATCAGTGTGATAAAGGACAGAACACATGTTATTATGTTATCAGAACTTCAGTGAAAAGCCAGGGATTATATTTCACCTGAGGAGATGAGGTGTTTTTCTCTTCCTGTGGCTGTACAAGATTGTTTAAAGGCTGTGTCTCTCAAATTTCTCAACTAAAATAATGAGCACTTTCAGAAGAAGAATCACATTTTTCTTTATTTTCATCCTATATCTTGTGCTATGTATAAAAATGCTGTTTCACACTGTAATAGAATATAATGA
The DNA here is from genome assembly GCA_028565755.1 of Dinotopterus cunningtoni. NCBI lineage: Eukaryota > Metazoa > Chordata > Actinopteri > Siluriformes > Clariidae > Dinotopterus > Dinotopterus cunningtoni. Next base: position 16,594,839 of record JAOTRS010000001.1, on the reverse strand, counting down.
ATACTATACAGCTACCTCAAAATTATTGTTGCCAGCCTTATTTTTGCGCACACACAAGTATTTTAAACTACTGTGACACAGCATTTATGCATCTTTACTGGCTAAAAGTCAAAATCTATTCACAGATTACAGTTAACAGTTAGAAAACAATCATAGCTGATTAACTACATTTTGGTTAAAGAGAAATTGTATAAATTGATTTTTTTAAAAAGAGCATGTTATAAGGATTAAGACTATTAATCATGTTATAAGGATTAAGACTACATTTTCCTTTCAATTTTCACATTCCTACAGTATGTAAAAATGATTTTAGATAAAAATTATGATTAACTGTGCATCTTGTCTTCATATGTTCAACTTTATTAAATCAGCCGAAGCTGATGATGAACAAATTTTCCACTTGAAAAAGACAGAATTTATAATGCATCCAAATTTTACAAGAGGCAGCCGTGCGAAAACTCACGGCATCTAATTTCAGTCTGTAACGTCCTAACAAAACTAAATTGTTCAGAAAGAAAGCAGAGCCTGTTCGTGATTGAGACAGCGGTGTACTTACAGATTACATTTGACTCGGCTGCTCTTTCACTTTGATCATTGTTTTTCTTTCTGATTCGATCCCCTTCTCTCACTATCCACGGCTTTGCCGCAGCATCAAAGATTGATTGAGTGAAAACTCCTCTGCACATGTCTGCCTTGATTAGTATTCCAAGATGATATTACACGACATGTTGGAAATATCACATGGTTTTCATTTGTGTGTTGATAAAATGTTGGATTGTGGTACCTGGCCATATTTGGAAATTGCTGTCCTTTTGGCATTTACGAATGGAACAGAACAATTTATACTTGAATTTGTTTGTGCCTGGCTGGGGCTGGCCTCAGGGGATTTGCTTGTTCACACCTTAGCATAAGACTTTAATACACTGCTTTTTTTTTTTTGAATCTTCTGTTTTTATCACCCCCCCCCCCCTTTATTTAGTTGGTTTTAGAAGACAACAATGATGAAAAATACGAATCCGTTCTCATTCCATATCTATGCTTAAATATATTTCACTTTACAGCGGCATTACACAACAACACAATGCTCAATGTCAGTCTTTTCCCAAATCACGAAACTGCAGAAAAAAAAACACGTTTTAACTTACCTAAAGTTAGATGCAAGGCCCCCCTTTTGTAGCATATTAAACAGCCAGTTCATGACCTTATTTGTAAAGCTGGATATACAGCACAGTATATACATTAATGTGTACCTTAAATTTGGTATTCATGAAAATCCTGAAACTTTCGGGAAAAAAAGTTTGCGTTGACACATGCTCCTGAATGAGTGTAAATGTATGCATTAGTCTAACAAGTACCGTAAGAAACCTTGACCGTTTAATTATTTCCAAAATCTTACAAATTGTGATGAGTTACCCCAGCAGGAACATTGGATGACCTTTACAATTTGGCTATGTTGTGATGACGTCCATCGTCAGGCGAATGTTGTTTGAAAATTGGAATGACTTTCAAATGGTAAGATGACTTTGAGATAATGTTGAACGCAGTGTGCAGGAAACTGTTGTGTCCATCCCGATCTTCGATCAGAATTCTAAACCCTGTTAAAAACTGGAACCATGGATGTGGTCAAATACTGTGCAAATGTGCAACTGGATGTTAATTGGAGTAAATTTAAAACAGCATGTTCTCTTGGGGTCTGGTAATATGAGTTTATCTGCTTCCACCTCAGCAACTGGAGTCCTGCAAGGCCTATGTTTTGATATTAATTTGGACTTTTTTTTAAGTCATTTTGTGTTAGGAGCACTTCTTATCCCATTGTAATGTAGCTTTCGTTATTCTGACAACATTTCATCAAAGTAATTCTAACTTAACAACCTAGCAAACTAATACAGGCATTTTCCCAATGTCCATAACATTGCCAAATTAATGACACCACAACATTCTGACAACCAAAAATAGAGTACACAGACAATGTAGTCAAGATTACATAGCTTGTATTTTTTGTTACATCCCCAAACTTAATGAAACCTTTTATGAATGAATAAAGCCATTTTATATTAGTGGCAATAAATAAGAAAAATTTAAAAATACAAATGAATGACAAGTAAGACCATGAAAGGTACTGTATGAAAGGGGGAAAGGTTCAAGGAGGTTTTAAGTATGTTCCATTTGCTCATCAAAACTTCATTAGAGGCAGCACAGTGACTGATAAGTGTTCTGGTATGTCTCAAGGCTGCAGCGTGTTGTATTCTCCCTGCATCTGCCCTGCAGACTCTTTGCTTTGTGTGGATGCACCCTTCTGTTTTTCTAACATGATATTTAAGAGAGGGCAGCGGATGAGTCTGAGGGTTATTAAGATTTTTCTTTGTGATGTCAGAGATCATCTGAATGAAGTAGATTAGTTAATTTTTCATGTACTTTGACTCCAGATGTTGGCCTTTCAGGTATTGTTACATACAGCACAAACATGATTACCTGATTATTTACAGGTGAATATAATTTATCAATTCACTACATGAATATGTAAAAAAAAATGTTATTTGCACTTTATATATATGCACTTTACCAAAGTGCTATGATAAAAAGAATAAAGAAGAATATAGTATTATCACGATACAGACATCACCATGGCAGGCATTATAGAACTTTTAATGTTTCCATGAAAGTGTGTGTGTGTGTGTGTGTGTGTGTGTGTGGAGGCAAGAGGAGGAGGGAGGAGGCTACTGTGGCACACACACACACAAACAGACACACACACGTGGTCTCCGTGTTATAATTATAAAAAAATATAATAAGAAGCAATTTCCCTCTGGGATTAATAAAGTTCTTTGAATCTTGAATCTAATAAATAGTACACGTGAGCATGGATGTTGACTATATGAGCAATGCATGCACACAGAGACTAAGCATGGTAGATGATTACCCATAATCCTGCAGCGCATGAGAAAAGAACTATTGGCTTAGTTTGGCTGCGTACTACTCGTATATCAAGACCTTGCTCGTATATTAAGTTTACATTTATTTACAAATTTTGCTCGTCTTGCAAAACGCTTGCAGACCAAGTTACTTACAATCCAAGGTTCCACTTTATTCAGTATGATAATCTACAGCGGTTACAATATAAATAAATAATAAAAAAAAAAATCATGGGTATCTATCACATGGTAACATTTTGTATGGGTTATTTATAGCATTTATGGCCCCACAGAGGCTTAGTGGTTAGCACTGTCGCCTTGCACCGCCAGGGTTCAATTCCCTCCTCGGGAATGGATAATTATTATACATTACAATATGTTTATTATGTGGAATGATCATAATTATTTCTCAAAATGAACATATTGTAATGGATTGTTTTATGATGTTTCTGAAATTGTTGCTTATTCACACTGATAATAGAGTTGTCTTGTTTTCATTTTCAAACTTTAGTGTTTCTTGATGCCACATCACAGATATATGACATGGCATGAAAAGCCTCTTTGATCAAGGTGGTATGTCTTGTTTATATTTGCAAGGTCAAAAAAAAAATACCCAGTCTGGAACAATATGACACTTTGTTAGGGTAAAGCATACATACTCTTGTCAGTATAATATTAAGCAATAATAAAATAGAGTTTCAGAGATGCATTAATAAATGTATGCATTCCCTTTACAATGTGGAGAAACAGTTTATGCAGTTCTTCAAATAATTTCATCCTGATTGTCAGTCTGGATAAAGAACGTCAGGATAATTGCTACCTTTAACATGTCAGTTCTGAACTAATTAGTGCTGATGAGTTTCGCAGGCAAGCATCATGGTGCTATGAGTTGAGCTGTGAAAGAGGAACTAAAAATGTGAGCGAATGAGGAAAAAAAACACAATGACTGCTGTGTTAAATTGGACCCCATTGAGATTGCTATGTTAAAATACTGTGGATTTAATACCTTGGCGGCCAATTGTATGTGAATTATTATACACAATTCTGCTGGGATTACGGCAACTACAGTAAAGATATACACCATAATAGAGTTACATGGAAGTTCTGTGGCAGTGTGATTAGTTTATGAGCTTTGAAAGGAGCAGAGAAGCGTTAGGGTTTTGCATTAAAAATCTGATCTGATGTTGCTGGCAGCTTGTTCAGGGCTTTTTATCCACAAGGGAAATGAGAAATGAATCAAGCACATATATCATAAAAAGTAGTATTATCGCTTGATTGCTCCGGAGCAGAACAGGCTATTACTGTTCAAACTACATGCCATGCCCAAAGCCAATTTGTCCATAACAAAAGTCTCTGAGCCACGCCAAAACCAATGAATCTGTCAGAACTGTGGTCAACGGCCATTGAGGACAATTGAGGACAAGTTATTTAGGGGAAGATGATACTTTATAGCAAGAGTTTAGAAATGCGTTCGCTGCACTCTTGCTGGCATTTTCAATTGTCAGATTTGAAAGATTTTGGAATACCAATGGTATAATATTTTTTTTATATGATTTTCTAAAATATCCTGTCAAATTATCTTATATTAGCCAAGTTGCTAGTATTAATCATAAAGACGATAAACATTTTATGACTTAAACATTCTTTTTACAACACCTGTCACATAAGCTTTGTAAAAGATCAACTACTGTATAGTTCAGCTACCATTAGCAGTCAAAATGATGAATTGATGCGAATATTACAAAAATTCCTGCCAGGTTACTTAATTTTAGCTATTCAGCTTGCTTTAGCAGTGAAGTATATGAAAGATTATGGAAATATGCCATAATTCTGTCAAATTAGTTTAGAATTCAGGTCAGCTTAGCTGATGGCAGTTAGATGCTGATTGGCCATTCTTCTTGATTGATGTCAACTTTGTTTATGAGGATATTTTGTGCAATGGCGGACTTACGTAAACTAGCTACTGTGGTAACGTTGCGTACTGGACTTTTTACATGCGTGTACATACAGTACACGTGCATACTCGCACAGTACGTTAACAAACAGAGGTGCCTAAATGTACTAGGACTATGTACTATGTACTAGTCACTGCTGCTACATGGAAAACTTTGAAGTCTTTTGTAATGTTCTGTAATGTTTACTGGCTTTTATAGTTTTTTTTTTCTTCTCTTTGCTTCACAGCAATTATTTGCATGTGCACAATACTTTTGCACAGTACTGTATATGAAGCAAATAAAGACTTAGAAAAAAGATAAATATGAGGCTTTACTGACAAGCATTCACAAAAATATGATTAGCTACACTACAGTTCATCAAGGTTAAAAAACATACAGCTTAAACAGTAACTGTAATTATAGCAAAATGAAAGACAGCTATGGCCAATAAACAAAGAATTGAAATAAGAAACAATGAAACCCAATAGTGTCAAAATAAAAACCCATGCCTGCATGCCACACAGGGGAAACAGTAACAACGGTGAGTAGCTTTAGTGTGCATTAGTAATTATTGTGGATGTGTGAACATTATGTGCAATAATCAAAGTTTCCAGAAAAACAGGATGTTTGGGTTAAAAAGCCCTGTTTTCAACATTGCAAGCAAACTAATACTGAGCCTCCCACATTATTTGAAAAAATCAGGAGAATATAGCCACTGTTTTAAAACAAACTAGAGTTGATATATGGCATCACATAAACCTCTAAACTACAGGGACACTCATTTACAAGCATTAGCCCAATTAAGCCATTAGATATTGTTTTTTTCTATTTGGGTGAAGTTTAATTGGTCATCTTTTCCCAAAGAGACGACCAGAGCAATTTACAAGCACAAATTCACAGTTAAGGACATTGTGATGCTCGTCTAGTGGAATACGTCTCTGGACAATTGAGGGAAGTCTATCAATAGCTGAAAGATCCAATCTACCCTGCTTGCTTAAGGATGGTTTGGCATGTTAACATTCAATTGGTCACTGTCACAGGTTGGAGGAAAGTGGTGGCAGGCCATAGCATGAAGCAGAAAGACATTGATTTATCTGAATCCTATTTGTTTCTGTCTGCCAGAGGAGTGATGCTTGAGACACATAAGCCTATTGATGGGTGCCTTCAGTGTGCCTTTCTATTGTCTTTGCCTGGGAAACTTTTATAAGTATAGGCAACATTACACAAGTACACATACACGCGCTTGCATACACGGAAACACACACCAGCCATAAGATTTAATCACAAACCTGTTGTCAGGAACTAACCCGAGGAGACCAGAAGACGTAGCTTTAGCGGTTAGCCCTTTGTAGCGTGAATGGTAAACCCA
>JAOTRS010000001.1:16464230-16480019 GCA_028565755.1 Dinotopterus cunningtoni | reverse complement strand
TCCTTTTATACTTCCTGGTTCGCGACCGCTTAACTTCCGGGTCCTAGTGCCGGTCGCGGACCGAGTGTGCATGACAGATCCAATTGTTAGGCATGATATAAAATTCAAAACCTTCAGGGTTTGAGGGGTTGAGTCCCATCTTCAAGTCCGTGTGCATGGAGTTTGCATGTTCTCCCCATGCTTAGTGGGTTTCCTCCATGTACTCCAGTTTCTTTTCCAAATACAGTCCAAATACATGCAGAATAGGCTAATTGGTGTTTCCAAATTGTGAGTGTGCGTTTTGATTGTGTGATGGATTGGCACCCCATCTAGGGTGTATCCTGCCTTGCTCCCTGAGTTTCCTGGGATAGGATCCAGGCATACATTTACATTTACATTTATGCATTTGGCAGACGCTCTTATCCAGAGCGACTTACATTTTTTTTTATCTCATTACACATCTGAGCAGTTGAGGGTTAAGGGCCTTGCTCAAGGGCCCAACAGTGGCAACTTGGTGGTTGTGGGGTTTGAACCTGGGATCTTACGAACCGTAGTCCAATGCCTTAACCACTGAGCTACCCCTGACCCCTGGCATAAAATGACACTGGATGAAATAAGCATTATAGAGAATTAATAAATTAATGCACAGTCAGTCTTTCTTTTGCTTAAAAGTGCCATTTTAACATAGAATGAATTCTTAGTGTATTCAGAGAATTTTATCCATGCTGGCCAGTCCTTTTACTGTAGGTCAAGCAAATGCAAACTAATTACAGCACTCTACTTCTTTAGAAGTCTGGTTTTATATATTAATAAGCATTCAGTCTCACCTTTATAATCCTTTCCTGAACTCAAATAACTTACACAGGAAGGAATATGAGAGGTTAGACTAATCACCTTACTCAGTAAGATACAGATGCACCTTGGTTTCTACTAAGACCACTAATTTTGAGGGGAGCAAGGATCTAACCTCTTAATGGAAAACAGCTTTCAAATCTCCCCAAATGTACCAGACTCTAAAAACAAGTGGTGAATGCACAAGTGTAAAAGAAATGTCTTAAAAAAATGTTACATATTACTCATAAATATTGATACACAAGTGGATCAGGAAACATTTTTACATAAAACACCAACACACCAGCTCTCAATTCGCAGCAGGTATTTTCAACATTTTTTTTTTCCAGGCTGTAATTGTTATCAAAACCTAACAATTATAGTTGTAAATGAGACTTAGGGAGACCAAATTCAAATTCCATCTAAAAACACCAGCTGGGACTATCAACTCCTCGAGTACACAACAGCGAGTACAGATGGAGCCAGGTTCTATTGACTATTGAGTGGAAATGATGCCGCTAGTGTATACAGAGCATTTGTAAAACAGACAGCAGAAAGTAATTCCAAAAAAGGCTCAATCTGAAGAGTAGATTGAGGTTACTTCCTAGACGTGAGTATTGCTATATCAATGGATTCCCAGTGCTGAACTCCGAAATTAAAATCCATGCCTCGTATCAATGCTGGTCAATGCGCACAATGTCAGATTCGTCACGTCGACCTCAGAAAACCCAAAGGATCATTACTTTTATTGCCTGTGGATTCGAGAACTGACTCTGGGATTGAGATATGTCTGGAATATTAATGCTAAGATCCAAGCAATTGGGATTCATGATTGTCAATTTTTCTGCAGATTATGCCCTGTGGTTCACCCATCAATTTCTCAGATGTCTTGTGTTCTAAATTTCCAGATCTTTTGATTGCATTTTGTTATTACAACCAGTTTAGTATCTATATTACATTCATGTAAGGCAATGAAACTAAACAGCACTGACATTTCCTTTGCTTCAGGGAAAGAGATGTAGCTTTCACAAAGTGACCCTTGGGTAGAAAACTGCAAACACAGAACTCTTCATTCAGCATGCTAATGAGGTGTCAGGTCCATTCACAATATCTTGCTAGATATTGGTTTGTGTTAAGTGATCTAAGAGAGTGACATGGTTCAAAATGGGGCAAAAAACTCATTGCACTTAAGATTTATGAATATTTAACAAAATTTTGATAAAAATTTATAAATATGAAAAACAAGGTTTGGAAAAAAAAAAGTACATCACACAATATACAGCCAGGTCCATAAATCTTGGAACAAAGACAAGTTGTTTGCCTTTTGCATTCTATACACCACCACACTAATTTTGAAATTAAACGCTCAAGATGTGTCGAGTCGAGACCTTTAGCTTTAATTTAGGGGGTTTGACAAAAGTATTACAGACATTCACATGTACACACCCCATTCCCAGTTTGTTTGTTCAAAATAATGGAACAAATAAAAGTAATTACATGTAAGCTTTTGCTAAGATTTTACTGTAGATGCCTTCATCTGCATGAATGTTTGTGTTTTTCTGCTTTCAGTCTTTTCAGTAAGTGAAAAGCATGATCTATTAGGTTGAGATCAGGTGACTGACATGGCGAGTGAAGAATGTCCCATTTTTTTGCCTTAGGTAGCATTCACTGTATGTTTTAGGCCATTATCCATCTGGAATTTGAAGTGGCATCCTATCAGTTTTGCAACATTTGGTTGAATCTGAGCATAGAGTATAGCATGGATCATAAGCTTCTGCTACAAGGTAATTTGGATTCCATCAGTCCAAACAATCTGGCAAAGATTTCTGGCAAAGTCTAATCTGGCCTTTCTGTTCTTGTGGTCTCCATCTCTCTGATGGGGTTATTTTTTCTTTTCAACCCAATGGACGATAATCACCCTCACTTGCACAGACGGCTCTTTGAACCTCAGGTTGAGAATTTGAGTAAACAGTGACCAAATGCAAATGTAACACTCAGAACCACCTCCAGGTTTTTTATCTTAATTTGTCATGAAGTAATGTGGGAACAGGCCACACGTGGCTATGCAACTGCTTGTCAGCCATTTATTTAATTATTTAGGATCCCCCCCCAATAATGGCTGTATGTGTATGCAAATTGCTATTAATACCACACTTTTCTCAAACCCCTTGAATTAAAGCTGAAAGTCTTGACTTGGCTCATATTTTGAGTGTTTCATTTTAAATTCAGTGTGGTGGTGTACAGAGACCAAACGCCAAAAACCTACTTTTTGTTAAAAATTTTATAGACCTGACTGTATTTATTAGTGTACAAGCTCTGTTAACCCCTATATGTCTTTGTGCATTTGTCCGTCCATTTCTTATTTTGTGTGCACCATACCCTAAAGTACTACGTGAATTAACATTACTCTCTGGTCACAGTGTGAACTGCCGCTGACAGTATTTATCACAGTGGCTGGCCCAGTTGATGGCTCCTGTTGAGTCCAAGCCAGCTGTGCTGTGAACTATAGGTACTGAATAAAAAATAACATGGGGTGTGACAGGAGACCTTTTGCTGTCCGTGGAATAATGTAAGACATGCATTCTTGTGGGTTATATCGTGCTCTCAAAAAAATCAAATGTCCATTAATAAATAAATCAGTTTGGACTACACATATTCCACAAAACATCACTGATCAAAAGAAATGCTAATGTATTTCTCTACAGATAATCCATTTACAGTACTTCATCGCTGGTGATCTCCACATTGCTTTTGGAAACTTGAGATGCAAATATAACCATATATATATTTTTTTCTTTTATGTTTGTTAACTCAGCTTCCTAGCTGACAGCTCAAAAGTAATCCAATCTAGTTTAGACAAGCCTTCATTTCCAGCACCATCAACATACTCCCACTGTGGTATATTGATTTTAAGGACAACAAGCATTCTCAAGCTTCTAAACCATGCAACAGATGAGCTTCCAGTGCAAAATAAGGTCTCAAGATTCATTACACTGGAGCTCTACAGTCTCTGGCAGCATGTGTTTTTAAATCCCTGGAAATTGTACAGACTTAAGCTCTAGACCTGTGTTCTTTTTTTCTTTTATTATTTTTTTTTTAACATTTTCTTTTTACATAAAAAGAGCAGTTGGATGATGTGAAGCTCCAAACCCTGTATGTCTACAACCCCAGCTATGGAACATGAAATGTTGACTATTTTATACTGTGTCCAACGTGAACATCATTAATAACCAAATTAAATAGAAACCAAGCATGTAGACAAAGGGGACCATTCTGATCTCCTTTTGGAAGTTTTAACATCACTTCACTGTTTTGTTCTGTGCAGTGTAATATTGTAACAGCTAATCAGAGAGATCAACGTCCCCAATGTGCTGGTTGTACACAGTCACAGGTGCAGGACATGGAAATGTCTTTGTAGTCCATATACCTTGTAATTTGACCCATGGAATAGGTGACTGATCATTTTGACTTTCGCAACTATTTCAAAAAAAGCAACAACAAAAAAACAAAAACTATGAGCATGCTGATAACACAATAAAATAAACTAATGTACATCATAATCATATAGATGTATATACACATATATGTGCACTTACTCAGTATGATTCTTGATAGCATGCAAAACTGAACGATAGATACATAGAATAGGCATAAATACACATGGAGACCTGGTTCAATTCCATCATTTCCAGGTGCAGCTCTGGGGTTGTATTTAATTTATTACTGGATTGGTTATATCAGTTTTTTTTTCCTCATCTGAGGAACTGTATACCAAATTACATACCTAAACCTAAATTATAATCATTAGTCCGCATGACCAAATTAACAATTTAAAATAGAGACTCATCTTTTAACAAAGAAAAATGTACAAACCTTATCACGAATGTTGAGAAACTGGAAAACCGGAGCAAAATAAGAGCGTCAGGAAAATAGAAAAAGCATGCGTAGGTGGCACATTCTTTTTTCATAATACATGCATTATCTTTATAAAAAAAAAACACACACATTTTTATTCTTAAGGTTAGTTAAATGGGCTATTATAATGTCAGATACATATAAGTGCCACATCATCATTCAGTGTTATGCAGTACAGTAAATTTAAATCCAATCAAAGTGGTAGAGATTTATCATTAAGGACATGGGAAGAGAGTTATTACAGACATTATCCAGTTAAACAAGTCCCATCTGAATAGAGCTTGTCATTAATTCCCTTTCCCAGTGCTTATTGTAGTTTGTGATGAAACAGGTGCTGATTTCTTGTCATGTGCTTTTGTTTATGTTTGCTCTATTGTGTTTACCGTTCTGTGTTAAATCCTTAAGGATTTCCGATGTCTCAAATCTGAGGTTTCCTACTTTCTAAAAGTAATTGTTGCCCAGTCTCTGTAAACAAGATCTTTCCCATCTTCTGAATGAGTTTCTCTGCCTTGGTCTCTAGGATTTAGCATCCTTTGTATGTTTTTAAAAAGTATTTTCTACTCTCAGGAGTCAATTATTATTCTTTTTTTCCCTAGAATGCAGGTTGTGGTGTTTTGCAGGCCATTCAAAATAAGCCACAACCTCAACCACCTTTGTTCTCGTTATAGTATGTGCATACAAATTGTGTGTCACCGATGAGCTACCACATTGCCCTAAGCCTCCCCCACTTCCAGCAAGAAACCAATCAGGGAATGAGAATTCTATTGAGATTTGAAAAGATCTATTGATGGCCCACTGAGCCAGGGCTAAGATCATCTCTTCCAGCTCCACATGGTAAGATCAATTTGATGATGCTCCCAATACTGTAGGGCTACAGTCTCAATGGTAAACGATGAAATGGTGCATGTTTCACACTAGGTAGTCTAAATGGAAATAAATACTTATAGCTGAGCAAAGAGATCCCATTCATGAAGACAGAAGAAATGTTGTGAGATAAATCAATCACATATCTATTTGGAAATTCCAAATCAGTGTTCTCAAAGTGATGGCTTACTGGTTAGCACTGCTAGGTTTTGGGGTTCGAATCTCACCTCTGCCAATGTATGCAAAGAGTTTGTATGTTCTCCCTGTGCTTTGTAGGTTTCCTGTGGGTACTCAGTTTCTTCCACAGGCCAAATACATAATTGTCCAGGTAAATTTCCAAATTGCCTGTAATGTGTGAAGGTGGGGTGTACCCCACCTTATTCTCCACATTCCCTGGAATAGGCTTCATGCTCCATGTGAACACACAAAATAAGCGGTGTAGAGAATGAATGCCTCACAGTCCCTTCTTAACAGTTTGTGATGCATAATCCTAGACCTCAGAATAAATGAGCTTTAAGTTTAGAAACAGGCAAATATTATTTCACAAATTAATACTGGTAATGAATGAGTTTTGTATTTAGGTTCTGTGGAAAATCCATTATAGTAAAAGCTCAATGTAAGAGCAAACTCCTTCAAGGTAGAAAATTGGCACTATTGCTTTTACCAAGAACAGTGGCTATATAAAGATCCTGTACTAATCTACAAACCAAACGGGATTATAGGAGCTAAAGCCAAATGGGAGTGGTAACATTCAATGCACTCATGACACAAGTACAGCCAACATGCTTTAGGGGTGATTAAAGTGCTCTAATTACTGCTTGCCAGAATGCTAGGATGCTAGACTAGGATGGTCCTGTCTTCTATCTGGTTTGGCAGCATAACCTTAAGTTTGAGTAGGAGTAATACTTCTTCTATGCATATTCAACATCTTGACAGCTAGTCTATAAATTCTTTGAATAAATTCTGAACCTACAGGATCAAGTTGTTGCACCAGCTTGGGTTGATAACTCAAAATGCTTGGCTGAGGATTTGCACCTGAAAGGAAGCAGACATGTCATGTCACTAAAGACCTTAAAGAAAAAAATTGCTTCAACTTTAAAGTATGCCCATTTTGTTTACATTCAACTTAACCCTTAACTGGGCAAATATTTTTTATTTATTTTATTTTTAAACATATCTGTTTTATTTAACTTTGTGTGTATTTTTATTTTTATTTATATTTTTAGATTTATACATTATGGGAAAATTATTACCCCAGATGAATGAGGAACTATATCTTTCCAGAACACTCATTGAAATGCTTGTATATTAGCTTCTAGCCCAATCTGCATGTCTTTGGACTGTAGGAGGAAACCCACAAAGCACAGCGAGAACGTGCAAACACCATGCACACAGAGACTGGAATTGAACCCGAACTCTGGAGGCGCAAAGCGACAGTGCTAACCACTACACCACCATGCCGCCTATTTACATGTTTGTTAAATTTTGTGATTTTTATTTCAAAATATAAAAACAATGCTAGTTACAGTAGCTAAGCTTTAGTTATTTAAGAAAATGTGGCTTAAATTGGCTTCTTGTCATGAATAAGACAAAAGTCATATCTGTACGAATATGAAGTTTAGATTTAAAATTAGAGTGAATTCTGATATACTTAAACAGTATTGACGATTAACAGTGTGAGCCGCAAAGTAATATTTAAAGATATTTTTTGCTACTTAAATTTTATCTCAAATTCTTACTTCAAGATTACCTCAGTTTATCAGGAAGTACTGGAATTCTATTCCCCTATTTGATATGCTTTTCTCACAATTTAAAGTGTACCTGTAAAAAATAAAAGCCTGTCTGAGGCTTCTTTTCTGCTTATGTGGGGGTAAAAAGCTGCTCATGTACACTATGATGATAACACCTTAGAGTCCAAACTAAACCTACAGCGGACTACCAGATTGGCAACAACTTCATCACAGGTTTACGCTGGATGCCTATGGCAATGAGGCAGCCACCGACCCTCGAACCCAGATCCTCAAACCAAAATCCAAGTGCATTAACTGCCTGAGCCACCACTCCCCTTTAAACCCTTAGAGTCTCATAGACCAAATACTGTATGTACAGATTCTCCAGAACTGCTTATCTGGTCCCACCATCTTTTAGGATCGAGGAAGACATGCATCTAGACCGTTTACTGTTCTGGCAATAAGGTGGTATAATAAAATGTACAGCTTAGTCATTAGTAATGTTTAATCCCCATAATGTTTTTTTAAAGTTTGACTGATGTACTAATAGATACTAACCTAGTAACCGGTGAATGAAAGGATGTATCCAGTGACGGAAACCTCAAAGCAGTGTAAGTCGCTCTGGATAAGATGTCTGCCAAATGCCTAAATGTATGTGTAAATGTGATATATTCCCTAGCACTTGAAATACATCTGACCTACATGACTACTGGGTTCTTACAGTGTCCTTGAGCAAGAGAAATTAAGTCAGATGGGCAACCAGTTTTCATCCATGTAGTCTGTGCTGCTTGGCACACAGAGTTTTGGACAGCTGTTAAAAAAGATAAGGCAGATGGAATAATGTCTAATTCTTTCCATAATTATAAGTAATACAGTACTTTAATTATAAATTGCATAAATGTCATGCCAACATATGTATGTTGGCTAGATCTCAGTGTAGCTTAACATAGGGCTTATTATAACAGCATTCAATGTTCTATTAAAATGAAAACCATGATGATAACCAGTTTTAACTTCATTAAAATGTTTTCCAGTCCAGTATGTCAATATTCATAACCTCTACAGAGTTAAAAAAAAAAAATGCCACAGTCTCAAGCTACTTTTCTAACCATCTATATGCTTATATGTGGTGTGGTCGTGTTAGAAACATGGTAATTTGGGCAAAGAATCAGAGGACAATGCTTAACCTGCAATTTTAGATAAAAAAAAATAATAAAATCCGTATCTTGAATCTACTGTTTGACACCCTATCAAGGTAATTGTTATTCATTCTCTGCCACCAATAGTCCATAGTCTCCATCTGCATCTAAACATCTGCATTCCAGTCTTCTAAACAAAGTGTCCCCTAGTATCTACAGTATGATTATGTGGTTTCTGAAATTTTATTATTTCTTAGTCTTGCTTTACAGTAATTTTCAGTATCTGATAGCAAGCTATCCCAATCTCTAAATTAATTTTAGTTTCTCTAGTCTTTAGGAGGCTCATATTGTCCTAGTATCTGGAATCTGGTGTTTTGCAGGCCATACATAATGTAAGCCATACATAAGATCTTCTTTTCTCTGGGCATTCAAAATGTGTTTGGTCACAGATGAGCTACCACATTTCCCCTAAGGCAGCTCTGAGAAAACCACTGGGGAATGAGAATTCTATTGAGACTTGAAAAGATCTATAGATACCCAGCTGAGCCAGGGCCAAGATCCACTCCTCTAGCTCCACATACTGTAGAAAGATCAACTAGATGATGGGAGGCTTTTAAAACAGTAGGGCTACAGTCTCAACAGTGAAGGCTGAAATCCTGCATGTTTCACACAGGGTAGTCTAAATGGAAATTCATATTCATAGCTGAAGCAAAAAGACGACAAAGACAGAGAAGACAAAGAAAAATGGTGAGATAGATGAACCACATCTCCATTTGGGATTTCGAAATGCACTTTGCTGGTCGCCACAGTTTTCCCATAGTAACTCCTGCACTATTTTCACAATGTGGAAACTTTTAGTCGTGACTTATTTGAGGCTTAATTTAAAACCAGTTCTAACTGATGCTATATTGAGGTAGAGTATATAGAGGCATCATTGATTACTACTAATATACAGTACAAGCCAAATGGGATTTCAAGAGCTGAAGGCAAATTAAATAGTGGTTACATTAAATACTTTAAATTATTGACAGATGTAAGGCCAAATGCTTTAGGGTGAGTAGGATATGATAAAGACTATTGCTAACCACACTATATAAAAAGTCTTGTTAGTCTTCTGGATTGAACCTACACTTGCCACCACGGCACTTTGTGCTTATGATTAATTTAAGTCAAAAAGTCTTGATGCTTTAACTTTACATTTATGATTCTCCGTTCATGGTGGTATGTTCTTGTACCATTAACACTGACCTATACTACAGTATTTCTCACAGGAAACTAATGACTCATTACATTTTCTCAAGTGAGGTTTTTAAGTAGTGTTTGGATATAGATAAATGGGTTGGAGAAAACATTTTCACCCTCAGGGCTTTGCTTTGACAGTTGATTCAGGGTGCTGAAAAAGCCAGTGGACTCCAAAACCTTGCCCTTTAAAAAGGATACCGCCCGGTCCTTGGTGTAGCCCACTGAATACACATGAATCCAGCAGGATTGTTGGAGATATTCTGCTTGGGGACTGTAATATCATGCATTGTGGGAATGTGATCAAAGGAACAAGTGTCTGAGTAGAATCCAAATGCTGCTTTGCATTATGATGTATTTTGCTTATATTGGATTATGGTAAGTGAACTAGTTCCAGAGTTTCACAAATACTTAAAAAGATTTTTTTTTTTTTCTTCTTAAACCTGAGCAGCTTGAAGCTGTGATTGCTCAGCATTTAAAATTTCTTTAGATTTTTTTTCTACTGAACAGAAAGTTGCAAATTGAAATCTTGGACTGCTGGAGAGCCACGGGTGGGCATTGGAGCTAGACCTGCAACCTAATAGCTTTCTGTTTGAATTAGATTCGACTTCACTTGGCTAAATTAAAATGTTCACTTGTTACGACAACCTGAAACAGGTGCAATTCAGATCCTGAAAAGGCCCCAAAAGTATAATAAGTAAGTCCACTACACCTATTGTCGGTGATGGCTAGTCTTAATATTAAATGGTTGAATAAAAACTAATATCTATCAAAAGTTCTGCACTGGAAGAAATGCAACCGTGTTTATAATTGTTTTGAGTCTGAAGGCAGAAAAGTTAAGGCACTTTGGTTAAAAAAATAAAAAAGGCTTGTCCCCATCCTATTTTGTGTAAACTGTTTGGACAATGTTTGATAGGTCTGTTTTTCCTCCAAAGACATATTTTAAAATTGGATTTATTGATAACCATTATGTAATGTTTATTCCCTTTTTAGCACAGTATTAAGCAATAATAAGATAATACTTTATCCAATTATTTTTACATTTACATTAATCCCAGATTGCAGAAGACTCCAAACCAGATCTATCATAGATGTTATGTGGATCTGTCAGAACAAAGCAGATCCAAGTTGGATCCGGATCAGAGTCGTCTGTTATCTGGGATCACAATTATGCAACACACGTTTGTACTGTGCTTATGACCTTTATTGCTGGTACTGCATCAAATGACAAAACTTCATAATTAATTTTATTTAATGTAACTCCATATAGTCTCTTCTGCACAATGTCCCTGCGCAAAGCACAGATGGAAACTTCATCTGGAAACTTTTGCTTGTCACAACCTCAAAAAGAAGAGACATTGTGTAATCATTGAAAAGTCAAATCTCTATTGTGGAACATATGCCTGTTTCATCTGGTACTGATTTACTCACTTAAACTTGATAGGCAATTTTCCTCTGAACAGTGATGCTTTCTATCACATTTCACCCTGATCTCCTGAGAAATTTATATGAATTTTATGAACAATGACCAGATTGAATGGATCGATGCCATGTGTCTAGGTGGGACAAAAATACATTTAAAAATGTATACTCCACAAACGTTTATTATGATTAAATAAATACTATTATTATTTTATCATATTATAGTCATTCATACATTATAGGGGTAGGACCAATGTTTAATTAGTCCTATGCATCATATCATCAGTGTATCTACTGATTGATTTGCTAAAATATTGAATTTTACTAATGAATAATACAGACACTATTTTATTTGCCACAATGTAACAAAAACTTAGGAGGTGCCACTGGTTCCCATTTAGCCATAAAACAATTGTCATCTCCTTGACATTAATACTTTTATACAACATAAATTGTAAACAATAGCATTAAATTTATGAATGTGAAAATGGGTTGATCTTAAGCAATCGTTAGTTTTCTCATTTTTTCTACATAAAAGTACAGTCAAAAGTGGTGAAATTTTTTTTGCTTAAGCCCAAGAACATTTAAACTTCCTTGAACTGATCCACCCTGCACAGATTTCAGCTACAGTATTTTTCCTATCTATAAATTTAATGACCTACTGTATATAATCAGTGTGTTGGCCATATGTGTAGCATAACCCTGGGCTAATGTAGACCACAGGCCACCCCAGACCTGATGATGATGCAAAATTAAAGCGATAACAGCCTGGGCTGGATAGACATCCCTTATTCAGCATTTTCTTAATCGTGAGGATCAAGTAATTTAGGAACATCTGTTTCTGAGAAAGTAAGGCTCCGACTTCGTTTGGATGTTGCTCTGGCATCTGGACTGTGCCATGAATATAAAAGTGATAAATTACAGGATAGTGTATTAATGAATACACAAGTAAGTAGTAGTAGTTTATATGCAATTATTAAAATTATTGCTTTAGTATTGCCTAAGGGTTGCTCATTTTTAAACTTATAAAAAAATTGCATCACATAATCAAATTTAGATTATTATATGATGTTAAAGGAAATATAATGACTGGATCATTTATTTCATAGATTAAAGAGTACTATTAGAGTAATACTATTGGTCAACTGATCATAATTAAGACTATAAAAACTCCTGTCTGCTTGCATGCATTCTGCTTCTGAATGGCTTACAGATTGCTGTTAGATGCTTTGGGTGTCCAGGGCTTACACAGATGGATGAATAGATGCTGAGCTGTTTCACATTGCTGTGAACACTCTGAAACACATAATTATAAAAATCACTATCCAGTTCAAATGTTATAAAAGAGAACTTATAAAGCTTTCTAACACTCTAACATTGGCGACATAGGTTATGCACTCACTCCATCTGCCAGGAAACCAAATGTTTTTTCTTTAACTGTGCACCCCTTGACTGACAGCATTTACAGCATCACAGATCTTTTGCCATTTATTTACTTGTAATGCCAGTGCTCATGTTCTACAAAGATCACATTTCATTTTTTTTTTATTGATTACAAAGTACTTCTCCAATTCTAGCACCCGATTTGCATGTAGCACAACATGTACCTGTCCGTATATATTGTTTAGGGGTGTTACTGTACATATCATAATTACATACTAACCCTATGCACCTCCAGTGTAAGATCAAGTGGGTTTCATCATTTCCCTTTCTGAGTAAGAGCAGACTAGGATGGTTAAGAATGTTTGGTGCATCTGGTATTAACTTTTTTTTTCTCAAAACTGAAAATTAAGGAAAAAAATGTAAGAGAAAAATAGGAAATGCTGGATGCTGCATGAGGCCTAATGGAAAAAAAGGAGACAGCAGAACTATTCAACAGGAGTTTAGTAGGTTTTTATTTATTCATTTGTGTGATTACTTTTTTGTTCGTTTTATATTGAAATGTGTCCAACCTTTCTCTTTACCATGTTTTATATCACATTTCTGGGAACTCAGTACAGCAAACTATAACTCACAAATATAGGCATCTATCTGCCCAGAAAGTAGTGCATGATACTATTACTGAGCCATTAGGGAAAAAATGCATTCCTCAACCCGAACAGTCTCATCATCAAGCTATTAACTGGTGCGAATTTTAGCCCTCTTCTAATATCACTAGCAGCCATTACTGATGCCACTGTCGTGACTTTTGGGACATCAGTTTCCTTCATGGACTTGTAGCCTGCCCTTGGAACATATCTGAAAAGTGATTGAGCAAATATTTTTGAGCAACTGAAGCAGGTGGACTGTCCATCCAGAACACACTACTGACTTTAAATTTGTGTCCCATGAGACCATGGTGAAACTGACTTTTCCTTAGACGTTGAAGGCTCTTCCACACAGACATCCTTGGCACTTTTGTAAGGACTGGGGCCAGAAATGTTTTCAAAATCACTGTATTGCAGTATTGAAGTGGTGTTGCAAAGTTGCATGTTTCTGGTGCACCATGATGTGAAGTGACTCACCTCCCTTCTGTGCACTGTCTTGGCACAACGTATAATTAGGCCCACAGGGATAGTATCATCTGGAATCTCTGAAATGTTGGTATATAGCAAAGAATATACATATTCTTCTGCTGAGGCCGTCAGCCAGGCATGCTGTTTCCTGTTTTGGAAACGTAGTCATGCTGTACTTGTAGTCGTGTCTGCTCCAATGCTTGGATTGTATTGTGGCATGCTTGTAAATCTCTTTTGGATAAAAATCAACTACTGGATGAATAATTACAAAAGCAAGTTGTAGATTCCAATTACAGATACAACTATACAAAAAAGGTTGTGGAGTTTTTTTTAGATAATACTTGTGATAAGATGTACAAACAAGACTCTTTTAGAAAAATAGCGTGATACACTTTTCTAACTAAATACTGAGAGCATTGACAGGTAATATATAATCTGATTTAGGTGTATTAAATTATGATACTAAAATGAAATAAGTTTTAAAAAATGTTGAAATAATCACAGTCCTGTCCTAAGTTGTTGTTATTCATATTTAACTCCTATCCAGAATACACCTTTATTACAGTTTGACTAAAAGTTATACTTTTCTTTGCATCACTATATATTGTAAATGTTCGGTCTACAGAAGTTTTCCTCAAAGTTTCTTTCTCATTCCTTATCAGAAAGAATTGCTCAACTATGTCTAGACTCAAAGTTCTGTAAAGCAGCTTCTGACTGACCTGGGACAGATAAACACCAGACAATGTTGCAAAAGAAGTAATGTTCACACTGAGCGCAAGTGGTATACTGTATTTGTACTCTGTTTTGTAGATGGGAACGTCCAAATAAATATACACATACAGTACAAAGAGAGTTAACTACTGTAAACAAAGACAATTAAAATATAACAGGAACATAAAAACCTTAGTGATTAAATAATTGAATATAATGATTAAATACACTTTCAATAAGAAACAATGCAAACATGTTAACAAATGCTATAACACATACAGTAATATTATAATTATTATTATATTACATTTTTATTTAATAAAATAACATTATGCTACTTTTCTAAGGAATCAGACCAGCAAGTTTTTTTTGAGGAATTGTGGCCCCAATCATCTATTGTGGGAAAAGGACCAAGTTAAAAAACTTTAATACTACCAAACAGATGAAGGGTTTGGGCCACAAAGCCAACCTTGGATTACGAGCATAATTCATTCCGGAAGCAGGCTCGTATTCCAAACACTCGTAAACCAAATTAAATTTTCCATAAAGAAATCCAGACGGATAAGTGTTTTCATTTATGCATGCAGGCGCTGTGTGTGTGTGTGTGTGTGTGTGTGTGTGTGTGTGTGAGGCTAGAGTAAGAGGAGACTCTTGCACACACGCACACACACACACACACACACACATTAACGGAAAGACTGTTTTGTCTGAAAAATTAGCAAGGAACATTGCTAATGACACTCGTGTGAGCGCATACTAACAGAATCACTGCTGTAAAGTAAAAAAAACAAACAAATGAACCTGCACTTTACCTCAGAAAAGAAATCGCGACAGAGCAGTGTTTCTGTGTGGAGCAGAGTATGTGTGTATGTGTGTTTGTGTGAAGCAGAGAGGTGGTGCTTCGCAATGTGTATTCACAATGTTAGCAGCTTATGTGCGACATGGGAACTGAATTGTTGTACAGTTCCCAGAGGCAGACAGTATATATACAGTATGACTAATTCCAGAATTGCGGGTACATTTCAACTAGAGAAAACAAATTTAAAAATGGGATTTATTTTTTGGTTAAACTAGTTTATTTTCATAGGACACACTTTAAATTTAACATTTTCTATATTTGCTGATCTTACACTTGTAAGATTTAAAATATGTATTCTAAAAATAAATGTACTAACAGAAAAATCTGTCATTCTGTTATAAACAAAATGGATCAAATATATACAGTTAACAAATGTGATACAATTTAAAACCAGGTTTTCCCTAAAAGAACATCCGTCTCTTTATCCATTAAATTAACTTTAAGAATAATAAGATATAAACTTTTTGTTTTGGAGTAAAAATATCAACACATTTAATTAAAAAGCTGCCACGCTGGTGTGCATTTTCTCTAAGCATAGCTTTAAAAAATTATGAAATTCTGTAATGTTTCACGTAGTAAGAATACTAGTTATATATATAGCTTCT
>JAOTRS010000001.1:16393498-16406450 GCA_028565755.1 Dinotopterus cunningtoni | reverse complement strand
TATCTTATTATCGTTGCACCTTTATGTCTTATAACTGTGTGACATAATTTTAAAACTATCAGGTTAAAAAGTCACAAATACAGGAAAAATCAGCATAATATTTCCAAGGTTTCACAGATATGAAATATATTTGACGTGTTAATGCAAGTATTTATATATAAACCCACCAAGCACAAGGAGAATATACAACCTCCATGCACACACACCTGAGGTGGGAATCAAACCCCTCAACCCTGGAGGTGTGAGACCACAGTGCTAACCACTATGCTACGGAATGGAAGCATCCTCAATCACCAACCAAGAAAAAGTTCAAAGGTCATCTTTGATTGATTCTTAAGGGCCAGTATTGGAACATTATCAGGAAAAAGGTTGAACAATGAACAGTGCCCATTACAATGAGGTTCTTATTGAAGAGCTGAACCCTAAACTTCAGACTGCTATCCAAGGGCGTTTTGATCTTGCATGACAATTCATATCTGCACACTTCTGCCCACACTGTCAACAAAGTTCTGATCTTGTTCCATCGGACTTTCACTCGTTTGGTCCCCTGAAAGCAACCCTATGAGGAAGATTCACTTCTGATGAAAAAGTGAAGACGGCGGTGCATTCTACTCACTGCTCAGTCTAAAACATTTTTTAGTGAGGGGAATACGAAAGCTTTTTGACAGATGGACAAAGTGTATTAAATAGCAAGGAGATTACAGTATGTAATTCTATTTTGTTATTTTAAAAAAATGTTTTTAGAGCGTGGACAATTTTTGATTTATAACTAATTTTTGATTTAGTTTGTTTGTTGTTTTTATTTGCTTGGGCTTTTTATTCGTTTGAGAACTTTGTGTCTTTGTTCGATGATTTTTTTAGGCCACTGAAACTGAGGACGGGGAAAAAGAAACAGTGTTCCCCAGATCATCTAGGGGTTAAATGCATTGCTCAAGGGCACAACAACAGCTCTTAAAATCGGAGCATTGCCCTTAAAACTTACAGTCCTCCAGTACAAGGGCAGATTCGCTGAATTCCCAGACTGAGCCAAATAACCTGCTCCAGATCAAGAGCAGCTTATTTAGACCCTGTTTTCAGGACTAAACCATATTATGTATTATTAATTAGTGCATTTTATTTCCTGGAAATGCTGGATGTGAATCAATCACCCAATAACAATAAACATGTAAATTTATGGTAATGGCCTAAAATATCTGAATTGAAATGCAGCTCACGATTGGGTGGTTGCGAGTTTGTAACATAGCCACACAGGAACAAGGTAAAAAAGAACTCTGACTGAGTCCAGCAAAGAGCATGCTGAGGGACTTCAGCCTGTCATCATGAAAGTAATTCCCTGAAACAAGCCCCATCTATCATCAGCTCCCCTGGGCATCGTGCTCTCCCCTAGCCATGACATCTCTCCTCCTCCCAGTCACGTCCGTGTCTCAACTCCAGTGAACCTCTTCTCATCTTTCTAAACGAATTCTGCAGACCACCTATTCATACACCAGTACAGTTCACTGCATGATTCTGCACGCAGCTGTATTCACAGCTTACTTATTTTGTAGTACTGTACATTTGGTAATATACAGTACTGTGCAAAAGTCTTGAGCCACCCCTCATGAAGAAATATTTTGCTTCCATAGAGACTTTCTTTGTATTTTTATTGTATTCTTAAAATATAGTTCTTCAGGCTTCCTGAAGGACTTTTTGGCTTTGGCTTTAACTTAAGGCATGAACCAGTAAGAAAGAGGTGCAGATAATGTCAGTGATTAGTATACTGGTGATGCCGAATGCTGAGTGGCTAGATCCATCAGTCCTGAAAATAGATCACATTTCTATGGACAAATAATTGCTGATGTTATACTGTATACAGTTATATTTTTATTCATTCATTTATTCATTCATTCATTTATTCATCTTCTATACCGCTTATCCTGTGCAGAGTCGTGGAGGCCTGGAGCCTGTCCCAGGAGACTTTGGGCATGAGGCGGGGTACACCCCGACCAGGGTGCCAATCTATTGCAGGACACACACACACACACACACACACACACACACACACATACATACATACATATCCATATACCCTACGAGCAATGTAGAAATGCTAATAAATCTAATCGGCATGTCTTTGGACTGTGGAAGGAAACCGGAGAATGTGGAGGAAACCCACCAAGCACAGGAAGGACACTCACACAGACCTGAGGCGCAAATCGAACTCTTGACCCTGGGGGTGTGAGGCCACAATGCTAAGCTCTATGCCACTGTGCCATGCTCAATTATTATTTTATTTTATATATTGGTATTTTATACAATTATTTAATAGAAAAAATTCTATGACCTTTACGGTACATTTGTTTCGGGATGTTGTGAAATATCTTTGGGACATGTTTACAATTGTTGAATTTTTCCAATTAACCCCATTTGGCCCCCATATCTCATAACTCACTCATTATTTTATTCATTTTCCCTAAAACTGTTTACCAAAGTATTGACCAGAGGACATCTGCCTTATTTATCTTATCATTTTTATTCTAATTCAATAGAAACTTGGTGGGGTGCGGGGGTGTGTGTCTGTATTTGGAACATTATAGTAATAATCGATAAGTGATCGGACTTAAAGTGAAGAGTGTGTGTGTGTGTGTGTGTGTGTGTGTGTGTGTGTGTGTGTGTGTGTGTGTGTGTTAGAAGGGGATTGAGTGGCATAGGAAAATCTAAAGCTCTTCTACTCAATAATTCCATTAGAAGAATGTCAGCAAATGTTACTGTTTAAAGAGCCAGTACAGTTCACATGTTTTTTTGAAGTTTTGGAAGACTCATGACTGACCTTGGGACTCATGTCATTTGGGGCACCAGTTTGTCATTGCTGAAAACACTTCATACACTTCACTTCACACACATTTGGACAGGCACAGTTGGAGCCAGGGTTTGATCTGCACAGTTAGGTTTTAATAGGGTGAATGCTGCAATATGATAAAAACATTCGGCTTTTATAGCTTGTTCCTGGTGACACTTGAGCGTTGGGTTCATTATCCTAGATAAGACTGTTCTACCAACAAGACTTCCAGTTTTCATGAGTGCTCATGTCAAGGTTGTCTTGTCTTTTCATATTTTCAAATTCTATCTCAGGATAGTTTTAGTATGCCAAAGTCGCATAATGGTGCCATGACTATCTCATAGACTCAAAGTCACCACAGCCTTTAATAACTTCTGTTATTCAAATGTCATAGCGGTGGGAAGGGGCAAAAGAAAGTCCCAAAGACGACACCAACTGACACGTTGATGATTTTTCAACTGATTCCCCACTCTAGCAAACATGTATTAGTTAACTCTTTCATACATTCGCTGATGGCTTTGGCACCAGTATTAAAGTTAAGACAGTAGGGTTGTTTTTTGCTGTGTATGTCATTGCATCATCGTCATCATGTGGCTTACCATAAGTGCAATATAATAAAAAAAATCAGTTCACAACATAAGCTAGGTCAGAAAATATCAAAACATCCTTGTCAACAAAAGCACTGTCATTTGACTCAGTTGTTGTATCAAAATTAATAAATTTATCATAACTTTATGACAGGTAATGTGTGTGGGGAATAAGCATTTACAGTACAACCCCTGTGTAGGTTTGTCATTTTGAATGACCCTCTTCTCACCAACAGCAATCAAGTGCAAACGAATTAACAGACTAATTAGCTTTATTGCAGTTTTTATGACAGGAATCAGCCCCAATCCACCACCCTAACATACTTAAAGACTCTTTACCACTCCCCAATGCACATGAACATTTCAATATTTCTACACAGAGAAATACACAGATTAGCCTTAACATTAACACATAACACTGATCACCAATGTAAACTGCTGACAGGGCCATGGAAACCCAAGGCTCACCCATGCCTGTGGGGACCAAAGACCAGCCTGTCTTGTCCAATCCAAAGAGGAGCCAATGCAGTACAAATTGGTAAAAAAGGATGTAAATGCTGGCCTTTATATACAGAAGATATACCTACAGTAGTACCCGTATCTGACATCACAACACACTTGTACAAGGGAAGCCTACACAACACTGGCCATTATCTTGGGTTGGGCTGGTTGGTATGTGCATGTATTTAAGAAAATTGACGGGTGCCAATCCATCAAAGAGCACAAACTCACACACTGATTCGCACACTACGGGCAATTTGGGAACGCTAATTAGACTAATCTGCATGTCTTTGGACTGTGGGAGGAAACCGGAGAACCCGCAGGAAAACCATGGGGAGAACATGCAAACTCCATGCACACAGACCCGAGGTGGGAATTAAACCCGGACCCTGGAGTGCAAACCACTAAGCCACTGTGTTGTCATGAAATACACCATGCTGGTTATTACTTTTTAGGTGACAACTTTCTCCAAGATGTTAAATAGAAAAGTCATGTGACAAGCAAATTGTGCAAATTGTGCAAATTGAGCACTGTTTTATGATTTTACATACTGTATTTGTAAGAAGGAAAATTCATGAAGCACTTAAGAATAAGAGTAACAATATTAATAAAAATAAATTTGTTTCTTTTAATTGTTGAACTGATTCGGTATTTTCATTGTCTTTCTTTGGCTGGATGTGATTGTGTGAACGTGCAATTCAAATGTCTTAAAGAGAACATTTTAAAATGTATCGTCAATTAGTCTGACAGGGAGAGATTGTGAATTTATCTAAATGTCTTTCTAAAGAGAAGGATGAAAGTGAAAGAGTGAGTGAGAGAGAGAGAGAGAGAGAGAATGTGTGGGTGCTGTTTCCTCACAACAACTGGTGACTGCGTCCACTTTTATGCCTTCTACCAGACACACAAATGCACACAGTTCTTGCCACAGAGGCTGTTTCATCTGTTTTCTCAGTATTCCACTCATCCTATACATTTATAGTCAGTCTTTTTTCATTACAAAGTCCTATTATACCAGTGGAGAGCCTTGAACATACTATTTACCAGATGTCGAATTGAAACACTGTCAAAGCAACTGAAGACTGCAACTGAAAAAAAAACAACAACAAAAAAACAAAAACAAAGCAAGCATGTAAATTGAGCACTGTTTCATTATGCAAGGTCAGGTTGCTTTAAATGCAATGCTAAATCCTTGTACGGATTACTTTAATTATAATGTTAGTCTGAATGTGGCTGCTAAACAATTATGGTGTCCTTAAGAAAAGGTTGCCAGATTTTTATTCTGTATTAAGTAGAAATGTCTGAAATGGGGCTTTGCCTTGCCTTTAAACCCAAAGGATTTTTCCACTTGGGCTTTGTTCCTTTTATCCATACTGGATCATTGGATCTGGCACAGGTTTTACCCCAGATACCACAAGCCAAGATTTTTTTTTTACCCAGGCATGGGAGTAGCACAGAATGAAGTTGTATTGGGTTAGGATTTATTGTCTTACCCAAGGACCCAACAGTGGCAACCCAGCGATGGCTGGGCTTAAACAATCTGCTCAGCAACCCAAAGCCTCAACAACCTGAGCCATCAGTACCTCAAGCTTAAAGGAAAATTAATGGATAGGAAAAATTGTTATTTTTGTTTGTTTGCTGTCAAAAGTAAATGTAATAAGAAAGCAAGTGACAATTTAAAAATGAAAAGTTTAAACGGGAATAATATAATGATAGGAGCTCCTAGTACAGTATATGTTCTAAAGAATTAAAGCATTCTAGTTTATTACCAGTCCATTGCTGCATGGATAGACTTTGTTGTCATTATTACATCAATCACTGCAAATGTGGATTAATTTAATAACACAGCTTTCGCCCATTATTTCAATCAGCTTACAAAATAGCAAATAATCCAGCACAATTTATTATTCTGAATTGTTCTTTATACACAATGATCCTATTCAAATTGATTAAAGATTAATGGTTCAGAACATAATCTAATCTACACAAATCATGAATGTTTATTCTACATGACTGGGTTGATTAACTCAATATCTGTTCATGAATTAAAAGTCAGTTATCCTTTGTATAATACAATAACTGATTGATAATCAAGACGCATTTTACCAACTTAAGGTCAGGAATGTTTAGAGGTTTTTTTGTGACTATTCTTTGAAATTAGTGACTTTATCGTCCGTAATGAATACAAAGTGATCAATAGCACATCTTCATAAATATCCCCCATCATGGACATTGCATTTTTATTTATTTAAATTTTTTTGTGGACTAGTAGAAGAGATCGAATTCTCAGCTGCGATTTCATCATGTACATAAGTAGGATTTTCTCAAGGGCAAAAGGGAGGGACTTAGGCCCGTTCACCTAAAATGCATGAGCTGCTTCCTTCCAGACAGCATGGTGTTAATTTTGTTGCAGTGCTGCCAGAAAGACCTGAGAAGAAATGTCAAATACTTACTTAGCATGCAGCTGAAAGAGATCAATGCACCTTTCATAGGCTCCCCTCTATAACCTGAGTCTCCTTCGCAAGTAAATGGAAAGGCCAAAACATGAACAAAAAAGTCCTGAGCAGGGTTAATAACTTGCTTCCTGTGGATAGAACAAATTGAAGTTTATTGACACCTGCTATTTCTTTTTGATAGAGGCGAGAGACCTCATCAAATCAGCAACATAGCCATTTGTGACCAACTGTGCAATTTTTCTTATTCATTGCTTTTCATAATAGTATTGTTTCCACTGGACTTTTTTTTTTTTATACCTAATGATTGTATTGGTTGGTATTGTTTTCTTCCTTCCAGGTAGAAAGTCTAGCTCTAGGATGGAATTTGCATTTTTATCCATTTTTATTTTTATTTTAACAGGAACAAATAATTAATTAGAACAGAAATATGTATTCATGGACAATGATGATTTTGCATTCAGCATTTCATACTCACCTTGACTGACTTTCATTCATTCATTTTCATACTCATTATCCAGTGTATGGTCATGGGGGATCTGGAGCATGTGGGACACCCTGAATGGCAGGACACAAGGGTACATCCACTTACATACTATAAATTAAAACTTCGGAAACAATGCATGTCTTTGGAAGAAACTAAAGTACCCCAAGGAAATTCACAAAAAGCACTAGAACAAGCAAACTACATGCACACAGACTGAGAAGAAGACGAGATTCAAACACCCAGCCATATTGGTGCTAAGCAGCCATGATTACCTATTAGACTCTGTGATTGACTTTCATTTATTTATTTTTATAAATTTAGGCATTTGGCAGATGCTCTTATCCAGAGCAGCTTACATTATCCCATTTTACATCTGAGCGTTAAGGGCCTTGCTCAAGGGCCCAACATGGGCAACTTGGTGGTCGTGGGATTTGAGCTTAGGACCTTCTGCACCATAGTCCAATGTCTTAACCACTGAGCTACCCCTGTCCCCTTTAATTAACCTGGTAGTGGATGTTTATGAATAATTGTGTACTGTGTGTACAAGGGGCATTTAAGACAAACTTGGATTTGTGATGAATTTCATGTGAATTTCAAGCACAGTACGATGATGAGACTCTTCACCTCTATAAAATATTTAAAAAGTACAAATGTTTTAAAGGAACCCATAGGTCCATGAATACCAATTCCCAGACGAGGGGCTCGGAGCCCAATGCAGTCATTCCTGTGAACATTCAGGAAGTTAAATGCTTGATTGTTGAAAATCTACAGAAAATTTGTCGTCAACTTGTATAAGAGACACATCTGTCTGCGGGAACTGCACACACAATCAATTCAATCAAACAAAACTTGCACATAACAGGAACTCAGAGTAGAGTTATTGCCACATCCCCTGTACAGTCCTGATCTCACTCCAAGCCATTTTCACATGTTTGGGCATTTAAAGGAGTTACTGGGCCAGCGTTTTAAACCTGAAGGACGCAGTCTGATAACTATGTTCTGTTATTCTGCACAATCAAAAGTTCTTGTTCAACTTTCGGCAAAGGTGAATCATCGGATGGACGCATGCTGAGCATCCTATATTTATTTTGCTTTACAAATTTATTCGGTTGTAAAACCGCAATTATATTTATGCTGGCTGAAATAACACTATATAACTGTTTAAAATATGTATTTTCTAACTTATATAATTACATAATAACAGGTTTACACAGACTTTTAAATCTTCTAATAAATTTAATTGATTAAATTTTCCAGAAAAGCACTGATCAGACTGTAACTCAAATCAGTTTGTATGAATATGCTCATTTTATTACAATCTGCTTGTCCTTTTATGATATAGTTACTTAAACAAGCAGTTTTATGGTGTTTCACAGCATTAAATTTAACTATACGTGGATAAAACCTATGTTGTTTCATAATAAATTCAATATTCAGCAAATCACTGTGGTATAAAATGAATAAAACATTTCAGAATGTGCTGTTATAAGAAAATGCTATTTTGCTAACAGGAACTCTGCTTCACAGGAAGCCTCATTACACCCCCCTGTTATTGATTATATTCATGTTATATCAATATTATAAATTATTATATCAATATACACAAATTACAGTGTTAATGCCAGACACTATAAAAAGTTATAGGCACATATCTATAATTAATTATAAATGCATATAATTATTTGCCAGAAATAAACAGTATATATTTACACTCTGTAGCCATAGGACAGAAAGCCACATGGTTGGATGGCGTCTGCGCCCGAGTCAGCAGTTTTTAAGCTTCTTTTGCAAACTGTGCAGTTTTCTATGTATACTACAAAACCATTTGAGATACTTTGCTCCTTCACACAACATCCTATTGGCCTTGACAAAAAGACAAGCCTGTCACTGTGTGATGAGGGAAAAAGAAGAAACCTTATGCAGAGCTTTCTGCTGAGTGTGCGTGCTGTCATTTAGGCACAGGGTCATGCGTGCTAATACCTTGCCAATCAATAAAAGCTTTGATGTCCTTTATTGTAATGCAGATCACAACTTCTGGGAAATTTTGTGAAAAATATGTTCTCTGTACTGTCTTGAGGTATGGAAGGTGCTTTTAAAGGATTTATAGTGGTATTGAGGCTGAATGAAATGTTCCGACTTATTCAGAAACATCTTAGTGGATTCATTATATATACTAAAGTGCATCTCTGAATGCACAACACAATCCTGCCTTGTAACAACGGTTTAAACTGGTGTTTAATGGTGTGAGGGATATTTTCTTGCCACACTTTGGGTCCCTTAGTACCAACTGAGCACCGTTTAAATACACAGCTTACCCGAGTATTATTGTTGTCCATGTCCATGTCCATCACTTTATGACCTCAAGATAATGTACACATGTCACAAAGCTAAAATCATCTCCAACTGCCTTATTGCACATGGCAGTAAGTTTATTATACTCTAATGGACTCCACAGTCCCCTGATCTCAATCCAGTAGAGCACCTTTGGGATGTGGTGGAACGGTAGATTCTCATCACAAGTGTGCAGCCAACAAATCTGCTGCAACTGAATTATGCTATTATCCCAATATGGACCAATAACAATCATGCAAAGACCAAAATGACCAGTCTGAAAATGTCCATGAGGGAGTATCTCCATTTTCAAACTAGATTGGTTGCAATTCAATTTCTGTCTTAAGGCAATTTGAATTTGCATAAACCAGACTCCAGAAAGAAAACCAAACATGCCGTGTATTTTATGTTTCTAAACAACACATTAAAAAGTTTGGCAAGTAATTTTTTTAAGCCTTCATCCCCTTACAACCAACTTTTGGTAAAGTACAGTCTGAAAACAAACCAGACTGAATAAGAAATAAACTGGAAAAAACACAACTAATTTCTCGAGTCTCGGATTTTGACTCAGCAAATGAAAACAAGTGTGACACAATTCTTAGAAGTAAGCTGTAAAAATACAAACAATAAAGCAAACAAATAACGACATAATTTTGTGAATTAAAAAATAAAAAGAACCCAACAGTTTTATTTCATGTCGATACATTCTTGGACAACACCACAGTAAAGTTGCATGAGTGGCCAAACGGAAATGTCTCCCACAATATTAGCACAGAAGCAGCAAGGGCAACATGAATATACTTAGTACAAACAGTAGAAAACATACATGCTTTTTATTTTTATTTTCTTTTTTTCATTTTTTTTTAAATATATATTCATTTTCATATTTTTTTCCACAATTTTTCAATATGCTGCGGGCCAGTTAGAAATTCCCAAACAAATTAAAGCCATATTCTGCCTTGAGTGGGTGGAAGTCTGAGAAAAAAAAAGAGAGAATTAGAGGAATTATGAAAAAAAAAAAATTATAAGAGCAAACGTTACCATTTTCTTGAGAGCAGGCCGACATTAATTGCTTTCTTGTGGTGAAATATTAAATTTACTTCAACATCGAACATATCAGGCATGCATTGACATGACAACTGCTACGTGAACACCTTTTAAAACCTGGACCACTGTCAGTCAGTTGAATTTCGATATCGTAGTCTCCAATGCGACATTTATCATCTCAAAGTCACTGGAAAACACAGTTGATGGTCAACAAACCCTCACAACATACTGTATATCAAATGTGAAGCAAACAAGGAGATAGAAACAAAGAGTACAAGGACCTCACACACAATAAATGGGGAAAATCTCAAAGAGAAGAATATGGCTTTAATATAATGTGCATCCAAGAGGCAAAGAGAGAAAAAAAAAATGAAACTTAAAATCGCAAAACAAATAAAGTCCAACATCAAAGGTAAGAGGAATGCTAAAGGACTACACAACCTTGCACGGTGGAAGTTTGCAAAAGTTGCAGTTTGGAAGTCCATTTAAAAGCCCTAGGCCTTGCCATGTTTCAGCGTGCTCTCGTCGAGACATCCTCAAGAGTGCTTAGTACAGAAACTCGAACAATAAATGCCTTGAGGAAGGTTGTTCAGGTTGTTAAGGGCCAGTGCTCAGAGTTGCTTTGTACAGTACAGATCAGCTGAGTGCTGAAATTTGTGCCATTACTTGTTACACCGTTCTCTGTCTATTTAAAAGGTCTTCTCTGGCAAGAAAATAAAATAAGAAAATAAAAAAAAAAACATCCAAAATAAATAAATGTTTTATTTTTTTTGTAGGGGGACAAATCACCATCCTGATTCAGCTTCTCTATCGTCTCCATGCTCCAGCTCACCGAATTCAAAATGTAAAAATCATCCATTATTTTGTGATACATGTGCAGTACAGTGGAGCTCAGATGTTGAGCACGCGGTATGCCAAAGAAACACAAAAATCCTTCTTCCCTCAAACCCAGGGTCTTTTTTTTCCCCCTCAAAAATGGCAAAAGACCATGTCTTCTCGCTGATTGCTTCCCTCTGGTGATGGAGGTCCTTAGATCACAAGGTCGTTGTAGCTCACATATTTTTTCTTTGCAGCCGGACCTAGGAAGGTAGACAGATTAGGGGAAAAAAATTAGTTTTCAATGGAGACTTTTTGAGTTTTCAATTTGATTTCTCTGTAGAGCTTTTACAACCTATTTAATGTTCAAATTTCACTTCCGAATTCTCAATAACTAAAACTAACCTGTACTGTAGGTCGAGCTATAATAGAAAATGCACATATGAAATACTAAATAATATAATAATATAAAATAAAAGTACAGAAACAAGAAGCCCTCCTGGACATTCAGGCCTTGCCAAATGATCTTAGGGCTGTGTTTCTGGAATGCTGTCTTTGTCTAAGCCTGTGAGATCTTGTGATTTTATGATTATGTTTTTACGCTGACCAAGTTCATATCTTATTTTGTCATGTTTTATAAAGAAAATTCTGCAGTAAGTGTAATGATTCATGGATTTATCTAGAGACATTTACCCTTAAGACTTCTTGGACTAAACTAAATTCAGTGGTTCTGTGTTTGAGTCCTCGCATTCTGAGTATTTACAGATTTCTTTGCAAATGAATACACACTGAATGCATGACAGTATACATATGTACATATATCTTATGTTTGTCATGCTAGCATAATGTTCGTAATAATTTCCATGAATATGGTGTCATATGATTTGACACGGTTGCGTTAGCAAACATAACCTGTCATGGCAAGTCAACGTACTGTAGCATGCTATGACAGACCCAGCAGGGACCTTATTAGGAACACCTGGACATTCATGCAGTTAGCCAATCAGCCCATCTCAACAGCTTAAAAGCTTCAGTTCATGTTTACACCAAACGGAAAGAAAATGTAAACTCAGAAACAATGACTGCAGCAGGGTTATCGGATAGGCTGGTTTAAGTAATTTAGTTAAAATAACTGCCAATCATATTGTTTTAAGCTGATAGGAAGGCTACAGTAATCCCTCTAACCACTCTGAAGAACAGCAGGTCACATCGGTTTCTTTTCTATTTGCCAATAATAGGAGTCTGAAGGTACAGTGGGCACAGGCTCAACAAAGATTAAAAAAACAAAAAAAAACATTACCAGGTCTAGTGGAGCGAGTAACAAAGCTTTTATGTTAGAAAATATATATGTTTATCTGTCTGAAGTACCAACATATCCTGATTGCCCCCCTTAAAAAAAAATCACTATTTCAGAGGGGTCAAATTAGTGGATTATATTTAGGAAAGAAATCATTAAAATTGCTGGAATCAGTTAAATAACTGTTCAACACATTATCAAAACCTAAAATAATATCACTTAAACGATGGATGAAGTTGCATCATAAAGAATATCAACAGTAAAAATCAGATTTATTTAATTGTGAAAGTAAGAGCATTTTCAAACACAGAATGTGATGGGAATTCACAGCATTGGGACTTAGTCGGTGTGTGCCCATAATAAAACCATTTGTTAGTGAGACAGTCAATCAGAAAAAAGCCTTCCTGGGGAGCATAAAAACTGTACTTTGTAGCCATGGAAAAAGGTCATGTGGTCGGATGAGTTCAGACTGACCCTATTCCAGACCGAAAGGTACATAATTGTAAGAAGGGAAGTGCAAAAAAAAAAAAAAAAAAAAAAAAAAACCCCCATACAAAGGGGGCTCCGGAGGCAGGGGTAGGATCTGGGGCTGCTGCAGTTGGGAAAAACGCAGGACTC
>JAOTRS010000001.1:16354852-16366314 GCA_028565755.1 Dinotopterus cunningtoni | reverse complement strand
CCTCTGGCTCTTCCATGCAACAGCTGTCTTATTTAATGAAAAGCTAGCGTAGCAAAAAACATGCCAGTTCACCACAGCACACAGCCCAGTAGCGAATACAATACCTGCCAGGCTGCCATAGATTATTACTATATTCTGACTATTTTATATGTTCCATATGGCCATATGGCATGTGTAGCATGTAGCTGATGATTTGCTACTGTATGTCTGTGATTGTGTTCTAAAATAGAAATGTAAGACTTGCAGAAATCATAGCACCTGTAGTCAGTGACCTGAATAAACACTATTGACTGAAGATTATGACAAACCTATTACTGAAACAGTCAGAAGCTATGCACAGCTGCACATGCAAATGCAATGAAATTAGCTAATCATAAAAAATACTACAGTACATACATCTCAATTTGCAAACGGTCGCCGTTCTCTGGTTTGCAGTGATAGACTGTGTTTGAGCATAATGGAGTGCTTTATTATGCCAACATGGAACCAGCCAAATATTTAAAATGAAAACAAAAAGAAAACCTAAAGTGGAACTATGCATAGTCCTAGATTAGAGGGTGTAGGGTGGATTTAGGGTGGTGTACACCCTAAATACATTATTAGTATAACAGTATCATAGATTACTGACACACATATTATATGGTATGACTTAAAAATTAATACATAAATGACATTAGAAGAGAATATATGTGTATGTGCCCAAGACTTTTGCACAGTACTATAAATAAAAAAGTTGTTAGGAGTTCTTCTGGTAACTTTGTCATACTTACTCCTTTCTATTTTCATTAGTTTTTTGTTTCCATCTGAAAACTGGTCTGTCTTGTACCTCTGTCTTGTATTTCCTTTTTTACAGCCATGCATGTATTCTCCTGTAATGTTATTTATTAATTAATTTTTAAGTTATATATGGAAATACTGAATGATTTTGTACATAGTTATGCAGACGTGATAAACATATATAACAAAATTGGTAGCGCATATAATATGGTGCCTAAGACTTTTGCACAGTACTGTATATACACTGTAGACCCTATATATACAAGGTTTTATGGTGATTATAAATCTGACCAGACAGAAGTACACAGTTAATTATTTTAAGGGAGACAATATATACTAAATTTAGAATAAAATTAACAAATAACAAAATAACAAATAATAATCATAAAAAAGGCATCCCTAGGCAATTTGTATTCATAGACCAACCAAAAATATTTGCTGGGATTATGCAAATGAAAGCATAAAAAACTGAATAAGATTTATGGATACTGCTTGCACCTGCTTGGGGTATGATTGCGCGATTATATCCAAATCGTTCAAAAAGGGCGAGGAAAAAAAAAGTTACATCAAGCACTCACTGTTTTGAAAGCATATCTGGGATGAGACTATGAGCTGATGAAATGGAAGCAAAGAATATCTATTTGAGCTTCAAACGACACAGCTCTGGAGTCCATTAGTTGACCTTAGTGGTACTTGAATGATAACTGTGGACGCTTTATACCTTCCCATCTTATCTGTAAGAAGAGTGCTTTTAGTGTGCTTTAATTTTTTCCATGTTGGATTTTTCTCCACTGGTAAGGTAGGTTATGACTTAAGTACTCATTTTGAACATGGTTGGTTCTTTAATTGTTTATCTAGTTTTGCTTAATCAAGAGTAGTTTCAGACTCCCTTAACGTGTAATTTTTGGGCAGGACTACAAATATTGATGGTGTATATGCTACAAAGAAAAGCATGTCCTGCAACAGTTAGTCACAAACCTAGATAGAAAGTATCTCACAGAACACATACTCTTGTTTAGCAAGGAATTGCCAGTTTGTATCAGCCCTAGTAAAGACAAAGACCTCATTCCTGACTAGGATGTAAGGATGTGCATTCAACCTATCTCTGTTGTCAATTTTCACAGAATGAGACTGAGAGGCAGATTTCCCGGAAATCTCGTATGCATTCCACTGCTGTCCTACCCTCCTGCACTAGTGGTAAGTGGGCTCTGGAACTGTCAATCTGTTGAAAAGGAAACATTTTATCTCAGCCCTAGCTGCCCACTACTCTTTTGACTTTTTTGGTACTAACTGAGACCTGGCTATTTTCTCAGAATGCAGTTACACCGGCTTCCCTATCTTCTGCCTACGCATTATTTCACTTTCCACAAGAAACTGGCAGAGGTGGTGGTACGGGTCTGCTGTTGTCTAGAAGATAGTCGTTCAAACCTCTCCCCCTGACTCATCTTAGTTTTTCCTCATTCAAATTTCACGCTGTTAAGCTAACCTATCCAATTGACCTCCACATCCTTGTTATCTACCACCCTCCTGGTCCTATAGAAAACTTTCTGTTTCTTAGTCTTTTCCTGTCTGATAACACTCCACTCACTGTCCTTGGAGATTTCGATCTTCCCTCTGACAAACTCCAGTCATCTTTCCTCCTCCATCTCTTTAACTCCTTCTCATTAACATTAAACAGCTGGCCTCCCACACACAACAGAGGGATTTCCCTTGACGTGCTTTTTTAACAACCTTCCCCAGTCACAGCTGTCACTGCTATCCCTTTTCATAAATCTGATCATTACCTGGTATCCTTCACCATCACCCTTTCTTATCCTGCCTAAAGCCAACCACAAAAATTTCTCTTTTACCCACAAATACTTTTACTCTATCTTCTCTTCCTCATTGTCCTCCTGTACCCTATGTTCCCTACCAGACCCAGAACCCTTTTCCTCTCTTTCATCATCCATGGACATCCAATGCCCTCTGTCTTCTAAACCAAGGAAGATTTTTTGTCCTTCACCTTGGCTATCCGATGTATTACGCAGCAATAGAAGAGAATTAAGAACTGCAGAGAGAAGATGGAAGAAATCACAGCTTAATGCAGACGTTGTCTCTTACTCTCTGAATTTTCATGTGAAGTGACTTCTGCTAAAACTGCCTTTTACAGGGAAAAGCTGGAAGCTTCTGCACATGATACTTGCTTAACAAAGGACTTGTCCTGGACCGCCGGTGGTGCTCTGGTGGTGTTCTAGAGTAGCGTCTTTTGGAGGGGCGTTATGTCAGAAGTAACCACTAGAGGAAAAACAATGTTTTGTTTTGAATTGCATTTCCCAGAGTGCACCTCGGTTAGGTAAAGGGCACTCACCTGAGCCAAATTTGCTAATCAGTTTTGTTATAAATAGTTCTGTCCTTGGTTTGGTAGTTTGTCTTGCATCTTTTTTTTTATCTTGTGTTTACTTACTGTTTTCTGGACAGCTCTTAAAATTCTAGTCATTTTACTGTAGTATTCTCCTTAGTTGTTTTCTTTGCTTGATGCAAAATGGTGATTTTTTTTATGTTTCCTTGTATATTAACACAGCAGAATGCAGGATAGTGTGCACACTCCATATGTAATATTAGGCTATTAAATGCACAACATTAACATTTAACTCTGGATTTGGCTTCAGAAGGCCCGATTGACTAATAAAGGTGAACTACTTCATGCAATGATTATCACCAAAGACTCAATTAAGAATCAATTCACTTTACAGCTGATCTATTACCACTGCATTTTGCTCCAGATCATAGGGTTTTTAATACCAGCTTTTTAATACCAGGTGTAATGCAATTCAAGGCCATTATTGCAACAGTGATCAGGAAGGCCAAATCTTGCCTGGAGATTAAGTCAACAGTGGGCACAAGTTGGTTTATTTATTTGTACAGTTTTCCACATTCAATGCTAATGATAATGATTATTTCTAAAGCAAAATCAAGCTTCTGTAGCACAAACTTTAAAGTAAATTGATGAAAAAAAAAGTGACATTAGGCTACATACATATTACAATTCCATTTTCTGATTAGATCGGATTTGCATATAATGACAGTTTACATTCACTCTAATGTGGACGCGTCTGTCCTCCAAAACGGTATGTATGTGCATATCGATGCGTCTTTGCTCACCTTATCTGAATAAAAATGACATATTTGTGCAACCACTCATTCCTTTCAAAAATGGATTTAAAATATTCTTTTTTTTTTGCTCTGGAGGATGGCAAGAGCAACAGCCTGCTGCTAAACATTATCATATAACTAACTGCGTGTCACATTTTATTGTACTAATTATATACGTACATGTATATGTTTGCAGGACGCCTAATGGAATCACATTTACATAAATCATAGATCCATATGTAAGATATTTTGAGGTGAAATGATTTATTTTAATTTGACAAGTAAACTGACTTACAAAATTTAAAAGGGCCCTATTATGCAAAAATTATGCATTTTCAGACTTACAGTTGTACAAACAACAACAAAAATTCAACCTAAAAGCATTTCTAATGTCACACTCTTTTTCTTATAAGAATTCTTCCAGTGATGACTCCACACTTACCAGACCAGCTCTGTGATCTATCAATTTGACTATAACAGTTTTTGAAAATTACGTCCATGGACCCACAGACTTAAAGACATGGTGTCAAGAATCGTTATATACGGTTGGACAAACCCACGTATACATTTGCTCTTTGCATAAGAAGTAGGTCACATCAAGGAAACAAACAAGAAAAGAAGCACAAGAACAGAGAAACAAAGAACAACTCAGCTGTTTTCCTACTGTATTTCCTGCAAACCAGGACTGTATTTCCTGCAAACCAGGACACTGTCATCTTTCTTCCCTTTATGCTTCCCTTTATGACCGCATGAACAACCCAGAAATGCAAACATAGGCACTTCATTTGTTGTGTTCTCGTCTTGGACTCACGAGAAAATGTGGGTAATTTTAAACTAAAATATGAACCACTTTTGCCCAAAATCATGGCTTCATAAATATAAATGCACTTCTTTTTTTTATGAAAAATCCAGGTGCGATTTTTTTTTTTTCCCCCAGAAATGCTTTGACATGATGATGTCACAAACTCTTTGAAACTGCTACGTAAAAGCCACTGCATTTCATGTATGAAGGCTTTAAAAATATATATGGATCTGATGAATTTGGGTGGTGCTCTCCTCAGCTTTTCAGTAACAGCAATTAATTGGGCCACATATACAGCCTTGTGGTTGCAAATTCCTGGCACATCATTAGTTGTTGAATATTTGGACCACTTTTTAAATTGCTATTAAACACAGTGCTATTGGGCTAATATATTTGACTGGTTAGGAGGTTCTGAATAATTTTCTATAAAATCTCTGCCAAGTCTAATTGCAACGTCTACACTATTCAATATAATACAGGGGGTTGTATGGCAGACAATTCTTTTAATCATATTAAAAAGGCATGCTATTGTTGACCTTGTGCGTTTTGTTTGTAGGGAGGTCCCAATATCGCTCAGAGGATAAGGGAGGGATGCATGACGACTATTTTTATATTCTGGCACACCGGTGATAGAACGAGCTTCCTTTAGATATACAGGTAGTCCCCGACTTACGAACATGTGAGTTACAAATTTCTGCAGATACACGGAGGGCGGTGCGCATGTAACATTGGCAGTTGCGAACAAATCACAAGTATCTCATGTGTTTTGTACAAAGAAATAGACATGCAGTAGACCAGATACCAATATTTACAATTATATACAATATTTTCAGTGTGTAAATGAATGTATAAAATGTCTAAATGCCTAAAGTATATTGTATGTGTGTGCATGTGGGGGTGCAGGAGAAATAAATCTTATTTCTTACTGCTTTCAGTGAATGAGTCCGGAAGCATGGTGATAGAAAATGGCTGTCCTGATGGAGAATAATCCTAATTTCGAAAAATCCTCAACAAAACAGAGTTCACAGTCCAAAAAAGTGTTAAACTTTGACATCTGGGATTCTCCTCGCAAACTTCGTTTGCAGTCTAAGTAAAGTCAACATCCGTGCGTGTGTATGTGTGTGTGTGAAAGTAGTCCTACACAATACCCCCGTCCCCCTCCTGTCTCTGCTTCACACACAGAGTCTGATTCTTTTTAAAGGTAAAGTGCAAGATAATTAGTTTTAATTTTACTTTATATTTTCTATTAATCATTTTATATGAATATTTTTGGGTTGTGGAACGAATCATTGTAGTTTACATTATCTTCTATGGGGAAAATCACTCAGACAAAATGGCACCCGGAAATTCCCCTTGTGATTTAAAGGAGCAGAGACAACATTTAACTGTGAGATTCATTTCTTTAGGCATGACACGGTTTTTGGCCACATGATGGCAGTTTTGGGAAAGATTTAGTCAAGTGGATTGGTATGCTATGTCAAAGGTGATTCACTTCGTCCGACTTACGAACAAGTCCTACTTACAAACGTACTCCTGGAATGGAGCAAAACAACATCTAATGACCTACTGTATATTTTAGTTCAAGACTGCAAAAATCCCTAAATGTGAATAAAAAGTTTTTCCTAAAATTTATTTTTAAAGCAGCCCTGAGCCCACTGCAGTCGCCCCCATAAACATTCACAGAGTGGAATAACTGATCCTTGAAAATCGACTGATAATCTGTCACAAACAATTTTAAGAGACACATTTACCAACACCACTTGCACGTTACAGGAACTCAGCTAGGAGTTATTGCCACATCCCCTGTACAGTCCTGAACTTGCTCAAAGCAATTTAGTAATTTCTGGGACATTAAAACAGATCCCAGGAAGCCAGTGTTTCAGATGTGAAGCAAGCAGTCTGAAAAAACTTTCTACCAGAACTGTATCCAAGCACTAGTGAAATGCTACGATAAGTGCATTAGTATAACAGTAGTACCAATATAAAGAATTACAGGTAGTTTTTACTCTCAAAACTGTGTTCTGTTATCCTGCACAATCAAAAGTCCGGTTTGACTTGAATGCCCATCATATTATAGTGTTAGGGGTAGCAGGAGCTTACA
The DNA here is from genome assembly GCA_028565755.1 of Dinotopterus cunningtoni. Lineage (NCBI taxonomy): Eukaryota > Metazoa > Chordata > Actinopteri > Siluriformes > Clariidae > Dinotopterus > Dinotopterus cunningtoni. The sequence continues at coordinate 16,359,502 of JAOTRS010000001.1, read as the reverse complement.
TGTTTTATAACTTCAAAACAAATCTTCAATAATATTATTCAGGAAAAAAAAATAAAGCAGGCTGAACTGACCAAATTGTCCTGCTGGTGTTAGAGTTGAATCGAAAGGTTGGAAGATTGAAAGAAATGGACTCCGCTTCACAAAACCATGGGAAGTCTTGCCTGAAGCACTCTAACCAAAGCAAAAATATAAGAAAAGCCTGTACTTTATTATTTTTTCTTTCTTTTGTAAAAGTCATTGGGGGCAAATGGCAATTTTTAAGAAAAAGAAAAAACAAATGTAGATAAGCCTTTCTTCATGAAAGGTGTTTTTTTTTTCATAAAGGGAGAAAACCTTAAGGCACAGCATTTCTTAAATTATACGTAGGGCAGATATAACTTATTTTATAATTTTTTATTATAAATAACCTTGTTTGATTAAATATTGATTTTCTTACATAAACCTCACATATTTTGGTGTTGTAATGGTTCCAGAAAATACTTATCCCAGAAAGCTACAATTAGCGCTCCAGATGGCATATGCCATTTTCTGCTTAGCATAATCTCCCAACACTACTAATGTCTTCTGCTGGCGAATTAAATCCACTGGATATGTATTGGATTAAGGGAAGCTGAAGAGCCTTCCTGATTATTCTCACTCATCTGTCAGTTACATACCACTTCAAGCACCTGTCACTTGTGACAACCAGAGATAGGTATTATGTCATCGTAACGTACAAGACAAGCGTTTGTCACCTTATGCAATGCTGTAATATACAAATCTGTCATTTGGGAAATATGTATGTGAAAATGAGCATGCAGGTATTTGCATAGTTGAACAGGCTGTCAGAGAAGCTGTCAGTTACTTTACCCTAACGTTGGGAGATCGCAGAGGTCTCAGAGCGATCACACTCGTGTTTCCAGTGACATCTATTGCTTCTCAGCTTAACCATCATGTGGGACGATACTTGGTTCAGATTTAGAAATGCAGATGGGGCTGAGTCATCACATAGCAGCAAAACCAATTTATTATAAGCTGTCAAGGAAGGAGGTTTCTCAACAATGGTGAAAATTCATTTTGCAGTCTGGAGTGCTCTTGTTTACAAATGTTCCTAGTTGTTTCCTCCATTAAACTTATAATTCAAACAAATCAAAATGCATCCAAATTTTCCCTTAACACGAAGCATATTTGATTGGATAAGACATACTCTGTGTATCAAGTAAGTACATTATACTGTAGCTACCATTTCAATGACATGATGGTCTGTTGGACAGCCCATTAGCCAGGGTACCCTGGACAAGCTTGTGTTTTTGAGTGATTGGATTAGTTTTTAATTAACTGCTGGCCTTCCTTAGGATCAACAACCAGACCAAGAACATTTACAAAACAAAGTTTTCATTAGGTATGTGCTGTATATACAGTATGTGTTCAGTTTGCCTGATGATCTTCGATGCTATAGCATTTGCTTCCAAATCAACACACACACCAGTCAAGTCGCAAACAGGCTAATGGTAAATTTAAGAAATTAGATTATAGATGATCTTTTCAGAATCAGGAACCTTCAACTACATGGAAATAAACCTGAGGAAAATGAAATGCAACACTGTGAAGGGTTAAAAGTGCAGGGTTGAGGGAAGTTACCCAGTATCAACTACAATATCTAAGTTCTCATACTTGTATGTTATAACTTTAATATTAAAATATGTTATTAACTTGGACTGTTAACTATTAACTCTAATTTTTCTTCTTATTTCTTATATACTTTATATGCTTTATATTTGACCTCTTCAGCAAACCTTTCATCAAATGCGGCTTCATTTTTCTCCAAACACTCTGTTGTCCGAACAGAACTTGTTGTTCCTGGTCAGAAAGTTCCATTTTTAACTTCATCAGTCCACAGCATTTGTTTCCAAAATGCCCCAGGCTTCTCTAGATGTTGTCTTGCATGCACTTTTGTGATGAGATCCAAGGTAACCTTTTTTTTCTGATCTGTCTTTCATGCAGAATATTTTAGTAAAGGAACAGTGCAGAGTAGAATGCTACACCACCACCACCCCGTGAACCTGTCTGTAGGCCCTTACTGACATTTTGCTTTGCTTTTCTTGTCAGTGCAATGACAGTGATATCTAGCTGAAGTTTCCTTGCTCTGCCAGAGCTTGCCTTGACTTTCACTATTCCCCTCAGCTACTATTTCTTAATGACAATTTGGACAGTAGAAGCTGTAAGCTGGATGTCCTTCGATAACTTTTTATAGGCGTCCACTGCTTTGTAAACATCTTCAATCTCAGCTGCTAAGATGAGCCCATGATTGTTGAGTGGTTGCGCAAGATTACTGTGCTCTGAAAATCATATTATGACAGACAGTTCTTGACCTCTCAAATGAGTCCTCGTGGGTAAATGAAAGGGGACCTATTATGCAAAATTAACTTTTTTGTCATTTCTAGACAGTCAGATGGGTCTCCAGTGTATGAGTACAAGGAAAAAAACATGAGAAATAATAATTCTTTGGGTTTTTGTCTTTTTTCATTTTTGTATTGGCCAGTGATTAAACAAGCCTATAAGAAGACACCCTTCACCAGCTTGTTGCTCAGCTTCAGTGTACATCCAGGTACTCTGACTTCCTCCTACAGTTCAAAGACGTGCAATTTGGTGTTCCCAAGCTGCCCCTATCGCCCCCCATGACTCTGTACAGGATAAGCCATATAGAAGATGAAGAAATAAAAATATTTTAGCAAGCATATTGATTCAGTGTATATTGAGCTATAACATTAAAACCAGTAACATTAAAACACCTAGGTTCTGGGTTCCCCTATGCCCCTTGGGCAGCTCAGACCCATCAGGATGTGGATCCACAAGGCTTGTGGTGGAGTGTTGTTGTGTCTGGCATTAGGAAGTTGGCAGCGGATCTTTTGGGTGCTCTGGCCCTCTGTGGCTCAGACTTGTTTGCCTGGTGCATTCCATAAATGCTTGTTTAGATGAAGTTCGGAGGCTGGGTCGTCTGGTTTGGACTCATCGCCTGCTGGGCCCTGTTTGTGGTGGGCTGTGGTGTTCTGATGCCTTTGGAGTTCTCGTAGCGAGCATTGACTATGTTTGTGATTTGGCCTGCATTGGCTTTTCTGTGGGATCAAACAAAACAGGGCCTTTGGTCCATGCAGGCATAGGTGAGCCTTGAGTGCCCATGATGCTGTCACCAGTTTGCTGTATAGTTGGTGATCAATATGGTGTTGATATTACATCTGATCAATGGATGTCACTGAAGCTACTGTAAATGCTGCTGTATGATATGCTCATGTGTGCTAAACAGTACTATACGCTCTAACTCATTCTATGGTACATACAGTATGAAATCAAACTACATAATGTAAGAACCCACAGAGAAGATGTTATAGTACCCTTACTCTATTTTCATTTTTCTATTTTCTATACGGCTTATTCTCTATATGGTTGTTGCCTATTTAAGGGAACTCGGGGAACTAATCAGGGGACACCCTGCATGGGATGCAAACGTCATCTCAGAGCACAAGCACACACAATTTTACATTTAACTTAATTTAAAAACATCCATCAGCCTACAATGTATGTATTTAACCTGTAGGGGGAACTGTAGTACCTGGAGGAAACCCTCAAAGCAAGGGAAGAAATTGAACACTCCACACACACACAAACCGGAGATGAGACTCGGACCCCCAACCCTGGATGTCCGAAGCAGCTGTGCTACCAGCTGTTGTCTGAATTTCTGTGCTCCCTCTGTTGCTATTTGCTTTTATATTATGTCTCAGACAGGCTTATTAGGTAATGTAAACCCTCTGAGCTGTCAAAAAGAACATCTATAAATACCCCTGCTGCTAGATTCCCTGCTGAGAGATAAGATAATTTACCATTTAAAGCCTGGGTCCATACAACATCATCCTTGACTGGCTCAGTGATTAATGGCATGGGCAAATATAGCAAGGCTATTAGTCTCATGTGGGTAGAAAAAACAGCCCTAGGCACGAGATGTCCTCGGGAATAGAGATATAGAGGGTGTAAGGGAAAGCGGGTTAATAAATATCTGTACTCTGATCATAGAGAGAGGAATACCAGCTGCGACCCGACCACTAGGTCATGTTCTGTTCCACGGCTGCGATATTACCAAGCGGCAGGTGTTCCATATCGAAATGTCCTCGAGCTCTCAGTAAATCACGAGAAACCACCTTGCCTCATCACAGAGAAGCAGATATATTCCCTAATGGATTTATTTAACAATGTGCGCTGTTGGAACACTTCTGACTTCGCATCAAGCTAAAATTACGACACGTAAATGCTTTTAGAGCAAGTACAACAAAAAAGCTATTTTATTAAATTTTTAAAATCAAAACTATTAACTTACTTACACTGCTTAACATTTCCATTTACTGTATATGTACGTAGTACGGTGGTCTGGATTTCACAGTAGCGGAATTTTATTAAAATAATGAAAATCCAGTTTTTGTGGGTTTTTAAATGTTTTGGATTTTTTAAAAGTTTTCTCAGGATGCTAAACCCATGATTTGCTTCACATCTGAAACGCTAGCCTCCCAGGAACTCCATTAATAGCCCTAATGTGGAAATGCCTGTAATGTGCAAATGATTGTGTGTACACTTCCCACAAACAGATGCGAGTCTTCCGCATGTTGCTGAAAATTTATCTGA
>JAOTRS010000001.1:16331622-16341942 GCA_028565755.1 Dinotopterus cunningtoni | reverse complement strand
GGAAATAATTAGCAAATTCATTTTAAAATTAAAAAGAAAATTAAAAGTTCACATTTACTACTTTTGAAGTGGAAGCTGTTAAATAGTAATGGTGCAACTAGTTGCCATCATAAGTCAAATAATTAGTGACATGAAATTCATTTGTAATGTCAACAGTTTTAACATTTCCACACATTAATAATATGGTTTATTTTGTATGCAATTCATGAAATATAATCCTGACTAACTCTATTTCATTTGCAGATTGCAATAGTCCAAAAAAGTGGCGGGGATACCTGCTTAAGCCACCATAGTGGTATTTTATTGACCTATTAAAATATATTTCACCTCTAAAAAAGAATAAATAAAATGCCAAAGGAAAACCATACATTTGAAAATAAAATCTCAGTGCTTGTAATCTAACCATAACTTACACTGCAGCTTTTAAACATTGAGACCAACTAGCCTATTCCATACTGCAGAGTACTGACAGTTCAGCACCATGGTCAGCAACTACACAGGCTAATTCAGAACCACTCTCTACAGCTACAGTAAGCAGAAAAGCAACCTGGACAGCACATGTGGAAAACTGAGATAAATTGCCTACAACAGACCAAATCGGGTGCCATTCTTGTCAGCAACAGTGCTCAAAATACCAGTGTTGCTTTGGCGATACCAGGATTTCACTCACAACGTTCCAATCAGAAATCCAAAGCCTTAGCTTGTGAGCAGCTGATTCCCTGTCACCATGACAAATGCGAGTTCCAATACAAATCAGGGCTCAAGCACCCATGGTTGGCCGATGATTGTTATATCAAGCCTCTCCAGCCGACAACCATAATGGGGTACAAATATAAAAAAGCAATAAAAAAAAGGAGGAATTGGCCAAGGAGGAGGAGATGACGAATGCAAACTGCTTGCTTAATGTAGTATGGTAAAATTGCATACTTACCAGCAGACTTGTCCAAGGAAAACATCCTAGCTTCGCAATGTGAACCATGCAGAAGTATGTCACATGCTGCCACCACTTTCACAAAGCTTCTCTTTCAACCTACAGTATTTTGGTTTGTTTAAGCTGTACAACTGGGTGTAAAATCCTGAAGTATTGGGATAGGACTTTGTATACCTATTACCATGAAAAATGCTAATCATGCAGATCCATCATCCACCCATCTAGGAACCATAAAGGCCAATTGTGACTATTGTATTTATTCCCATGTTTATGACCGTGCTAGTATATTCGGTCAATATTCACACACTGCGGGCAATTTGGGAACACTGATCTGCATGTCTTTGGATTGTAGGAGGCAAACCAGAGTACCTGAAGAAACCCACCAAGCACAGGGAGAACATGCAAACTCCATACACTCAATCCCGAGGCGGGATTTGAACCTGTACTCTGGAGCTGCAAGGAAATGGTGCTAACCACTAAGCCACCGTGGTGCCAGTAGTATACTGTATTTGTAGGGCTTCAAATTAGGCATCATTTTTTTTTCTCTATATGAGTTCTTTCAGTGGTTCTGCACCACTGGTTACCTTGTGTTTGAAGCAGCTGAAAAACGGCATTGTGCTCCATCCTCGATCATTATGCCTACAGCTTCCTTCTCTTATCAGGACTGCCCAGGCTTTATGCTTTTACTGGCACCATTTACTGATAAGTGGACTTGCCAATAACTCATCTCTTCTGTCTGGCAAGCATCACAGGTGAGGTAGGACTTGGCTTTAATACTGAAGCTAAACCAAGTGGCCTACGCCTACATGCTTAGCAAATAGATCATTTCTTACAGAAGATTCAACAAGTAGTGTGGAGTTCTAATGGGAACAGTAGTGTTCATACTGTATGTATGACAAATATTTAAACTACCTACGCATTCCACATGACACTGCTTGCTCTTTGCTTCTTTTTTTTTTCAAATTTACTACTTTATATGTACAAAATACATGTCAATTATGACTGTGTGTATTTCAAGCAGGTGCCACTACGCTTATAAAAACCCACAAACTTTTCACATTTTTTTAAACTCGATAGTCTAATTGTTATGTGATCCTTTGAACAAAAAAAGTGAGATTTCCAGAGCTGATCAAATTATGTAATTATTAAACTATAATTATGTAACAGGGTTTCAATTATATATGAAAGTGAAACTGTAATAGTTAAACAATTTTGTAGTCATGCAAACATTATAGAATAATAGATATGGAATTATGGGACAGTTATGTAACTAATGTAACATTTACATAATTGTGTAATAGTTATGAAATTATGTTATAGCTATTGTGTTACAGACATGCAATTATGTAATTCAGTTGCATTTGTGAATTTAATAAACACATGACATTCAAATGGAATGTAAGCAATAAAACTAAATGACCTATATGCATACACTCTCAGTGTTAGTTGTATAGCAAATGATTTTAAAACAATCCAGCACTTTTTATCATTGGACCTTTTCCCAGAATAATCAGGTCCTCAGATACTTAGTGTTCTTGCATCTTATTTATAACTTCTAACAAATATTTGGCCTCCATTACCTGTTTTTTTTTTCTTTTTTTTTTAACAGCTACAGTATTGAACACTGACAACTTAGCACCACAGAGGCATAGGTGGCAGATGGTGTACATTTGAATTAGAGTGTGAATAAATCCAGAAAAGCAAATTTTGCATAAATAGAAAAAGTTAGCTGAGAACATAATAACATGTAATAAACAGGTTCACTACTGACCACCTCAGTGTTTTTTTTTTTTTTGGCATAGCTAAAGATATGTGGAACATTTATTCAACAATAATTGCATCTATACTTTATATTCCATATTATAATTTATATATAAATAAACCATTACATATTATTCACCTTCTTTCTGCCGGCAATAATCTTTTATATAATCGTGTAATATTGGTTGAGAAACAATATTTAAATTCTTTTGCATTATAAACATACAAACATAACATTATGACCAGTGAGAGGTGAAGTGAATAACATCACCAACTATATACAAGACAGTTGTCTTGTATATAGTTGGTGATGTTATTCACTTCACCTCTCACTTGTGTTATTCACTTCACCAGCAACCCACATTTCTGTGGGATTGGATTGGTAAGGCTTACCAATGCCCGCAAGGTCCAAAGGCTAGCCTGACCAATCCAATCCCACAGAAATGTGGGTTGCTGGCGTTAATAGCAAGGCACCAGCAATCCACTGCACCACAACCCACTGCACACGGGACTTAGCAGGCAAAGATCATAAGACCACCAACCCAGCCCTCAAACTTCCTAAAACCGAAACTGATTGAGCATTCATGGGATGACGTTGTGGACAAACAAATCCGATCCACATAGGCCCCACCCCACAGCACCCGCTGCCAATGTCCTAGTGCCAGACACCACAGCGCTCCTCCCAGAGGCCCTGCGGATCTACTCTCTGAGGGGACAGAGATGCCTGGGTGGCACAAGGGGAACCCAGACTCTTGGGGTTTTAATATTAATGGATTTAATGTTAAGGCTGATTGGTGTATGGTATTCTGTTATAGATGCAGATTAGGATGCAAGTCCAGGTTAAAAGAGTTTTACAAAACTTGACAAACAGACCAAAATGAGGAAAACCTGAAAGAGGATCAGAACCAGATAAACAAATTAAGGCTTAGTAATGACTGGTAGACTAGCACACACAGAATGGTTGTAATTTGTGTGTAATCAGGAAAATGAAAACGGGGAAAGTAATTGTAGGAGTTGGAGTTGGGAAGTGGTGTTTGATGCCAAGTCTGGCATATGCACAATGTATTTTGAACATAGGCAAATTTACACATAATTATTATAAAATAGTATATTTCTGTATGACATGGTGGCTTTAGTGGTTACAGTAGGACTATTGCCTCACATCTCCAGAGTTAGGAATTTGAATCTTGCCTCTAGTCTGTGTGCATTTTGTTCATGGTGTGCTGTTTCCAAAGTTCCTGTAGTGTACTGTATGATTTGGTGTGCGAGTCTATGTGCACTTGTGCTCAGTTAAATTGTCATCTCTGTGCCTTCACTACACAGCACCCCTACATAGGATAAGCAGTATAGATAATGGATAGAGGGTGTTATGCAACTTGAATGGAGATTTTTTTTTCTTTTTTCAAATCATCATATTGCATTTAAAAATAATTTGTCTTCTTTCAAGAACCAATGAGCAACATCTGCCACTGCCCATACCCAGGGATGAGCGATTGGCCTCTTATTTAAGCTTTAACAAAGACTTTAATTTACAGGTATGTATTAAACACATGTTTACAGTTTTAACAGTATTCAATAACTTTGTAAATAGTAGCCCTAATAAGTAAACATGTACCACCAAATGTATGCATCAAATCCCAGCCCAAATGCATCTGAATATATAGTTTATCATGTTTAGTATGTAATAATATCTGCCCTAGTGTGAAAAATAGTAATGAACATTCATTTCATTAGAAATTTTAGATTAAACTCACCTAATGCACCAACCATGTGTTATATACAATGAAAATAGATTTGAGAAAAAGATGACACTAATCTCTGTTTTAATATTATTTATAGTGATAATAAAACCACCCTTTATCAGGATATATATCATGTTCCTTTGGTGGTCTGCAGGTCCCACTTTTAGCTATTGCCTCCTTTAGCGTTATTAACTCCACACTATCAAGCATTTCACAGCTCTGTGCCGTCTGCTGAGTCTAGTTGCTTGGAAACCAAGATAACCCCCCCAAACCAACCCCCACTCCCCAGCTTTCCTCCTGACTCATCCATCTCTTATACCACACACATAAATGTTTTTATAAATGCTGCTGGACATGTTATGGTCAGAGTTGTTTTGGGTCAGTGAATAGTAATTTGTTGGGTTCTAACATGGAGTCTTGGTGACCATGAACTCTGGTCCTGATATACGTGCCTGATGCTTTTCAGTGAGAACTGCTGGGAAAACAGCCATGCAGCTATGCACATTTGAGCTTGATATATGCTCCCTAAAGCAATTTTTCCTTGCAGCTGTTAAGGCGCGGTTCATTATTTGGACTTTGGGGTCCTCTTTACGCCTGTCCTTAATGCTCATCATGAAGCGTAGTGCAGAAATCTGAACAAGATTAACAGCAGTGTTGCTATGGATACCAAGTGAGATCTATCTCTTTGGCCTTGATGGTATTCCTTTACTTTTTTAAACCTCCTCCACATTTCACATGGTACAGACTGTGGCAAAATTCCATCTGCTGAGCTCCCTTGTGACACTGTACTGGCTTCCCTACTCCGATTCTTAAAAATAAATTCGCCACTCCTGACTGCCTTTGGGCCTTCGTGCTAATAAGAGGTGTAGTTATGTATGTCTCTTCTTTTTTCTTCTTAAACATGAAGAATAAACACAGTTATTAGAGATCAGTGTAGTGATGTGGATGTTGGTAATTGTCAAACACAGTAACTGTCATGGGTTTGTCACACAGCGAGCGTTCAGTTCTCAGTCATGTCGCAAATTCAATCTGACACTCGGGCATGCTTGGCTGCTTTCGTGTATGAGTGTTTGCGACAGTAATTAACTATTCAGGAAGAAAAATGCCTCTTTAAGGAGATCCCATAGAGACTAGTGTGATGAAATATACACAGCAAGCAAATGACTGTCAGACAGGAAGTGACTGACGAGGGAAAATTAGGTGGTAAGGAAATGAACCAGGGATGTTAATGAAGGCTTAGATTTAGGTGTCTGAGCCTAATAGACAGCAATAGCAAAGGTTTTGTGCCACCATGTATGTTCATGCTAGAATGTTGTGAAAACAGGATTTCTTTTTTATTCCTTTCTTCTTCTTTTTTTGTAAGGAACTCATTTTCTCACGTATGCAACTTAGCTTGTTGTCGTCTTGGATCCATGAATATAAAATGTATGCCCGAAACCTTCTATCAGAACCGTGGCTTTTCTGAAAACAACTTGTTGTAGCTGCAAGCCCAAACAAATAACAGGGGACTGAAGTGAAAAATGCATTCATTGTAAATGTAATTCACTGTTACAGCTTCTTTTAGTCACTTTAAAAAAGTATTACAACACAACACAAATCTGGGTATTACTCCTGATTGAGGGAATGAAAAAGTGAAAAATTGCCCACTGATAGATTTAGGATAACTTGTGCTGTGCTAATTAAAATGGACAAATCAAGGTGCCTGATTCCTGATTTTTGTTTTATGTTTTATGCTTGATATTCAATATGTGCAATCAGCCAAGGGGAGGAAATGAGCTTAATTGAGGATTTTCATATAGCACTACATGTTTATTTTCTAAATATGTACACATGGAAAAAGTAATAAGTATAGAACATTATACAGTAAAAATAGAATAAAGATTAAATAAATAAAGTACATTAATATGCCAATGCAAATGAATAATAAAAGCTAGTTGAATCAGTATGAGCCAAGGTGCTATTATAGTATTTTATCAATTGGATTATACTCTTGGGACTAAACAGCTGTGTGGCCATGAGAAAACCACTTGTTAGTTCTTGTGGTCTGATAAGTTCAGATTGACTCTATTCCAGAGCGTTGGGCACGTCTTCACTCATGCACCTATCATGCATAGTGCGCATCGTGCAAACCTCTGAAGGCAGTGTTATGATCTGAGTTGCTTCAGTTGCACAAGTCTTGGCTCTGCAGTCGACCTGAATGTTCTGAATGACCCTAGGTTCTATGGAGTTTTTAAAATTATATTCTAGGTCTCAAATTATGCAAAAGTGGTTCTGGAAGCATGAAGAAAACACTATCAGTTCTGTTTCATGAATTTTAACTTTGATAGTTCCTCAACCTCAGATTCACTTCTGAGGTTCTTTATTGATTTTGACTAAAGACGTGTGTGGGTTTTTAAAACCCAGCTTGTGTAGTCATATTTTTTTGTTTGGGTCTGTCTGTGAAATTTCCATCAACTTTAGTAAGTTAAATTTCCAATAATATAAACAAACCACTAACCTGAACTAAATGAATCTGACAAATGAATAAAAAAAAGGATTATTTAAATTGTGGATGCAATCCTGCATATCTTAAACTTCTCTGATGTGATGCCAATTTATAAAATAAAAAATATTTGTGGACAAAAAGAATACATAAAAATCTGTAATGCACTGCTCCTACTGTATATTTAAAATTTTGAAACCTTTCTTTTTTTTATAAAATGCAACTTCTCACCAAGTGTGTTATCCATTTAATTATTAAAGCTTCTGCAGTGTGCAAAAAAAAAAAAATCAGAAGAAGATCTTGCACATCCATGGCTGCCATTAACCATCCCAATGAATTCTTTAATAACCCAGTTTACCATTAGTCACTGGACATTTCTTTTTTTTCTCCTGGGAATGGATGCAATGCTGACTCTTATCATAAACCCAGTAAGCGTGTGAGATCAACCTAGCAACCATGCTTATCTCCTAATGTACCAAGGGGGCCAGTAGGGGCGATTTTTATTTATTTTTATATTTGTTTTTTTTTTTTTTATAAATTTTATTGTTCCCCTCCCCCACACACTTTAAGCATAACTCATTACAATGTGACCTTATGTGGCTATCTGTGCTCAGGAGTTCTGGGGACAATGTTCTGCAGCGGAGGAGACGAGCTTTATGCTTTCATAAAAATGCAGACACCAAAATCCGCACACGTTTTGAGTGTCGCCTGAGTGTTAGCTGAACCCTCTTGCCATTTTGCTGATTTACTCGGCAGGGGGGAAAGGAATGCGTGATGCAGAAATGACATTTGCTACGGGAGCCGGGGGCGATCCTTGAACATGCCTCTTCATCTGTGACTCAATAGCATCCAGGAGATGCGAATCCTCTCTCTCTCTCTCTGTAGGTACTTACAGTGCCACACAGTGCCTGATTCCCACAAAACAGGCCAAATCCATTTATGATGTTGCTGAGGACAAACGATCCACTTGCATGAATGGACAAATAACACTTATAATATTTAATGCAATTGCTTTCTACAAAAAACAAAATACAAAAACACAGTACAAGTCTTACTTTCAACTAAAAGTAAATAAAAGCTATTCTGAAACTATGTACTTAAGGGATTATTTACTGTTCCCTATAGCAGCTGGTATTACGAAGCATGGAGAAAAACATTGGGACAGATTTTGGCGAACACTGATAAGGCAGAAATGCAACACGAATGCATTATTACTGATACCATAACTGATAACAAAATGAGTCAACTAAGTTTTATTCAATCAGAGACATCATGGAACAGTTCCTTTAACTTACTTTATGTTGGTTGCTGCCATGTGCTCCTAGCAGTAACCTCCTCCTTCTCTTTTTTTTTTCTGTTGAAGATGTTACATACACAGGAAAGAGGTGGTGGTTGAGGTGCCCCTTTAAGATAACCGTAGATGTTCCATTGGTTTTGTCTTCATGTGGTAAAATGCAGCCCAGTTGGATTGTGGTCATTAAAATGTCAAATATTCTATTATGTGGCCTTAAGAAATTTTTGGGTTGCTTTGAATGTATGGTTTGGGTCAATATTATTCAATCAGCCATAATACTAAAACCAGCTGCCTAAAATTGTGCCTTTAAAATGGCTTTTACTTATTGAGGCATGGACCTACATGGCCTACTATACGGGACCTCTAAAGACATGCTGTGAAGACATATCTGGCAACAATATGTTAGCTGACGTCCTAACATGGTGGGGCTTCGATTTATCTACAGATGCTTGTTTAAATTGAGGGCTTGGGAATCTACAGGCCATGACCCAGCATTGGAAATCTGACCCATACCCTTCACTCCACATGTGCATCAGTGAGTCTATCATGGTTCTTGGTTGTCATGTCATGTTTTTTTGTTTCTTCCTTGTACAACTTTGGCTAGGTACTAACCAGGAAAAAACCTACAGTACAAGGCATGTCATTTTACAACTGGTTTAATCAAGCCCTCTAGCAATCACATATGCATATTTTTAAAGGTGGTAAGATCCTAACAATTGCCCATTTTTCCTGCTTCCCAGACATTAAGTTTACAAATTAATTGTTTACTTGCTTCCTAACATTTCCTAACCCGTAAAAGGTGTCATTGCAATGATATAATTAATACTATTTATTTTACCTGTCAGTGGTAGTAATGATTTATATGTATGTATGGATATGTATGTTAATACAGAAAAAGTACGAGGAAACATTTCAATTGTTATGATGTTACAAATAATGTACACAAACAATTTAAAAATAATTAACATTGCAACAATGTTACCAAAACAGTTGAAAATTTGGTGGGAATTTTAAATTAGTGTTTACTGTTTCTTCTTCAACTACCTCAACTCATTACCTCATCACCACAAAGTATTAAAATGTGTCGTTGTCACTTTGTCACTCTTGTTTGCACACTTGCATGTGAACTTCAACCTTGTGTCTTTTGTATAAAACATAGATAGTTTTCTGTTAATTTAAAAATGTCAATCTATATTTTCTCAGCTAGTCAGCTAATTAGGTTTCTTAGTTAGTTTGATTTTTAATTTATGTTGTTAATTTATGTTGTACTGTATGTAGCACCTTGGCCCTGGAGAAACGTCGTTTCGTTTCACTGTGTACTAAACTGTATGTGGTCGAAATGACAATAAAAGCCTATTTGAACTTGAACTAATGTTCGGTACAAATTTCGATAATAATTACACATTATTTTACTGATTATTGATTAATATTAAATGTAGAGTAGTGTCTGCCTCAGAATCAACAATTTGTTTCATGACCCAGGAGTCATGAACAGTTAGCGGCCGACAGTTAGTGTAGGTAACAGGAGCGAAAGTATTATGTAGCGGTATTAAGTATTATGTATTATCATACTGTACATATATTATAAACATATGTTTATATTTCCACTTATTCTTCTTTAAAATATTAACTAATTTCTGGTATTATTTAAAATGCTTAAAATGGGATACTAGTGTGCTACGGTATGTAGCGTGTATAATCCCTTGTTCCACACACCAAATAGCGCCCTCGATCAGGGGTTAGAGGTTGATTCTGGATTCAAACCCGTGTTAGGAGCTTGTTAGCTTTGTATCCTGTGTCAGCGGTAAACAAAAGACAAACGGATTGAAGGCAATGTGGAATGACTTAAAATCAGTTACTAAGGAGACAGCGTGTTGTTTAAGATGACATACTGTAACGTTATCAGATGTGGTTTCTTGCTGAAAGTGCATCCGTGACTGGTTTTGAATGTGGGTTATTACTACTCGAGGAATGCCTCTTGTCCAATCAGATTACTTAGTCAGAACTAATTGCTGTATAAAGTCATTTAAAACCTTGTTTATTCTTAATTAGTTGGATTCTACTTGGGGTACAACAACAATGACTCCTGCAAATAGTAATACTAGTTTTA
>JAOTRS010000001.1:16310324-16321269 GCA_028565755.1 Dinotopterus cunningtoni | reverse complement strand
AATTCTTAAAATTTTAAATACTTTTTCTTGCCACTGTACAATAAAACAATGGAAATTTACCAAATTACACCCACAGTACCATAAAGTCTTTTCACTTTTTACTTATGAATAAAAAAGTATTAATAAACATTCATTATAACTCATACATCTAAAAAAAAATGTACAGTGAATTTTAATGTTACACGATTTTTTTTTTTTTAGATATACTGCAAATGCTATAAAACGTTCTCATTCAAATTACACGTTGTAATAATACAATATGTTCCCATTGGATCAGAGGATTTAGGTGAAGGTGAAGGAATTATCTACACCTGCCAGCAACAGTGATATTAAACACACAAAAGGGAAATGCTACAAGACCAAAACCATACTCATCCCTGTCACTACAGCAGGCATAAAAATATGCAGGTGGAATGTTCCTGGAAATGTGCAAAATGCAAGATTTCATAGTGTGCGCTCAGAAGAATAATAAGATACAGTAGAAGAACAGGCAGTTACTTATAATACGTGTTTTGAAATCAGCAGGAATTCCAGTTACACAAAGAAAACAATAGGCAGAGAACTGTCCTGCAATCAAAACCTGCAACCCATGCAAAAATCCTTGAGTAAAACAAGTGCAGAAATGTGCTTATAAATTCTTATAAACCTTCCAAAATTTTACCAAAATCAGAGCTTTTGGGAATGAAAGGTAGAAAAAAATAATTTAGCCTGAAGGCAAAGGGATGGTGAACAAGATAAAAGAAAAAGAAATAGTTTAAAGTGTGAACGTGATGGAAGGAAAAGAAAGGTCAGAAAGATATTGTGGGGGAAAAAATATTATATCATACAGCATGTGTTCTTTTATAAGGAGCTAGTGAAGATTTTGGTTCCAAATGTAGTAGTCTTGACAAACTGTATGGATTTTCCTTTTGAAAGAAGTCTGTAACATCATCTGTTCTGCTTAAAATGGCACAATATGTTGCTGATAAGACACCCAAAAAAAAAAGGATAAAATGGATCCAGACCAAAACAATAAATCATTGTGGTTGCAAGACACATGCAAAAACTAATTATTGATATCATTGTGTTCAAGTCAAACCAGGACTTATGATAAAATAAAAAGGCAAAAACTATAAAAATGACCATATACAGAAAACTTCAGTATATGAGAATCTTAGGCACCGTAAACCATTTAAATGGTGAAAAGTTTTAAAGAAGACCATATATCTGTGAATGACTATTGCAGTCATACCTGTGAACATTCAGCAACGCCTGAGCATTAAAAATCAACAGATAACTTGTTGTCAACTTGCAAAAGAGATGCAATTGTCTGTGAGAACTGTATACACAATCAATTACCAACACAACGTGAACATTAGAGGAACTCGGCTGCGATTATATAGAGAAACAAAGGGTGTTTTTACTCTTATAATTGTGAGTTCTGTTATTCTGTCCAGTCAAAAGCCCTGCTTTGACTTAAATGCCTTTTGTACAATGCATGCCTTTTTTCCATGTCCCTTTCGATTTCAAGATGTTAATCTCACAGTTAATATGTGTTCAATGTAGTGTTTAATGTCTTTTACATATTTCAAGGTTTATTAGTATGCACTAGATTTCTCCAGTTGTTTTATGATATTGCTTGTGGCTACAGTTATAAAAAACTGTTTGAAAGTTGAGTAAAAAGATCAGTAGCCCAACTTCAAGAGATGGACTTTTCTCCACATGTACTTGCTGGATCTTTTTAATCACAAGAGTAAATAACCCATGGGTAGAAACCAGAAATGCAGTTTATTAGGAATGCAAGCTAGACAAATTGTAACGTACATAAAATAGAATAGTAAAAAACTTGATAAACTTTAAGGCAGATGTTTAAATGAAAAACAAACAAACAAACAAACAAAAAAACCTAAAAAGTGAAAAATGTAACATACTACCTACTGTACATTAGTACACATGTAGCTCTAATGCCAATTTAGATAACCAGATGATGGACATGAAACATGTCCTGGTTAATTGACTGGATTTTGTACAACAATTTTGTGAATATGAATTTTATCTTACACATATTCTATTCCTGGTAACACTTTACATAAATTAAATACTAGAAAAATAAGTACTAAATAACAAAATGAATCCTATGATCATTATACAACTTATTGCTATAATTCGTTTCACCTTATTAGTTTGTGTATTTACACCTTCTAGGCTTCCCTTGATGCATTCAAAATAAACTTACTTACTGTACTTCTAGTATAACTAGTGAAAATGAAAAAAATATATTTTTAAAAAATCAAGTGATGTAGTAAAACCATTAAGTTTAAAATTTTGACTCGTTAAAAAAAAAAAGAAAAAAAATATTCAGAACCTGCTTTAAATTTCTAGAAGCTGTTTTAGTTCCATGAGGAAGTCTTTCTTGTAAAATGATAGCGTCTCCGTTGATTTTTAAAGGAGATAAAGTCTAGGGTAATGACTGTTGTTTCCAGGTCATAGTTATGATTATGAGTTGCCCTAAAATGTATTTTATCCAGGCTTTGGAATATGATTGTTTTAGACCGGAGCATTCAAGTCAAACCGGGACTTGTGATAAAATTTCTCATGAAAGAAGGCATAGGACAGGTTGACATTTACTTATGACTTCAATCACAGTATGGTGATGAGACTTTAGCCGGAGTAGAACATTTAAATGCAGCTGCGTATAAACTTTTTAAAGAAGGCTGTATGTCCATGAAAAATGATCAGCCCGTAGTAGCTCGGAGACGACTGTACTCGTTCCCATGAGCATTCTGCGCGTGGAGAAAACCTGATGCTTGAAAATCAAGTTATCACCAACTTGCAGAAGAGATACATCTGTCTGCGGGAATTGTACATATAATTATTCAATAACACCTCTTGCAAATTACAGCAACTTGGCTGGGAGTTACTTTTTGCCACATCCCCAGTTTCAGTCCTGACCTTGCTTCAAGACATTTCCATGTTTGGTCAATTAAACAAGTACCTTAGAAGTCAGAGTTTCAGACGTGAAGCAAGTAGTCAGTTCCTGGCTCCAGCCTACTGAGAAAACGTTCTCCCTCCAAGCGCTAGTGAAATGCTGGTATAAGTGCATTCGTGTTCCAGGGTATTATACCCTGAGAAAAATATAGCGAGTATTTATTATCATAAGTATGTTCTGCAAAATCAAACGTCTGGGTTTGACCTGAACATACTTGGTAGTTAAAAATAATCATAATCATAATAATTGAATTACAGTTTGAAGGTTTTTTTTTTGGGAGTTTTTCTAGACCTAACTTTTGGATTGTTAAAAGCCTAATGTCTGCTATTGTGCCCCATATCTCTTCTATTATATACAATATTAAATACTGTATGATGGATAATGCAGCTTTTAAATGTGTTAATAGACCACACTTACTGCATTGTTTCCTTTCATTTCCTTTCCTGGTAACCGCATTCAAATCATATTATAAACCTAATCCAAGAGTAAAGATATCCAGTCTAATGTTTCACATGTGTTCTTTATGCAAGTTTATAGCCGGCGGTGTTCTTATATTCCCTCTAGCCCCGGATAAGAGATCACTCATATAGATCGTACGTATGTTTCAGGAAAGGAGATTAGAGCTGTCGAGACACGTTCAATACATTCGAATTTATTTGTTAGTACAACTAATAGGACATATCTGTGCTTACCAGGAGAGCGACTTCACAGGCAATTGAACAGCAAATTAACACCATTGAGAATTTCATGAATTATATTAAAAGAGCAGGGAAAGGTCTGTTCCAGGTAGGATGTAACATGCCACAGCAAAACATTTTTCTTCACTCACTTACTTTGATATTTCAGAGTCGCCCTTTAATCATATCTTTGGTATGAAAATGTGAACTTACTTCATATTCTGGCAAGATTTTAGAATATACAATTTTTCGTTTTTTAATTGTGACATAAAATATAAATAAATAACTTAGCGCCATATGAAAATTGGTGTAAGTGCTCGTAATTAAAAGTGAATACTTAAAAAAAAATTGCAGTAATATTCAGACTTTGGTTTATGGCCAATTTATCTTGTGCAGAAAGTACAGTAATACTTTTTATACACAATTTTGATTATTTGAGTCGGAAATAATATGGAATATTACAGTCAGAGCCGATATTAATATATACATGTTAACAAACTTAGATTATTCTCACAATCGTATAGGATTTCTTTGTATGCTTATGCCTTACAATTTCCTCACTTAACCCCACAGTAAATGCACCTTAAGATGCACTGGAACACCAACTGCGCCCAAGGATTTTTTACCCTGACCTCACTAATGCTCAAAAGCCGAGTTTCCCCAATCCCCACATCCATATTTAAAAATCCGGAAGAAAATAATCCCAAAAGAGGTTTGTATATTATAACAGCAGAAGTGTGACTAAATCTACCATATTATATACACTATACTATTATATTTAAACTTTCATTGTTTGAATGATGGTTGACTGCAATGGATTAAGACTCCACAACAGTGATCATCACCTAAAGTTGAATATACCCTGGTGAGGACGAAAAACACCTTCACATTTTCAATCATTAGTGACGGATACTTTGGGTGCTGTGGTTGGTGGAGTGAGGCCACCATGTATCAGGCTTGTTTCAATCAACAACCTTGAACTCTTTGCCTGCTGAGCCCTATAAGTGGTAGGCTGTGATGCATTGGTAGTTCTGATTCCTTTTTATTGTGGCCAGCATTTTTTTTTTTCAGCAGTTTGTGCTACATTGCTTTTCCGTAGGATCAGACTATACAAAACCTTTGGACTGATGTTGCCAATGTTAAATATGACCTTTGGAATAAGTGCCAAATTTAATATCCTACATAAAATACCTATATTTTATAAATAAAATACCTTGCCCTTAAGTAAGAGGAGACTTCATAGAGCTACTTGTTGATAACTTGCTGATAGGCAAGTTCTGACAAGTGATGTAAATCTACATACTGTAAATAATTATTAAGCTTTGTTCCAGTAAAGTTCATAATAAATGAAGAGTGCTTGTAACATAATCATTAAGTCCTTTTATTCTCTAAGGTTTATGTATCTGTACAGGTTAATAGACAAAATACATTATTTTTAACAATTTTCTATGATGATACTAATACAGTATATCTACATACAGTAGATCTTCTGCCCAACTCTAACACATCAACTTTATGTAATTTCGCCACTCAATATTGAGTGGCGAAAGCAAGAATAATGCTTAACGGGGAAATCTAATTCAAAACATTTTGCATTTAAAAGCTGACTTGTAATTTAAACTTAAGCACTGTATGTCATTAGAGTACCCTAACCTTTTGTTCCTTTCTCACCACATAACATTCCTTATTACAAGGAGATTTTTATTTATTTATTTTTTTACTCACCGTTGAAGTTGATGTTGCGGATGTATTTGAGCAGCTTCTTGCCGCCGGCAGCTTCCATCTCAGAGCAGATGCCTGACTGCTCAGGACACAAATCTTTGTGCATGTTGTGTAGCGCGTGTGCCATGGCGTACACTGCATCAATTACAAACTGCACTTTCCCCTCCTGCTCGTACTTGGAGTCAATTCCTATCCGTTCCTGGCCTACAGAGTTTAAAAAAAAAAAAAAAGACACAAAAGATTTGTTTTATATTTTTTTTGAATATTAACTAAAATGAATTTCAGACATGTGTTCTATTTTATTGTAGTAATAATAAATAAAATATCAAGACTCAACAGATTTCAGAGCTCTACAGGTACTGGACTAAAAATGAGAGCTTTCAGGAAGCCATGATAACTATTCCTTAAGACTATATAAAAAAAAGTCTAGCTGTGGAATTTCGAAAAACTGTTCACAAAGTTAGATTTCACATTAAAAGTTAGAAAATATTTTATAACACCTTGATCGCACAAAGAAATGATTTGCAAACAAAGATTTCTGTGAAAGTCTTTTCCTTGTGTGTCTTTCGCAGTAGAACGAATGAAACAAAATAGTTCTGACATAATCAAAAGACTCAATTTTTGGATTGTTAGGTATGCAAATGAATTCATATTTAATTAGACTGAGCCTCATTTGCATAATCACATTGTGTAAATGTCAGCAATCAACGGGCAAAAAATTATTGTGTTATCTGTTGTTTCAAAAATATTCCATGAGCTATTTGTCCAACATGAAACCTATGAAAGCCCTAAACAACAGAAATGTACAAAGACTTTTATGATCTTGTGCTTGATGTGTGCTTATTACCTTGCATTGTACAAACAACGGTGTCATATTCTGGTTTTAGGCTATGTTGCTATGTCATTCTTAGGTAACCCAGGTGGTCTATGAGACTGCTTTAGAATAATAGCTTGATATAATCCCTAAAATGTGAGCTTCATGGAAGAGATAATTAAATATCTCAAATATTTTCATGGTCACAATCTGATCTTATTATGAAGATGGCAGTGGGAGCTCGGAGGGTTAAGGCACTTAATTAGTAATTAAAAGGGTGGTGGTTCACGCCCCAGCTACACCAGGTTGCTGTTGTTGGGCCCTTGTTGTTGGGCTCTGTATCATGACTGGCCCCACTTTTGCTGGAATACATGAAGAAAAAATTTACATTATGGACTTGGGCAGATGCCCTTATCCAGAACAACTTGGTTGTTCAACCAAGTGATTCAACCTGGGACCTTGCAATCCGTAGCCTAATGCCTTAATCACTGAGCCTCCCCTACCCCTACTGTACCTTAATTACATTACTGTGCTTAACTAACTGAAGACTGAATGGGCCCTTGGGTATATGCCCCACATTAAAGCCTATAGTAACAACTTATTTTCAGAAGCGCACTATGTTGCCAAAAGTAGGTGTAGACCTGTCTATCCTACTCATATTTGGGCATTTTTCAAACTGTTGCCACACAGAATATCTTGGCATGCTCTAGCATTACAATTTCCCTTCACTAGAACATCTTCTAGCATCTGTACGTGAGCTTCAAGAAGATATTGGTTTGACTGGTGTAAAAAAAACTCAAGTGGTTTTTACAACAACCTGACCTTAACCCCATTGAACACCTTTAGGATGAAACCTAATGTCAAATCCTGATGCTGTGGTGGCTGAATGGAGAAAAATCTGGTAAAAAGTCTTTCCAAAATCGTTGAGGATTTTGTAGCAGAAAAGGGTTGACCTTTTGCAACAGGATGCTCAAGAAGCACATAAAGGTACAGTGTGATGCTTTATTTTTTGCAAAGCTATCCCTGTGTCAGGGTTTTCCCAGTATTTGTTCCTGTTGTTGTGTTTTTTTACTTTTGAGTGTTGTAGACTTTTATTTAGGATTTTTATTTACCTATATTCAGGTCACATGTTGTTAATTATATATAATTAACATCCACCTACTGTACATTAGGATCCATCTGCACCTTGTTTAGATTGATTATTATGTCCATTTAAAGTCTGTCATTATTAAGTTTGTTCCAGTTTGGTTTATGGATGTAGTTTGCTTCTGTTTTTTTCCCCCATGTATAACTTTCGCCTTTTTTAAAGTATTTAAAAGTCTTTTAAATACTTTTTTTCCTTTATATACTTTTTTTTATAGTTCCCATGTTTGGATTTTGTGTTTGTTTTTCAGAATGATAAATTGTGAACCTTATAATAGTGAAAGCAAGCCTGCACTTGCATCCTGGCTCAACAGTATTTGTAACCCCCTTTTAAAGAATATAAGATGGCCAAAAGATGGAATTTTAGTAGGGAATATATTTAGTTCATTTTATTAGAAGAAATGTTGTTAAAAAACATAAAATAAAGATTCCACCATGACACCCTAAATTCTTCTACATCTTTGGCAACAACAAAAACCTTATAAACCTTAAAAACTTAATTAAGAAATCAGAATTGGGTTGTGTATGGCCTTCATGCAAATAATCATTTGCCATTCTGTTAATTTCCCACACTTTCAGTGGTTAAAGAAATTAGATACCTGTCTCCATACTTTAGAAGGTTTAAATAAATGTGAGTAACTCCTGTATATTGGGAAGTCAAAGCCTATTTCTTCTTCTCTTAATGAGGATTGCAAAATTATAAGTAAGATGAAACCTTATCTTAGTTTCTAAACTCAGTGATGCTCTGATGGCTGAATGGAAAAACATCTAGTGGAAAGTCTTTCCAAAAAAGTGGAGGCTGTTGTAGCAGGAAGAATAACTTTGCAATAGGATGCAAAATGAAAGAAGCTCACAAAAGGTATGATGCCTAAGTTTCAGGTATGACAAGTCTGTCAAAATAAACTTTTTTTTTTTTTTTTTTTTTTAGTTTTCAACTGCTAAGTTGGGGTGGTCAGTAAGTTTACAACAGCCAAAAAACTATTCCCTGTTCAGCATTCATCAAGAAGTATGAAATATTCACTAAGACCCAGTTAGTATATCAAACAAGATCTAAAGTGTTGAGAAGTCTCAGTAGGTTCAGGCTATTATCTATGACATGATCAAAAAGAGCCACCAGAAGAACTGAGGCTTATCAGGACTTAATTAAAATGCTTTTAATCTTCCCCAGTTGCACACTTCTCTTCCCCCAGTGTTGCGCTGATACCGAGACGGTTATTGTGTTATTCACAAAAGGCTTTTTCGAACTCCGCGGATCCTTATCAAGATCTATTTATTATTAAGACTTTTTGATTTTCTTTTACGTCCGACTGTAACACAGGGTGCCAATAACTGAAGGAACTTGCACACTAACGAGTGTTAGATTCTATTAACTGATTTTTCCTCCCATCTCCAAATATTGTTATGTAGGTCACATCTATGTGGCATATAAATAAGCATTCTAATAGGGTAAAGACTTTGTGTGCGTGTGTGTATTCAAACCACATGTCTCCTGGTAAAGATGGAAAAAGAATAGGGATCACTGCAAATTGCATCCTTGAGGAGATTAGAACAAGATTGCCCATGGCACAGCCAAGGTATAACCCTTTTCCCAGCAGCAATTTGCCATTTTTTTTTGGTCACTTTCATTCCAATCTTTCGCAAATTAGTGGCAGCGCACTCCCACTTTGACACTTTCTGCCCTCCGAAGTCTCCCTAGCCTCCTAAGGGAGACTTGCCAGCTGGCCTACAGTAAAGAGACTTCCCTTAAGCATATGCCAGGCAACTTAATCACTGCATCTGAACTCCGAATACTGCCGCGGATATGCTATCAAAGGGCAAGGTTAAGTCCTGTGGTGAATCATGGGCTGGATCCTGACAGCACCATCAAGATGAGGACATGCACTTTGAAATGGGCTTCTTGTCAGGGAAGTTCTGTGCTAGACATGAAAGATGCCTGGAGAAAACGGACGCAGCAGGTGAGTCACAGGTTAGCGGCTGGAAAGGGAAGACTGGGAAATGTCAGCACTTCTCAAAGACCCTTTTAGATATTTAAAAAAAAAAAAAAGTAAATGACACACTCGTATGCTGAAGATTCTTCTGTCCCAGTATGGCTTTATTATTTTGGAATGAACAGAAAATGCATCTGAAACAGATAATAATACAGGTACAGATAGAAGAAATTCTGTTTTTTAAAAAAGCTCGTCAGGAACAGCTACAGAGCATCTGGTTTAAATTAGAGGTGTTTATTCCTACTGGGGACGTGAAAGTGGCACAAAATTACATTACAATCTAGAACAGACTATCAAATTAATTTGTTTGAAAATATCAAAGACAGGTTTAAACCGAAATAAAAATCATATAAATTATATTAATATTCCTGTACATATACATTATACCTATATTGTAGGGTAATAATCTACTGGAGTGATTTAGCTGAGGTTGAGGAACTGTTGGAATCTGAGTTTTAACACCTTATTAATTAATTAGAAATAGAAGAAATTTGCTATTTTGCTAGATTTTTGCTACACCTCTTTGGCACCAACAAAAAGTAAATTAAGAAAACAGAATTACAGTAGATTGCGTATGGCATTCATTTAAATAACACTTCATCATGATTTTTGATACATCTTGATTTTTATAAATAAATCTCAGTAATTTACATTCACTATTCCCTTTATTTCCCAAACTTGCACTACTTCAAAACTTTAAATAAATGTGATTGCCTGTATTCAAATTTCAAATTTTACTTGTCACATACACAGTCATACAGTACACAGTACGATATGCAGTGAAATGCTTAAATATATGTCTGTATATCTGAATGGAAAGGTTGATTTATTTGCAGTAGTAGGTCTAGTTGTAATAGGGTTTCACTAATAAACTGATGTGTTGCTATATACCGTATATACCAAACAGCCAAAACATTAACACATTAGCATTGAACCAAAGGTCACTCATGCTAAAGGAGGCCAAAGATCAGCCCGTCCAGCAGACAAAAAGCCCAAGGCTTCTGAACTGGCCTCTAAACTCCCCAGAGCCCAGTCCAATCAAGCACTTGTGAGATGCACCAGACAAAAAGTCAGATCCACGGAGGCTTTACCCCACAACCCTATATGCTCTTTTCATCTTCTATACTGCTTATCCTCCATAGGTACACAGGGGGCTGGTTCTCTCTCGCACACACGAACACACACACACACACACACACACACACACACACACACACACACACACACACACACTATTGGCAATTTGGGAATGCTAATTAACCTAATCTGCATGTTTTCGGACTGTGGAAGGAAACCGGACTACCCGGAGGAAACCCACAAAGCCCAGGGAGAACATGCAAACTCCACGCATGCAGGTGGGAAATGAACCGGAGGTGCAAGGAAACAGTGCTAACCTGTACATTACTGTGCTGCCCCACTATGACCAGATGATTCTTATGTTTTTACACAAAAACAAGAAATGGGAAAAACAAGAAACGTGAACATGACTGCATCTATTAAATATACTGTATATGTCTAAGACAAAAGACAGCATACAGTATATAATTTCATGGTGAAGTTTTCTCAAAGGAGATGTTTATGTAACATTTCTGGAAGGAGTCTCCAGTGTCAGAACTCTCTCTAGAAAGATGAC
>JAOTRS010000001.1:16294930-16309318 GCA_028565755.1 Dinotopterus cunningtoni | reverse complement strand
ACTTTTTTACATTTTCCTTACTTTGTAGTTTCTAGTTTTGCATTTAAAGTAAAAAAAAAAAAGAAAAAAATGGTAAAAAAATTATGATTAAAGCTAAAAGGTGACAACAAGAACTAATCATTAAAGGTATAAATGGGTAAGACGTATGGTTTTAAAAATAACTTTTAAAAATGTGGCCGTCATATCAAAAGGAATAAATGATTTTGGGACACGCTGTTAATGGAAAACAATTCCAATAACGTCAGGGCAGAAATGGCAATGCATCACAGCATTACTGATCGATTATTAATGATCACTTGTTTATTTCTGCAGGTCTGTCTCTTTAACAGGACAAACTCTTTTTGAGTCAGGAATAATTCATAGATGTTGACTTGCTGCCGAATGCCTGCAGCGAATCTGCCTCTAAACTCTGCCTTTGTTCTCAATGAAAACAATGTGGCCATTTGCAACCACGATGCCACACCGTCCACAAAACACAAAAGCGTATCCGGAGACAGCGCACAATTCACCAGAGTTCTACTGATCTCAAAAATACCCGCAAGGCCTTTCAAAGCTAATTAGCGACTATTGTAGTTCTAAGTGGGAAAAAGTATAAAAGCGAAGAAAAGCTCCACTAAAATGTGACTAATTATCTTTCGTACAAGATGTAACATACATGATGTCAAACATGGAATGATCAAGTTTTGTTCCGTTTAAAGTAACTTTGATCATTGCTTGCTAAAGGGGAAAAAAAAGAAAGAAATATGCAGAAAAGTGTTTGTCATTCTCATTATACTAATGCGATAAATCAGTACAAGGCGTCATCACAAATGGAAGTGATCTTCATGACTGGGTTACAAAGATAAATACACCATGTAATTATGATGAATAGATGGATTTGAAGAGACCAACAAGTTACATGAATGAGGCCCAATGTAGCAGAGTGAAAAAGCTGTTCGCTTCATTTTCTAAACAAAATTCCAGGCTAGATTTTTTTTCTTCCCTCCACTATCTTCAATCTAACAGTTGATGTGATCATGCATCAAGCTTTTTATCCATATGTTTATAAGGCCATTCCAACAAGCCATCTGTAACGAAAACTCTTTGTTCATCTAAAATGCCATAAATGCTCTGAGGCACTCCATGGTTTTTAATAGAAATGTGCGGAAGCCGATTTTTTTCTTCCATGACTGATATATTCCATGAGTGAACCCAGAAAACAAATGTATGCTCCAAAAACAAAAATATAAAAGTCAATAGACATATGAGTGTTTATGAATGTTGTTATATTGAATAGCAGACATACACATATCAATATTTTAGTGGCAGGCCGCCTTGCAGAATTGGCTCTCGTAAATCTTAGCCCCGGGAATTATTTTTCATGGTGGTGGCGTAAAATATTGGATGACAGGGAGCTGATACGTGCAAAGAATAAAAGGCCATTTATACACAGACTGTCAGACAACAAGAAATTTCACAACAGTACTGTAAATATACTATTATCGTATACTTATGTCGTTTAAGAGTATATACACAATATGGCAAACATTTTGTGGACGCCTGACCATGACACCCGACTACAAATTGTTTCCATAAACTTAAGTGCACACTACTGTATATCTTTTGCATGCTGTAACTTTACAGTCTTTTAATGGAACTAAGAACCTCAAGTATGTTCCCCCGTGCACCCCGTGAGCTCTATGAAGATACACTCTGCCAAGGTTGGAGTGGAAGGAATCTCGCAGCCTGCACGGACCCTGACCTGAACACATTTTTGGCTGTTTGCCCAACATCAGTCTCTGACCTCACTAATGCTCTTATGGCTGAATGGGCAAATCCCCACAACCACTTTCCAAGATGTAGTGGAAATCCTTCCCAGTGGACTGGATGCTATTATAACAGCATGAGCGAGGTGGGACGGTAAATCTAATAAGGGAAATGTCCACGCTAATATGAGATAACAGAAGGGATAATAAGTTGACTGAACTTACCTATTCTACAACTGTGGTAAGCGGGAAAGCATCTTGGAACCAAGAACATATAGAAGCTATGAGGTAGTTGGATTATAACAGCAGATCATATCAGGCTCCATTTCCGTCAGGTAATAACAGGACTCACTATACACAGGCTGACTGTACTGTATGACTGTCTTGAATAAGATGTGATAATGTTGTTTTTCGTTTGGTGATTGTGTAAAACTATTTAATAGTTTTTATTAAGCTTCTCCTTTTAGTGTTTGCTTTGGCTTTTATTAGTCTGATGTGCTTAGTAATAATTATGCATATTCAAAACTATAGAGGGCAACTACAAGGGGTGTTCAAGCCAACCCTGGACTTGTCATGAAATTTCTTATAAAGGAAGAAGTAAAAGCTTTATTGACATTAACAGGAGAACTTAAGTATAAAACATTGGAGAGATTTTTAGCTGCAGTAAAACATTTGAAATGTGCAAACATTTTAAAGGTGGCTCATAGCCCATTGCAGTCGTTCTTTACTCACAATCATTTATCCTCACCACTTGCACATTACAGGAACTCGGCTGGGAGTTACTGATACATCCACTGTACAGTCCTGACATTGCTTTAGGCCGTTTCCACAAGTTTTTGCCAAGCACTGGTCACAGCACTCAGCACATAGGCTTGGTCAGACATCTTACATCACAGGACCTGAGGAGACTTTAATAAACGTGAAATCTGTGAAGTCGAGAGGAAAATCATATATATAACCGGGAACACCCAATTCTTAAAAATCGATGAATAGCTTGTCAGCAACATGTAGAAGAGATGCATCTGTCTGTGGGAACTTGATACACCCACTGTACAGTCCTGATATTGCTTTATGCCACAAGTTCCACAAGTTTTTGTCACCATTGATGGAACCCAAGCACTGGTCAAACACTGGGATAAGGACATTAGTGTAGCATAGTATTATATAGAAAAATAAAAAGTGTTTTTAACTCTCAAAAGTCTCAGTTTACCTTGAACAACCCTCTTACTCAAATATATTATTATTATTATTATTATTATTATTATTATTATAAATAATAATAATAATAATAATAATAATAAATTTTTGAATACATGATCTCAACATATACGAGTTCAGCGGTTTAGGCTCTTGAGACCTAATTGTCCTCACATGAGGACATGACATTTTCTCCGAACCACATTATCTATATGTAATTATTTTGCTACCCTTATATGAGGACCGTGATTAAAGACAAACACACAGATTAAGTAAAAAGTTATCAGGTGCTAATAAAGAGAAACAGTATAGAGAAATTGGAATGTGCACATGATCAGTAGCAGTTAAGCTGGGATTTCTAAACACTATAATTACCGATATATTATCTGTACTTAGAAAAGGATTATGATTATTGACAGTGTTAGCACATAAAGATGCCCGCTGTCAGGAGTGTTGGGTCAATCAATACAGAAATGTAATCCAGTGATAAATACAAGCTTCATGGCTAAGCATGCAATCAGAGAAGCTGATTCTTTGATTGTCTTGACATATTTTGTGTTATATTCGACTGAAGACAGGAAAACACCTTGTAATGCAATATTTTAAATATGAAGAACTTGAAACAGCAAAATAAAAAAAAAGGTTCAATATTTTTAATCATTCATACTGTAAATCTCCCACAATCTAGTGTTTCACCATCAGGATTGGTTCCAAACCAGAAGATTAAGAAGCTAAGCACTCTTACAGAACCCCGTTTCCTATGACGAGTATGTATCAGACATCTCACATCACAGGACCTGAGGAGACTTTAATAAACGTGAAATCTGTGCAGTCGAGAGGAAAATCATATATATATAACCAGGAAGTAACCTTTAGTGTCACACTGAGTGTCGAGGCAAAACTAATTTTATTCTATATTAAAATACTTATAGTAGCTCTACTGTGGCCCTGCGAATCTTGCTAATGATTGCTCGATGTCAGTCGCCTTAATTTATATCCAGTTAATAAAATGAAAATGCATCTAAAGATATTGGCAAACTCCTCCCTCCATATAATAAACACTTTGAAATCAACATGATGATATTGTTTTCCATCTGAAAAAGTCATTATGGACAGAAACAATACACCATAGGTCTGTGCAGTGATTAATATCAGTCTGTTTCTTTATTCTTTTGTTACGGTATCCATGCTATAACAACAACAGGTCAACTAGAATGCCCTTTTAAAACATGCAGTGTTTAATATAACAAGGGTTCTAGTCAAACCACCACTTATGATGGAATTTCTCATGAATGAAGGCATAAAACCGATTGACATTTACACAAGATTTCAAGCACAGTACAGTAATGAGACTCTTAGCCGCAGCAAAACATTTTAAAGATGGCCGTACGTCCATAAACGATGGACCTGGCCAAGGTGGCTTATACTTCCGGTGTACTGAGAAATCTTTCACTCTTGATGGTGTCCAAGCACTAGTGGAAAACTGGAATAAGTGCATTTGTGTAGCAAAGTGTTGCATGGAAAAATAAATGTAGTTTTTACTCTTATAACTGTGTTCTGTTTTTCTGCAAAATCAAAAGTTCTGGTTTGACTTTGCTGCCGATTCACATTTGACTTTTTCTATAGGCTTATCACAGCTGCGGCACTTGGCAAATGCTGTGCCTGAATCTTAAATACCTGTTTTTAATGGTAATAATAATAACATTAATGCAATCTTCAATAGATACAGGGCAAATGAAAGTACTTCAAGCTCAGTACACTTTCAAAGTCAGTTTATGGGAAAACCTGGGCTGATTTTGAAGAGCTTTGCATTCTGATTTCTTTTCATTAAGGTCATAATTACCACAAGGGAGAATCAGGACAGTAAGTTGCCAGCCCTTGAGCTGAAAGAAGACACCAGAAGTCTGGAGAGATCAGTCCATGCAAATTCTCCCTAACAATCTTATTACCTCTTATTAGTAAGAAGGAGCAGCAAACAAACCAAGCGTGCAATCCTCCATGCACTGCAATGCATCTGATGGGAACAAAACAACGAAGATCACAAACTTCAACAAACCTTCCGAGCTGGACAAATATTTTAAAACTTACTAAGATTGGAATAAAATTGCATAAAATCCCCAAGTACTGCAAGAGATCTGTAGAAAACTTAGTGTATTGCTAAATTTCCTTCAGTCAGTTAGTCTTAAATGATTACCAAGTACTGTACATCTGGGCACGGATCCATTAGGTACGATTTTCGGATGTTACAAATACATTGCCGGCCCACACAAGTCACACACCTAGTATTTTGTTGGATGACTTTTTGTTTTGATTACATATGTGGCATCATGTCAATAAGCTTATGCAATTTAACAAATGTTTATTTCAGTCCTGATTCATATTCATTTCTCTTCAAGATCTTGTATTGATGATGGAATAGTCAGACTGCTGCATAAAGCCTTCTCCAGCACACCCAAAAGAAATCTCAATGTGGTTAACGTCTGGACTATGTGGCGGCCGATCCATGTGTGAAAATGATGTCCCATGCTCTTTGAACCACTCTTTCCCAATTTGTGTCCAATGTATCCTGCTATTGTCATCCTAGAATATGCATTGATGGAAAAACCTGGTCATTCCATATATCTTCAGGTCAACAATTTACCTCAATTGGCCCTCACAGGCTTTTATGGTGGGCACTAGCCATAATGGGGCGTCACTTCATCTGCCTCTCTTCTTGTACCCTGATGTGCCCATCACCCTGGAACAGGGTAGGTCTGGACTCATCGGAACATATGTCCTTTTTCCAGTGCTCCACAGTCCATTTATTATGCTCCCTAGCAAACAGAAGCCTTTTTTTTCAATTACCCTCACTGCCAAGTTGTTTTCATAAGGCTACACAGCTGTTTTGTTCAATTCCCTTGAGCATCGTGCATATGGAACACTATCAAACATATTTATTTAATTTTAAGTGATTTCCAATCATGATCATTCAGGATGTTTTCCCGACCACATTCCTGTCCTCGAAGCCATTGGTTCACCACCATCCTTCCAGGTTTTAATAATGTGCCTCAAAGTTGGTAATCCAATTTTAGTAGATTCTTTAATATCCTAAGTTGTTCTCTTTGCTTTATTCAGGCCAATAATTCGACCCTTCTACAGCAAAGTAACATCGTTGCCACATCTTTTGAAATGATTGTTTATAAAAATGAGAAGCTATTCACTGTATATATTCGGTTTAAATAACCTGTTGCCAGCTGAACTGTAGTAATCACTGCAATAATTATCCAATAGAAGAATTTGCACTATTTCCTTAGTTAAATCCCAGAAGTGACAGTTTTTTTGGCTGGGCAGTGTAACAAAAAGTAAATTGTGTGTGCAATGGGATTCTAGTAAAAATACCCAGTTTCACTACTTTTTTTTGTTTGGTTGTGGAGAACCACAAGTCTGGTACACACCTCTACTGTGATCTCTGCAAGAAGCTGCAATTTAAATTAA
The DNA here is from genome assembly GCA_028565755.1 of Dinotopterus cunningtoni. Classification (NCBI taxonomy): domain Eukaryota; kingdom Metazoa; phylum Chordata; class Actinopteri; order Siluriformes; family Clariidae; genus Dinotopterus; species Dinotopterus cunningtoni. Next base: position 16,302,902 of record JAOTRS010000001.1, on the reverse strand, counting down.
AGTCTCTACACCGAATAATTTGTAAATTATTAAATAATATGTAAGACACGATATTTCATTATTTATAAGTTGTCATAAATTATTTATTTTGTCAATTTTCTTTCAAGCTTCGTAGGATGTCGTGGTGTTCGTGCAGGACTAGATGGAGTTAGATCACTGACAAGATCAATGCCGATTGCCGCATAGCCAGTTAGCTAGTTCTAACCACTCTGTTATTTTTTTTTGATTAACAAAGTTTATGACCTTTGAGTCAAGGATTTATTTAATTTTCATGTCTATTTTTTCATTTCTGTTTTTATACCCTTTGCTCTACCAGGGCAACTTATGCCCCTTAGCACAACGTGTTATCCTTGCGACAGCAGCATGTGCCATCTCTCTCATCACACATTCGATCCCTTGATGTGTGGAAATTGGCCCTCGCGCTGACAGTGTCTCTGGGCGAATCTACAAAGCAGAGGTGCTGATAGCGTTGCCAGCTGTTGCGCAGCATGTCACTTCCTCTTCCAATCCTGAAATCAATCTTGCTGACCTCGAGAGGCTCTGCTAGTAATCACAGCTCTGAGCTAAATGCATTGTAATGTGGTGTTAGTGCTGCAATAGAACGCATGATTCTCCAGCCTTTTTAGGTTTAAGTAAAAACGTGCTGCACTGGAGGTGTGAAAAAAGTAGTCGTGTTGCTTCGAATGACATCTTTTATGCAGTACTGTATCAAAGTGTTGTAATGACGCTTGGCAGGGGTAGAGTTTTAGGATTTAATGAGAACATCTTTATATTGAATCCATATCTGTCTATTTCTTTATAATATTTTTTCAGCTTTAAATAAAAAAGTGTTGTTTTTTTTTAGACAAATGAAACCATCAATACCAGAAGTAAATCTTATAAGGAAAATATTGTAAAGAAATCTTATGTAGTAACTTAAGTACAGTATCTACTTATCAGTACAGTATTTTTTCCCCTGTAATCTCAGTACTTTATCTTCTTGCTTCCAGGATTTAGATATCGAAATCTTTAGATACTAAAGTATTTGTAAATATAAACACTTTTTTTAGGTCATGACGCTGATCAGGAGATTGCAATAGGAAGAGAAAATTATCTAGAGTGAAATTCTTTTCTGTGACTATTATTTCACCAGTTGTTGTCCAGTTATTTCACCAGTATGGACATGTCCAAAATGCCCTAAAATAGAAGACACTACAACTTTTCTCTAGAACTTTCCCTATTTTGTTAATGTCTAGGTGACCGAGTAATCTGATTGGATGAGAGCCATTCCATGTATAACAGCATGGGATGTTTAACTTTATGTTTCACTGAATGTCACAAGTGTTTTAACAATTGTTAATTACACTAACTGTCGGTCAACAACATGGGTGAAGGTAGATGTTCCAAAAACATAGACATTCCAAACCAGGCACAGAAGCACTTTTAGTTACAGTATGTCACCTTAAACCACACTTTGCTGTAGTAATTTGTTCTGAATTGCCTCTGAACATTCAGTGTTGTTCTGTTCATGGCTAAACACACTGTAGCTAGCTACAATACTAACTAGCGGCTAACTAAAGGCTAAATCCAAAGCCATCTCTAAGCCCCATCAAAAGCACTACTTGGTGTGTGAAACAAGGGCTTCACTCTACATAGTGCACTAGCTTTCTATTGAACTCTATTTGGGATTCAACCCTGGAACCTGAAAGTTAGCTGATATTCTAAAGCGGAATAAGTGGAAATATAAAGTAAATCTCATACGTTTCTCAGGACTGTCCACCAACTCCATGGTTTACTGTCCTCAACTTTTGACTAAAAAATACTGGTAAGAATTTACAACTACTTTCACCACGGTAATGACACTAATTATTGTTCGTCAGTTCCACCAGGCACAGGTTAACCAATTCCACCCGTCATGGAAGAATATGTCTTGGCAAGAAAAAAATTATTAGTTAAAAAAATAAACAAATCATAATCTATTAAATATAAATTTTAATGTATTTAATTCATGATACTTTGGCATATGTGAGTATGTCATGATGATGGTAGCCTATTTAATTAGGCTATAAGTTTGTCCTACTTTTCTTTACTCTCTTTACTTTCATTACTTTCTCCTCTTGATCATATTTGCCAGATTCAAATATTAAAAGTAGGAATACAAACAAACAAATATAAATGTGGTGTATTATTGTATTATTGTTAACTGCATGTATACTACTGTACTTTATTTGCAATAGTAAGTCATTCTTTTAATGCATAGTAAATACATTCTTTTATTAATCCTAAGTAAGCAATTTTATCATAATCATATCCATGTCATTTTGGATTTACAGTCTACCCCAAGAATACTGGGTGGTAAAGGAGGAATATAATATAAATAGGAAGCTAGTAAAAGAAGAAATGTGAAGAGTCCAGAAGAACCCCACGTAAACACTGAGAGAACGTCGGAAAACTTCATAAAAATGTTAACCCGAGATCAGGCTCGAACCGGAGACCCAGGAGCTTTGAGGCGGGAACGCTGTGTGCTGCACCACCTTGCCGTCTTAACAATGTAATATTATTCTAAAATATTTTTGGAAAGCAATTTGTTAGCACTGAACCAAGACTTTCAACCCAGGTGCACATTATACTGAGCTTGTATTTTTTCACATGTTTCGATTCCTCCAAGCCCTCTGACGAATAGTCTCGAGATTGCGCTTGAGAGTCTCTGCGCGTATCTTGCTGTCAGACTCGTCCTACGCCGGGTTTCGTGGAAGTCAGTCAGCCTGAAATAGCAGCAATGGGTTGAGCAGAACTCATTATGTAATTGAGGGCTTTATTTCAAAGATGGAGCTGATTTGTATTCAAATATGCATCTCGAGCAGGATAAAAGCAATGGGCCTTGCACAGTTTTGATGCTTTTTTGATGGGGAGACAAAAAAAGCAGAAAATATCAAGGGTTCTCTGGTGCAATTATCGGGGTTGACAGGCAAGCACGAGGCGATGTGAAGAATGTTTTTTTCTAGTATACTGTAGAATTCGGATTCACTCAATGAATCCTCTCGTCTCACTATAGCTCAGCACTCCTTAAAGACTTTTGACCATGCCTGCTCTAACTCATACACTGCCTTCTTGAAATCAGGTCTGAGGACTGGTAGAGTTATGGTGTCTGGTTTCTTTATTATTTACACCCATTGTTTGTGAGTAGATCTAACCTGCTTTAAAAAACTTCATGTCCTGAATGAATAAATCATGTGCAATAAAAAAAATATATGAATGTCACATGGCACTTGGGCAGAGCTGTGTTACACTGATAACTGGCTTTAATTTGTGAGTAATGTGACAAAAGAGAGTTCCTTTTCTAATCAAAATCTCACCAAGTACTACCCGAGGAGCAGCACGGGGCAGAAAACACCCTTGTGTATTTAATTTTACTTTATTAAGTACCAGAGGTAAGTATTTGGACTTGAACAATATTTTGGATGACTTTATTAAGTGTAAGGAATGTTAAATGAACCTCTTCTAAATGGTTAGCAAACTAAATTTAATCCAAATTCTGGAAATGTGCATGTCCAAACACAGGGTGGAATATTGTGGAGGTTTCTTTCTTTTTCTTTTTGTCGTTATAGAGAATTAGTGCGTATGAATACCACAGCGCTATTCATTGTTTTGTTTTTTTTAACAATGTGAACATTTGGGTTTTTATAAATAGTGACAAAAAAAGTACATTAACCACTTTTTCACTTTAAAAACATTAGGGATGAAATCATGTCTATTTGACAGTACTTCTGTCAAGTACTGTCTCACTACACTGAGAGCTGTATAGCGCATATATATAATATATACAGTATATACTGTGCACTGCCTTTAGCTTTGATTGTGGTGTCCAATGCATGTGTGAAAATGGTTCGTGGAGCATGAGGAATAATTTTCACACATGCATTGGACACCACAATCAAAGCTAAAAATTGTTTGAGTACTGGAATATGCCTGTGCCATCAGGGAAGGAAATCTCTATAATTGTGAGACCCTGGTCATTCAGTACATTGAGGTCACCAGATGACTTCATTTTATTGCCACATAACATTTCTAAGCCTAGACCTGAGCAACTGAAACAACCCCATAGCACTGTCCTCAGGGGCTTGTACAGTGGCCACTCTGGATGCACCACTTTATGGGCCTCCCTTCTTACCCCGACGTCCCATCTTTATGAAATAGGGTCAATCTGGACATGATCTTTTTCCATTGCTTTACAATCCAATATTCATGCTCCCTAACAAACTGAATAATTTTTCTGTTAAGCCTCACTAACGTGGTTTTGAATGGCCACAACCCTGTGAGTTGTGCATGTGAAAATTCTTACTCTTACTATTTACCCAAGCTCTGACTTCTAAAGTCCATTTTTAATGATGCAACTTCACCAAGAGTTTAAATGTCTCTATTCATTTTTTTTATAACCACATTTTTTCCACAAGTTATTACAGCACTATTCTTCCAGGTTTTAATAGAGACAGTTCTTAACCAAATTCCAGTAATTTCAACTCAACATTTTTTTTATAAACCTTAATGCTTCTTATCTCCTGAACCATGCTACTTTTTGTTGTAAAGATGTGTACACACTTATATTATATCAGATATAAAAAAAAAACAATCAGCTAATAAAAAAACAAAATCAACTGTTCAATGGAGATTAATGGATATTTTGGATTTGTAATAAAAATTATAAAAGACCAAGCGATCAGATTGTGTCAAAACGTTTGACTGAAACGTTTGCATAAGAATTGCACTCAAAGCTACAACTAGCATACTGTAGTTGAAAATCAGAAAGTAGTAGATATAATATTATATGGAAAAACCCAAGTTAAAAAAAAGGGTCTACATTTCATTTTGCATCTTATACATCCTCAGAACTTTATGTCTCAGAGAAATGTTGCTTATGGAATGTCGTGACCACTAATTCATTTTTAAAATGACATTAAACCAAATCAGTCATTAACAAATTAGTGCTACAGTACTACCGTATATACAAAGTTAAAGATATGCATCTTACCTGTGCACTTTCTATTGGTATCTTCTTTCTTGGATGAGCTCATGAGCTTGCAGTTAAAATTCTCCTCCCAGTACTCTGCAAACCACACGTTCCTTCTGTTGTTTTCCAGCGTGCGAGATGTAAAGTAGGCATCAAATCCTGAAACACAACAAAGGCTTGTGTGACTCCATGTTCTGCCCATTTTTGGTCTACTGACCTTACATTCACAAATATTTATATAAAGGAGAACATAAAATACCTTAAGCACAGTATAACTACACATCCTTGAAATATACATACTGTGATTATAAGAATGCTTCAAAAACATTTTTGTATCAATTTGTGACTCAATTTGACAAGTCAAGATTGGATCAACCTTTTCCATTAAATTTACAGTATAAGGTATTAAAAACGTATTTGCAACAGCATTATTCAACCCAACCCTGTACTTTCAACCTGATTTAAGAGCAAAGCCTTGTAAATTGAGATGATTGCTTAAACTGCAATGCCAGTGGTTCAATGGGCATTTTCTTAGACTTGCTATCCTAAAAAAAAAAGGGTGCACAATATGATTTCATTTTTAGAGACACCAGGGCTAAATGGCACCACAATTCCTCACCCATTCTACATTCTGACTATTCTGATGTAAACGTACTGTGAACTCCGAGGCAGCACAATGAAAAGAATCTAAACTTACAAACACATTCAAAAAAAAAAAAAAAAAAAAAAAAAACCTTGTGCTGTGAAATGCAGATTTCTAATCCTCATTATGTTTCTGCTCAGGTTTGCTAAAACATTCCACTGATTGCTTACTGTGCTTTGCATACTTATAAATTTATACGATTGCGTACTCATTTGCATGTCAAATAAACCCATTACCAAAAGTTTAAATCTTCTAACTTTGGCACCGCACATCCCTGACAGATAGCACCACAGTAATATTACATCATCGAGAAGCTCAATCTTGTCTCTCGTCCGTTGCATCACTGTATCGTATGTATTGTCTATCAGACCCGAACCGCAGCGCATAAATTGCAACGGCAGCAACCTCGGGCCCAGGTTGCTTCAGTTTTGGAAAATAAATGCGGAGGGAACTCAAAGCTGATACGGATTATCAGCAACGCAGCTGCAACAGCAGTGCCCAGAGCTCGTCTCCAGCTTTAGTGAGGGGAAAAAAAGAGCGAGTCTGACCCTGTGCTACAGATTCAGAGCTGCACAATACCAGCGCTTGGCATATCTAGCACACCCACGCTACATGCCCCTAGCAGCTTCTGTTGAGGACATCAAACAGCCCTTCCCTAGCAACAGCAAGTCCTGTATCACAGAGATGCCTAGGCTTCACCCACACAGGGCAAATACTCAGTTACGAAAACAATCTAATTATTAAGATACGCTGTAAATGGCAGTGTTCAGTCAGGTATTACCCGGGCAGTTTACTCTTGACTCATTAAAATGACATTTTCTCTTTTACTCCTTATTGTAGGACTGTTCTTTGGTCAAGTATAAAATAAAAAAAATAAAAAAACAAGCAGATCTATTTACTATATTTCATGAGAATAAAGAGAGGGAGAGAGAGCAGAGATGATGCACATTGGAAAATTGTGTACTCTTATTCCATAGGTTCGTGCATGCCTTGGGTTCTTGAACTTTTCATCATCAGATACTGTTTTACCTTGAACGTCAATGGCAAAGACTCTCCACAGGCTCTCTATATAATCCCTATTATTATTATACAATTAGGTGGCTTAGTGGTAGCACTGTCGATTTGCACTTTGAGTTCGCATGTTCTCCCTGTGCTTGGTACTGTAGGTTTTCCCTGGGTACTCCTGTTTCCTTCCACAGTCCAAAGAAATGACATTCCCAAATTGCCCGTAGTGTGTCAATGAGCATGTGAACGTTGACCGGAGTCCCCACCATGGTTGTAAATTGTGAATAAATACAATTGTAAATAACAACATGTCATTAGTTGGACTACAGAGGTTCCTAAATGGATGGGTAGATTAAAATACAAAGTTCATGACCTGAATGTGTACAATGTGTAACATGTTGCCTATTTATTGGAAAAACCAAACTCTTAAATTCACGAACTTTCCAAACAAACACTGGCATGGATTTTCCATTGTCACAACGTTGTGGTGATGTTAATTTGTCAACGCTATGAATGTTGGGACAACGTTGGTATTAGGTTGTTTTTAAATATATTAATCAGAACAATGTTGACTACATGTCGATAGGATAATGTTGAACAAATTTCCCTAACACAAAGTTGTAAAAAAAAATTAAAAAAAAAGGCTTCAAAACAATGTTCATAATAACCCGAGGGCCTGAGTAGAATTCAAACTCTAATCGCTAAGGTGAGAACAGTGTGTGATTCCCACTAAACCTATATGGGTGTAGATAACAACAAGCACAGAAAAAAAAATATTGGACAACAATTAAGCAATTTCCTGAAATCTTAAATTGGACAGTTACACAAATACTATATTACAGTAGAATAATGTGGAAGCTAAGATGCACCTCATAGTGATACTGTATTTCAGAAAGAAAATTAAACAGAGAGTTACTGTAACATTATAACACTAAGACGTGGGTGATATAAGATACAGGAACAGCTGCAGGAAGCTGCTTTGTCCATTCCATTCTCCTCCAATGTTAGGGTTCTTGCTGTGATGGGTTTTTAAGGTCCTGAAGTAAGGACTTAAATGTTTTAAATCAAGACTAGACAAGTATCAAGTATAAACAAAATAATAATTAACATTTGTTAATTAATTAAACCACACGCCATGGTAATTTACTCTGTCTAGAGGATTATATTATTTACATGACTAAAATAGAATGCATTGTCCTTTGTGCATGTTTGCTTCAATGAATAGGTAATTCTGATGCATAAAAAACATACAAGTGCAAACATTAATTTAAATCTGCTATTTGATTTAACAGACGTGAATGTTTGACTGATGACGCTGACCCAAGGGTATTATCATT
>JAOTRS010000001.1:16263517-16277846 GCA_028565755.1 Dinotopterus cunningtoni | reverse complement strand
CGCCTGAAGGATCAAAAAGCAACTTTGTTGCCACACTGGAAACTAGAAATGCCAGACTAGTACTGTCTGATAAAATAGTAATTTTAAACAAAAATACAAAAACATCAGCATACACATTGGAATAAATGATAACTTTATATATAATACCAAAAGTTTCCTTATATTGTTCCTTTGCAATTAACATGCCGACGTTAAACCGTTATTGTTGCACTATGGTTCCACATTTTCTCCCATTTCTATACTGTATGTATATATGTATGTTTAGCATTATATTAAGTTTAATGGCATGGCAGGTCTTAGGGTCAATGACATCACATTATGGCTCTAAATAAACTCGTAAATGTAAGGATTTTAGACCCTTCAAACCCCACCATGATTAAATTGATCTGTCAACTAATGTTAACCGGCCAATTATATTCTTCCTAAAGCATGTCAGACAGTACTGTGCATGACTAAATTGACATCGACAGGCCCTGCAGATAGCAATTATAATTAATCCTGCAATGCCGCTGAATGCTTTCCATGACTCCCACTCACACAGCGAGCGTCGCACCTTGACAACATGTGAAAAGGTGAGTCATCAAAGAAAATCGAGCGCCATTATCCACACAGGTATGCAGAATATAGACAAAACCGATTCTTTTTATTGCGTGTTTTATGCTTAGAGACGGTGCAAAAGGTAACTAAATACCAGTCAAATAAAAAAAATCCGGGGTATCTTTGAACTTAAGAGTGGCGTTCATGGGGCTTTAAGCACTGTGATCTGAATTAAGCATATACTGTATAAATGATTGTCAATACGTCATCCGGAGATGACACTTTTTTCTATTTTTTTTACCAACCTTTTTTTCTGTTTGAATGCATGATTACTGCAAGTTCAAAATTATCACACCCTAATAAAGAAAAACAGTGACAAGAAATTAGAAGTTGCACAACAACAAAGTTCAGGTCTAAGAAGCTCGAAAACTCACTCACTCACTCACCTTCATACCGCTTTATCCTTTATTAAGGGTCGTGGGGACCTGGAGCCTATCCCAGGAGGCTTAGGGCACAAGGAAGGGTACACCCTGGACAGAGGTGCAAGGCGACAGTGCTACCCACTACACTACAATGCCGCATAGCTCGAAAACTGTTTTACTAAATTTTAATATTGAAGTAACAGCTAAGTCAGCTGACTACATTCCATAATGATCCACATTAATATTCTATAACTACTAACCTTGTCTATCAGTGTACTTCTAATTGTGTCAAAGTGGTATGTCAAACATTCCTCTTGAATTTAGTAAGTAATTTTACCATAAAAAAATTTTTTATGTAAAAAAAGAAAAGAAAAGAAAAAAAAAAAACTTCAGTCTGGGAAAAATTTCCTGTCATGGTGGTGGGGTGGCTTAGTGGTTAGCACTGTCGCCTTGCACCTTCATGGTCCAGGTTCGATTCCCAGCCAGGTTTGATTCCTGCCTCTGTGTGCTCCCCCCGTGCTTTCCCCTGTGGGTTTCCTCCGGGCACTCCGGTTTAAACGGCCGGCATAGACAATGAGTGAGAATGTTTGATTGTACAAAGTAGGGTTGCTGCAATACCCCCTGCTGGTGGGAGGATGTCTTTCTTCTTCGCTGCTCCATCTAAAAACATGATTACGCATAAGCATGACTTACACATCTCATACTTATGCATGTTCATGGTGATATTTTGGACAAACTGGGCATTTGTGCCTTGATGAGGATGTTCATGAGGGGAAATCTGGAAAGGAAAGCTACATTTGGATTGGTAATTTTTTTTTTTTTTTTTTTTTTACTGGATTAAGATCAAACCTGGTATTTCTTATGCTAAAATAAATCTGAAACCAGAACTAGTTTGTACTTATTGCAAGTCACATCTTGGAGTAGTTCTCTCTAATAGAGTGATTGTCATTGCTGTGTTACAGCACCATGGACAGTGCCGTCTAGGTAAAGTAGACCCTACCCCCGGCATACACCTTTCAAGTCGCTGCTTTCCCACCACACCCCCAGTTCTGAGGACGTTCCCGTGGCTATGGCTCTGACAATAACACTCTGTCTATAATGATTTATAAGCATTTTATTTCAATCATGATTATATGCAAGTCTCTGTGTATGTTTCTACTATAGACGAGCATTTTAGATCATCTGAAAAACCAGAATTGAGTGTTTAAAACAGTGATATATTATATACAGTATACATTATATAAGCTCAGATATTGTTAAGCTGCTAAATCCTTCCCTTGTATTTATGTTCTAAAGTTTTTTTTTTTTTTTTTTTTCTTGCCCATGTTCTTCTTTTTTTAAAATGACTTTTGCTTGCCAAGCTATGATATTATAACCTTATAACCATTATGGCTCATACTCATAAATATATACCTTGTTGTGGCAGAACTACATTACCCATCACCCCTGCATGTCACATAATCTACTCGCATGTTCCTTAATGACTCTCATCTGAGTCTCAGTATGCCTTGTTAGTCCTAGTATTTAAGGTTTTTCTGTCTTGCTGTCAAGCTTTTGTTGTTTGTTGCCAAGTATGCCTCCAGCTCGGTTACAATGCGTATGTTTCTTGCCTTATTTACATAGTTCATGTTAACGATTCTTGTTTATTCACAGTTGTCTGTGTACTTGGCACAATACATCATCTACATTTGCATCTGTCTTTACTATCAATTTCTAACAGATCCACAAGGCCAGATTCAATGTCTTTCTGAAATACAGTGCATCAGCCAGGCGAGTGTCACATCTCAACCTTACAATACGTCAATCTATAATCTGTCACTTGCTCAGAGGTTATGGCATCTTGAAAACATAATTGATGTCCGATGTTGGCAAATTAATAAAAGAAGCCAAGTATGTTTATGCCGGGATGTATTTAGGTGTCATTTAGCCATATGAAAAATACCCTAATGTTTCCTCTGTGGTACATCTCGTACAGGTACTTGTATAATATATTTTTTAATAGAAAAAAAAAAAAATTTTTCTCATGAACTGTCCTGTATTGCTATCTTGATATCAATTGAGGCAGCCGATTTTAAACCCGAAACATAATTTGTAATTCAGGCACATGCACTGAATTAATCCAAAGCTCCTTTGATATGAGAATGAAAGCCATATTCAGTCTTTATACACTTTCACGGCTATCAATTTCCACTACATAAGAACGTGACCCGACAAAGTTAAAAGCTTTGGAAACAGCCATCCGGTATTTTACAGGGCCATTACCCCCTATTTATCTCCGTAATGCGGGTGTCACCTAAGGGTTCTGGCTATTCATAGAGAGTGCAGTGACTTGTCCTGGATTTAAATCCCAGTCTTACACCAGCTGAAATGACCACACTGAACCACACAGAGTTTTAATCCTAGAATTAGAATAATGAATTGCTTTCTTTTCACGTATTCAATCCTCAAATAGCATGATGAAATACAGACTTGCAGATGTATTCAGCCCAAACAATATGTCAAAGAGATGAGATCTCATGACGACTTAGTGGTTATTACTGTCACTTTGCACCTCGAAGACTGGGGGTTCGAATCTCATCTCCAATCTGTGCCTGTGCTTGGTGGGTTCCCTCTGTCTACTCTAGTTCCCTCCCACAGTTCAATGGAATGTGGTTTGACTGGCATTTTAAAATTGCCCATAGAGTCTGCATGTGCCCTGCAATGGGTTGGCACCCTATTCAAACGTGTGTACCCAACCTTCTGCTCTGAAATAGCCCCAGACCCCGGCAAACTTACACAGTACTTTGTATATACACAGAACAGCCATAACATTGGGGTTCCCCCTGTGCCACCTGTGAGGCATGACTCCACAGGACCTCTCTGAGAAATTGCTGTGGTATCCAGCACCGGGAAGTTGACAGTGGATGTTTTGGGTGCTATGGGTTGTGCTGTGGGCTCTCTGTGGATTAGACTCACTGTTGTTAGCCCTGTTGTTTTTGAATGTGTTGAGTATGGAAATAGAAAGTCACCATTGGTTTACCCTTTTTTTTTTTTTTTTTTTTTTCCCTCGATTTTCTCCCTAATTTAGTTGTAGCCAATTACTCCCTGTCACTATGGCGCTCCCACATTAAGCTACTACTACCAGTCAGTCAGTTGGAAGGGCCGAAGACCATCACGTGTTTCCCCCGAACGACGTCACGCCAGTCGACCGCATCTTTTCGAATTGCTCGTAACACACTCGGGGGACGGCGCTATCCACTCCTTCCACTTGCATGAGCTCACAGATGTCCCTGATTGGCTGTAGAACCATAATTAATTTGGGAGCACTAAATACCTCTCGTCCCGCCCCTCTGAGAAAGCCCGGCCAATCAGCTCTCTCTAGGCCTCCGGCTGCAAGAGGTTACAGCATCACCCGGGAATTGAACTCGCGATCCCTGAATGATAGGGCTAGCACTATCTTGGTTTACCAATTTTTAAAGAAAATGTTGTTGGTGTCACCTTTAAAAAATGTGTTTTGATAGGAATGTTAAGACAGTAAAAACAACAGGCTGTAAGGAAAAGAGAAAAAAAGCACTAAAGCAATGTTTGATTAATGGCAAGGCTGAAGCGCTTGTCACTTGCACACCTTTGTGTATTTGTCATATCAGGGTCAGCCGTGTGTAAACAGTTTTCGTTTACGAAAGGTTGCTGCCATGCATGCCCAGGAGAAGAAAAAAAGCATGATGGGCCTAATTCAATACAGCAATCAGAACAAACAAACAGGCATTTTACTGGAACATAGACAGACGTGACTGGTCACGCGACTCGAAATAACTTATGACAATGATCATTAGATCTTCGAACTTGGCTTAAGTGCTTTGTGTCATTGCTGTTTTCTGATTTATAACTGTGCGTCACAGAGTGAAATGAAACACAGTGCAGTCTAATGTACCTCCTTCAAGCTTTACAAAGATTGACGCACATATAAAGACCGTGGATGATAACTCACCATTTGACTGTTTATCTAAATGAGACAGACTTGGCTGCACCGTGAAAATGCTATCTCTTCCGTGCAAAGCAATTCACAGATTATCAGGATTATCCTACCTAAAGAGATGAGTAGTTGATGGAATGGAAATGGAATATACTGGAAATCTGACTCATGAAATTGCAGTATTTGCATTAACCCCTTAATAAAGGCAACCCATCTAAAGCAACCGCAGATCTGATGACAGCTACTTGTCAACGTGAACTAAAAAATCTTGTATAGAAAAGAGTCAAGCAGGTTTTTAATATATAATTATGGAGTGCCTCCTAATTGGCTGTGTAGAGGCTGTTGATGTATCGACTTTCCATCACCGGGCTTCAGGAGTGATCAGAGACACTCAGTGAAATAGATGTTTGAAATCCGAAGTGCTTTCTGTTATTATGGAGGTAATTTATGCTCCGCGACTGCAGAGAACTCACCACGCACTAATGAAAACATGAGAATAAAAAGACGGCAGGTGCATCTGCATGCAGTAAGTGACATTCACTTATTGCTAATTCAATGCACTCACTCACTCATTTCCGGTACAGCTTATCCTGTACAGAGTTACGGAGAGTTGGAGCCTGGGGGTCTTGGGGGCACTAGGCAGGGTATTCCCTGGATGGGGTGCGAGTCCATCACATGTCATATAAAGTACTTGTACACACACACTACCATAAGTTTGTAAATGCCAATTAGCCTAATCTTTACAGTATGTCTTGGGATTGTGGGTGGAAACTGGAAAACCTTTTATGTATAAGAGAAAATGCACAAACTTGAGGCAGGAATCAACCATTTACCCTAGAGGTGTGAGGTCACAGTGGTAAGCACTATGCCAACATAATGAAACCTTTTCAATAAAGACCAATGACAGTATGTGTACATACATTATGGATGAAAAAGTAATTGAAAAACTGTTACATACACCTAGTGTTCTAGAAGATCTAGAAATTCTTCAGTGTCTGCCATTGATTTTCAAAAAAGTAATCCATCATTTAATGTTTAGCAAAAATATCCAGTGTAGTTTGGAATCTAGTGATTCTGAAAGCCATTGCATACGACCTACTGTACCATATCATGTGCATCATTATTAAACCAATCAATAAACCCTTGTGTCCTGTAAGTGGAGCCATCCTGGAAGTGACCACTCATATCATGATAGGAATGTTTCATTAAAGCGTAAAGCTGATGAGTCAGAAGAACTTTATATTGATTTGCAATTCCCTCTAAGTGGAAATTCCCCATTTGGAAGACCAGTGCTCTCTAAGGTCAATTCTTTTGACCTGTCTTCTTTCTGGCAGAGAAGGTACTGTAAGATGAACTTCAGCTCAGCTAAGGCTTAGATAGAATAGCCTTAGACTTGTTCAATTCAATAGATTATGTGATTAAATCGAATATTTTAATATTTTAATTCTTAAATTCTCAAAAAAAAAAAGACAAATTTTCTCAATTTCTTTTGCATTTTATGAGGGTGTGTTCAAATCGGCTGTGAATATTCTGCACAGGGTATTCAATCACGTTAAGTGCAATTCAACACCACAGGAAGCGAAAGTGCTCAGTTCAAAGGGAACTGTGAACATTGTAGGGAACAAATGAACGATGGGCCTTCACTTCGCAGAAGTGGACATAAAAAAAATTCAGTCACTGTGCCTTGCTGGAGATTGGAAAAAAAAATGGAAATTATAAATCCCTCAAAAAGGGATTTAAATATCTATAATTATCAGTATGGATGATGACATAGTATTACTATAATAAAGTAATTTTACATGTAAAAAACCAAGTCCTTGCTATACTGTACATCCTAGGCTAGTAATCAGTACAAAATCTGCACTACACAGTGCAACAGGTATCCGAGGAGCAGATTATGTTACCAGGGTACCACAGTGAGGAAGTGACGTCTGCGCTGGTGACGTTGCAGGATGTTTCGAATGGTGGAATTTTGTCGAGGAATTGATATTTCTTGCACACGAAGTAGGGAGCACCCTGTGAAGCAACATAACGTGCATTCCAATTGGCCTAAAGTTCCCTGTGAAGTACACTACACAGGTCTTCAGCCATGTTAAGTGTGAATTCAAACCGCAGGGAGAAAAACTGCTCAGGATGAAGTGACGTCTGCGCTGGTGACCTTGCAGGGTGTTCATCATCGACAACATACTATGCATATTAGATAGTGTATATTATGATATTATATATAGTATGATTTATAATTTGCTGATATTTATCTGAATTACTGGCTAGATCAGATTTGACATATTTTTCAAACTAAACTGACATTTTACGCAGGTAACACATTAGATGTTAAGTGACAGGCCATACATTTTGCATTTGAAAACACAGGACCCACGTTGTCTAAATGCATGCCTGCTGCCTTTGATGTTTCTCATAACTAGGAAGTAGAAACCTTTTTAGAGCCTGGCACGTCTTTAGACATCCAGACATACCTAGTCTGTCTTCCCTTACTGCATCATGCTTTTGGTAAAAAGCCACACCTCAAGGAGCCTCTTTAAGGTGCCACTGTTGTACAGAAGAACCTGAACAGAAATGATATAAAAAGCCAGAGTTATTACTCCAGTCGGCAGCTGGCTCACTGACAGCTGCCCAAGGGTAAACCGGCCAAATTTATCTGCATTATCCGTGACAAAACATTGATCTAGGCAATCATTTTTAGGTTAATCTATGGCCATTCCAGGAGCTGGCGCAATTGGCTGAAATACAACTTAGTTCCCGTGTCTCTAAATCTAAAAATTACACATGCCGTGTCAAAACCTACAAGGTCAGCCCTGAGATACGAGCCCTGACTTGTCAGGCATGAACGATCTCAATGGCTACAGAAACTAAGTCCCTGTTCCAAGGATGTAATTAAAATGGCAGGCCTGTTCTGCATGCAGATCACATACTGTTTCTTACATCAGACCTCAAAATCAAGCATCTTGAAAGCTATTAACTTAGCTTGCCAAAGAACATGCAATGTACAGTATGTAGTACAATGTAAAACACTGAGGCAGATGCTTTCACGAATACATAATATCCCAGGAATATAACAGGCAGTTTTAAAGCAGAAAAATAGTAGCTTAAAAGCATGATAAAATAGCTTATTGCCCATGAACATTTTAATTTTCATGGCTGTAATTTTTATTTCATGGCTTCATTATGTTACTCATTAAAGAACTTCTATATAAAAAGAAATAAAATGCAGAATATAATGTGTTGAATCAAGTGCTATTTTAAAGTTACAGAAAATGAGAGTGAAAGCAATATTGTATTTGGCAGTATAGGTACTGTATCAAATAAAAGCAAAATTGCACTCAATTTGATAATTTCTTGGACTAATGTATAGTATAAAGGACGTTCAAGTCAAACAGGGACTTTTGACAAATGAACATCTAAAGGTGTAAAACTGATTGACATTTATAGAAGATTTCTAGCACAGTACGATAATGGGTCTCTTTGCTGCAGTAAAACAACTGAATGGTGCTAAAATTTAAAGAAGGTCGTATGTCAGTGAATGACCATCCTGACCAAGGTAGCTCGGAGCCCACTGTAGACGTTTGCGAGTAGAACACCTGATCCTTAAAAATAAACTCATCATCAACTTGCGGAAGAGGCACATCTGTATGTACAGGACTTGCACGTTAAAGGAACTTGATCTTTTTGAGGCGCATCTTCTGTACGGTCCTGATCCCATTCCATGTCATTTTCAAATGTTTGGGCCAACAGAAGTTTCTAAAGGAGTTCCTGGGAAGCCAGCAGGCAGTCCAGTAATGGCTCTGGCGTACTGAGAGAACTTTCTACCTACCTTGATGGGTATCCAATCACTAGTGAAATGCTGGGATAGGTATATTAGTTTAGCAGGGGACTTTTAAGGGTGTTTTTGCCACTGTTTTTTTTTTTTTTTCCATTCACATTTTTTTAAAACACATCATGTTTTAAATGCATTAATTAAACTTTCTTTTTAATTTTTAAATCTTTTCTGTGACATTGTATTATGTTGGACAAAGAAAAAAAAAATCAGGTGACCATAATTATCACAAACTTTGGAGACAATCAATGACAAGACATGGGAGGAAAGCAAAAAGCATATAACAATGTAGAACATGAGATGGAAATCCTTGACCGGTGGTGATCTGTGTTATTGCAAAATCCTGCACTGGCAAAAATCCGACCATCTTAAAAGCATGATCTACAGACTGGTACAGTAATTTGGATAATATCCATGATACACCCTGATAATTGACTTACTGTAAGCAGGTGTGTAACCCATCTTTATTTGAGCATAATTAATAAATGCAGTCACGGGCAAGAAAAAATCTGGTTATGCCAACTAATTAAATATCTCATATTATACTATTTCTTTAACAAGTTAACACAGGTTCCAGAGCTCTACCAAACTGTTCGTGTGTTGTGTGTGTGTGTGTGTGTGTGTGTGTGTGTGTGTGTGTGTTAATAATACAAATGAAATATCCTGAAAATAATGATTTTTTTTTACACAACAACCTGCACCATCCTTTTCCAAATGTGCCATTTCAGTTTCTACTGTATGTAAATTACCTTGTGCTCAGCGACGCCCACCAAAGAACAGCAGATCTGAGCAACACATCAGGAGAGCTTGTCCATCTTATATGAGGTGACATGGGGGGGGGGGGGGGTAACTTGTTTAAGTCCTGACCAATATAAATAAGGAAAATGAAAGGAAAGCCAGACATGTTTGTACATTCACACTGGAGACCAATTTAAGTAAATTTTGCATAATAGGCCACCTTAAATAAGAGGAAAAAACATGCTGGACATGAATATGGACACACTGGCACTGTGACCTGATGAGTGTTTTCAAATAAACATTTTAGACCAATGTCTAGAAAAAATAGTGCTTAATATTTACTAAATATTTTGTATAAAAATACTTATATATTTAGATCTGTGTAAAAAGTCATAAGCTACTCCTCATTCGTACCAACACCAGATTAAATTTTTTGGTAGTCTTAAAGAATAGTTCTCCAGGCTTCCTGAAGGACTTTTTTGCCTCTAATTTTCGGCAATTTTTGTTTTTATCTCTTATTTTCTGTCCAGTCCCAGTCAGTTTCAGAGAAATGTTTTTGTTTGTTAAGCCACACAGTGACTTATGAATCATTCAAACATAAAAAAAAAAAAAACCTAATCTAATCAAGCATTACCTAGTGAGAAACAGGTGCAGATGATAACAGATGACCAGGCTGGTGATTAGTCTACTGGTGATGGGAAATGAGGTTGCTGCTGGGGTAGTTACATAAACAACCAATTTTTATATGTATCTTTAGGCGCTTTGCAGCCTGTCACGGTAAATCATTTGCTCCTGTTTTAAATATAATCTGCGTCATTTAATTTAATATCTAGAAATGAGGGGAGGTTAAAGACTTTTGTACAGTATTGCACCTTTAAATGTCTCTACATATAAAGTAAACATTGCTATAAAACCTTCGGTTTTCTGCCTATTCAGAAGTGTGTGGGCGTGTAAGTCGCATAACAGCACTGCTGTCTCCACAGCTGTCTAAATTACTGACGACTGAAGTAAAAAAGCTGACAGAAATAAAAAGTAGGAATCTTTTCACAACATCGCTGCCTATATTAAGAAAAAGCAGAACTGTTACTAACCCAATGCTTATAGTTGGCTGCTCTAGATCAGTATTGTACTGGATAGGATGTTTATAAAGTGATAACCAGGATTTATGTTTGGAATTTTTATGTTCCTAAATAAATTAAATATATGTAGTGGCACATATGGTTCTTTATTAAATTTTAATTATGTAATATATTAAAAGGGTATATATTAAATAAATATCAACTGAGTAAAATAAATATTGAATAGTACAGTACTACATTTATTTATTATTTTGCTACAACATCCTAAAGGACATTATAGCACAGGGTGCCAATCTATCGCAGGGCACACACACATACACTCACTCACACACTACAGCATATTGGGAATTTGGGAACGCCAGTTAGCCTAATCTGCAGGTCTTTGGACCGTGGGAGGAAACCGGAGTCCCCTGAGGAAACCCATCAAGCATGGGGAGAACATGCAAACTCCACGCACACAGAGACAGGAATCAGGCCTGGCTGGGAATCAAACCCAGACCCTGGAGGTGCAAGGCTTTTTATCCATTCCGTGTCAGAAAGTGTCGACAACCGAGCCGGTTCCTGTTATTAACGTACATAAAGGGGACTTCTACAGGTATGTACTGTAAAAGGGGTCTATAAAATTCACCTTTTAGTTAAAAATTATAGAAACAAACATTTTTTTATTTTTATCCTTTGTCCATCTTTGTACAGGCCAAGGCATAAATCAGTCAACTAGATTTTCCTCCTAATGTGACCTCACAAGAGAATGTAAGAAGATACCCTCTCCCAGCTTGTTATTCAGCTTAGCTGTTCCCTGAAGGGGCGTGGCTCAGCAGGAGCTCATTTACATGAACACTAAAACAGCATGTTTGAAAGCAATGTAAAATAAACGGTATTTGAGGTACAGTATGGGAGAAACCATTATCTGAGTGGTATTTCATTTGGAGCCTTAACAGAGACCTTGCGGAACCTCTGAGACCTTCACTATTGTGCAAAAGTCTTGAGCCTTGTGCCTTTTTTTTTTTTTTTTTTTTAATGTAGTCTTGATGAATAGATCTCTAGGCTTCCTGAACTACTTTCTTGGCTCTCATTTTCAGCAGTTTCACTTTAATGAACTTTTTGTTTATTAATTAACACAATGAACCTATGAATCATTGAAGCATAAACACATCTAAATGCATGAATCAGTGAGAAACAGGTGCAGATGATGACAAATGATCAGGCCGGTGATTAGTCTACAGGTGATGCTGAATGCTGAGTGGTTAGAAGAGACAAGAGGGGAAATGAGGTTGTTACATAAATTCTTAAATCATATCTTTGGGCACTTTGCAGCCTGTTCTGGGAGAACATTTGTTCTCATTCTTTAATTTAATTAAATATGAAGAAATATGGCATGGTTCAAAACTTTTTCACTGTACTGTATATTAACTTATTAAAAATAGTAAATCTTAGTAAGGGATCTTTAAGCCATTCCTCAGCAATGCACTAACGATGGAGTCTCATTCCATGAATGTAAAATAAGTATCACACTGTTTCAATAACTGTATGTTTTAATGCATTTGTTATCAGTAGTATTAGTAAGTACATCTGTTTGAATTAGAGTGATGGGATTTGAATTGCATACAGCACTACTGTCAGAGCTGCTGTTGTAGGATATTAATCAATGTGTTCTGACCAACTGAGAATTCAACAGCACTATGGAATAAATATGGAATAAATTCCTTTATTCTCAGAAATACAGTCAACAACCAATTAGCAGTTAATCCCCGCACTGTCAGATCCACACTGTGAGCATTAGTTAGACTTTTCCCACTTGTAAAGAATTTGATTATACAGTTTGTGAACTTCCAGTGCACTTCATGTGGTCTCGATAGGCACTCCTGTAACTCAATGCTTGCTTATTAAAATCAGTGAGAAGGGCAGAGCAGGCAGGCACATCGCCATGGAAAAGTCATTATGTGGAATTGCTTTGTCATAGTACCTCATTCCTACCAGTGACAATAATCAACGCTACATGCTCTGCTTGGGCTGTGGGGCTTTGAGAATTTTGCAGCTGAGCAAATCCAATTTGTCAATCATGTGCGAAAATAGAGAAATATAAAAACTTAATAAAAAAAAAACGAGCAATATTTTGTACAGTTTGTTGTAGTGTTACACAAAGTCAGATCATCAGTCAAGTCAATAAGACTGTCATCCATATCAGATCCAAAGCAAATATATGCTTGAATATACACGGCGATTAACCATGTTATGTTCTTGTTACATTTGACAGATTATAGTGCTCTTTGACATCTAGTGGAGAAGATTTTGTTAGAATGCCTTTAGAACTATATTTCTACAATTTTAGTCTCAAATATCCCTGTGCCATCACAAGAAAAAAAAAAAATCCATAACCTGGTCGTTCAGTACATTCAGGTCGTCAGCTGATTTCATTTTATTGCCGCATAACATTGTTTATCTTACAGTAGATCTGACCAACTGAAGTAACCTCAGATCATAACACTTCCTCCAGAGGCTTGTACAATGGGCACTATGCATAATGAGCGCATCGCTTCATGCACGTCCCATCACTCTCTCATCAGACTGCGTGACCTTTTTCCATTGCTCCAAAGTCCAATCCTTATTCTCCATAGCAAAGTGAAGCACAAGTGGTTTTCTTATCACCACACAGATGTTTATTCCCAATCGTGTGAGTTCTTACAACCTAACTGTGATTTATTTATATATTTTTTTAAGATGCAACACGACTGCATTGTACAGACGGCTTTGCTGCTATGGTTGGATTGCTTTAACTGTAACAATGTCTCCATACACATGCCTTAAGAGATTTTCAATGATTGCATTTTTAAAACAATGCAAATGGCATTGTAACACAAAACACTCATTTCATATGTGCAGTATTTCTACTAAACTTCTCAGGTAATTAGTAGAATTAGGATTCACACATTCAACACATTCTCAAGGTAAACTGTTGCAAACAGCTTTTCTAAAATCAAAAGGGAGCAGACTAGTGCAAATATTCTGTATAAGTTATTCATTTGCATTATAAGCCGTACCGAGCCCCGAGGTGATGTGGGAAGTCATACTGTACATCATAAAAAGTGGTGTAAACCTCTGTAATAAAACAGTAAATGTGTAAAACTAATAAAAGAGCAGTAAAAAGTAATAAAAAAGCTGCAGATGTGTGAAAACATTTGAAAATAAACTGCGGTACACAAACTGACTTAAGGCGAAAACAGCAAAGCCGTGCAAGTCCTCCTCTCCTCTGCTGTCTTTCTTAACATGGAAATTTGCAAACAGCAGTCATTTCAATTCAGCAGCTCCTGACCCAGCAGAGAATTGTATATTTCGAGAGTAAGAGCAACTGTCTACAGTGTTAAACAAATGAAAATCAGGTAGAGATGCCAGTTTGGAGCAAATGAAGTCTGCTAGTGGAAGAGCTCCTGAGGGAAGACCTGCATTGCTGGCTTTAAAACGAGATGCCTACATAATTCAACTGCCTTGTTTGGGACTTCACTAAAGAAAAGTGAATGAACAGGAGTAGTAGCTTATGGATGGGGAAATGATCGAGCTTTGGCGTGCTGCAGAGGTCAAACCGATTTGGAAATCTGGCTACCAATTTAATGATGATGGCTACCAGTTTAACTTGAAAGCCCCTTGTTCTTTATAAACTTAAATATATATTCTAGTTTTCTACCAAGTGTGGTAGAAAAACGTCTCGGGTTACTTTGCTGTAACCCTGTTCCCTGAAAAAGCGGGAACGAGATGCTGCGCGAAAGCGCTATGG
>JAOTRS010000001.1:16239517-16259639 GCA_028565755.1 Dinotopterus cunningtoni | reverse complement strand
CAATAGTGTTCACTTAACATTTCTTTGTGCCCCCCCCCCCCCCAACATCTGTGTCTTATTAGGCCCCCCCCTTCTAGGCACCACAATGTCTGGTCCAGTTTTCATATACAGTCACATTCCATATTGTATACGTTAGACACATACATTCATGCACATACATATCAGGCCCACTAGCTAATGCCAGTTATATCAATGTTGGGTACGTTTGATTCTTTATAAATGATCCTTCCTAGTTCCTGGTCCTAGTCTTAAGTTTCTTAGTTTAAGCATAGCTTTAGTAAACACACCATCAGGAACTGTGTTATTAGGGATATACAGTACAGTATGTACAGCTTTGGTCACCAAATAGTACACACACCCCCCCGTCTGCTAATAACCATTCAAGAGCCTGTCTATTCTGCCATGTCATTGTGCTTGTTGCAAGTAGTTGTTCTCCTAACGTAATTGATCCATTCTGTGTTTTTATTCGTTGTAATCCAGACCAATAGTGCTTCAAATCCTGATTTAATTTTCTCTTGCTTTAAATTAATTTGGAATACCCCTGGGTTAACCAATTGAGTCCAAATATACATTAGGATCTGGTTGGTAGGCTCTATCATCCAACTGCATCTTGCTAATTTCCTGACATAGTCTTACTCTAGTACATATTCCTTTCCATCCTACAGGTATAGAGGCCAGAAGGTGCTCTTTTCCACAAACACAATAAAAATCTGCCACTACTATTGTTTGACCTTTATATATCTCTATTTAGGGTGGTATTATAGTCTGATTTTGTATAAATTCAGTAAATTTTTATTCCTTTCTTTACCTCTTGGTCTAGATGCATTGTTCATATAACAGGCACGTCTGATTGCCAGGTAGTTTTTTTTGTCGAGAAACCACATAGTGGTATAGTTTCCTGTGAAGTGTCCTACATTAAGAGTTCCTTTAGGTTTAGGTCTCTCAAAGTAGCTTTTTGCCTTAAAATGGCAGTAATATGACAATAAAGTAATATAGTCTAAATACCTTATCTAAATGCCACAGGTTTCTATAAAATATATCTGATGATTGTACCCAAAGATTCTTTCTTATCTGTTGCTTCTATGGAATGCTGTAACTTTAGAAAGCCTTTACCGTAGTCTTGCTCCCTGTCAGCCGCAGGTTGTTTGTGTCTGTCAATCCCAACGAAGAAAATGTGGCTTCAGTTCCTGTCAGAAGGAGGCGTCCCGTTTATGTCATGCAGTCCAAGTGAAAAAGCTGTCTTCTGTTTTTACAATGAAGAGCCATGCTGCATCACATCGTAAGCCTGATTTACAGTAGGCTTCCATGCCAAGTCCCCAAGTATACCTTAGGTCTGCGTTGCCATCTACCCTGGTAATGCATCAATTAGAATAAAATAGTGCATCTGGTAGCATAAAAATGTCCACCTTCTTCTTCTACCCCTCCATATTTTAACTGAATTGACCATCTTCTCCATCTCTTTTCTGTGTTGCAGCAATTTCAGTAAAAAGAACTGATGTATAACATCTATCAGCTCTGATTCCAGCAAGATCCTCTCAGTTTCATGCTTCATTGTTTGAAGTACGCCAAAAAATACTCGCCAGACAGTGGCAGAGAGACTTGGCACAGGGATTCAGAAACCACGCCACGGACTAGCGCCTGGACGGTGTTCATGTTTCCTCACCACCATTGTCTCCGGCCTGCTTGCCATGGATAAACTGCTGAAGCTATACATTTTTTAAAAATGTCATTTTTTTATATCTAGAAAAATCTAGACTCAATAAAAACTTCAGAGTGATAATTCCCCATCATATGGTCGCCATGGCATCGCATCAGCTCACTGCAACTGTTCTACATCAGAAGCATGATTATGTATCATTATGGATCTTGCACTGGATCACTGAGATTATCATGAGCATGCACACTATCACAGAAGGACAGAAAGCACTGCTCTGTCAGGTCCATTTCCCAGAACACACCACAGTCTAGAAATATGGCTGCCAAAACCTACAATGCCCAACTGTCTCTTGCAATGTCATGTTCAGGCACCAGATTTGTGATCTCTCTCTCTCTCTCTCTCTCACACACACACACACACACACACACACACACACACACACACACACTGGTGATGGGTTGTTCATGAACGATTTATTCTTTTTGAATGAATCTTTAACGTGACTCAGAAGGATGAGTAGTCTTGGAGAGTGATTCGCTCATTTCTACTGGGCGCGTATGCTCAAAGCATTGCAAAACCTCCGTAGGTTATGTACAGGAAACACAAATGAGTAGTTACCTTTAAGTCTTTCATCCCAATCATTCATTCTTTTGTCACGTGACTAATAGACACTATGCAGTGCAGTACACTGGAAACAGAATTGAGCGATTCTTCTCAATGAGTCTTCTACTCCCAGTCGTTCGTTCTTTTGTCACGTGACTCCCATAGACGCTATGCAGTGCAATAGATTCAAAACAACAAACGACTCGGACCAGAAGATAAGAGAGATGAGCTGCTCATTCTGTTTATCATAATATGTCCTTAGCTGCATTGTAATATTTTTATTACTGGAACTGTAGCTAAAATTTGTGTATGTAGTTGTGTTGGGGTCTGTTTTTTGAAAATGTAACATTTTAATTTTATTTCTGATCAAAAGAACGAAATGAACTAAATGATTTGAAGAAAGATTCGTTCATTTTAATGAACGAGATTCAAAGAACCGATTTACTAAAATGATTCAAACTTCCCATCACTAACACACACACACACACACACACACACACACACACAATTAGTCTCCAATTACCACTCCCCCATAATAAGCACACTTTTTAGTATTAAGTATTAAATATTACTTGGTGGTTGTTTTATATTGTCACTGTCGGATCTCGTGTAGTAGCTAACATCACCTAACATTACAGCATAACTGAGGTAACCCATCGTGAAACCATTGTAACTCTGTTAATGGACTGGTGATGTGCAAAAACACATTTTCTGTCCAAAGGAGTCAGGAAGTGTGTGATTGGGTTGAAATAGAAAAAGGGTTAGTGAGTTAACTGGTGTTAGCAATTTTTGTACATATTATATAAAACTGTAGGGGAGCTACTCAGATACAGTAGCACTACACGTTTTAATAATAGTAGCTAGTAGCTTGTGAGGGGTATGTTCGAGACCGATGCTATACACTCACTGCTTTTAGAAGTACTGGATCGGCTCAGCTCTGTGGTCTTGTCTCTTATATGCCAAGCCTTTATAAAAGGGTGAATCAAAAATTACGAGCACCCCGTTATAATAAAACTTCTGTTCTTATCAGCGCTTTCTGTTGGTGTGAAAGTGTTACATCAGTTCATTCATAACTGTGGTGTGAGCAAAAATGGATGCTCCACTTGTGATTTACAGTACATGAAAGTAGAGCAGAGTGTAGTTCTTCGTTTTTTGTGGTCTGAGGGTATACCTGATGCCGAAACAACTCATGCAAGAGCATAAACAATTCAAGTGTTTGAATATCTGCAATAATTTTTATTTTTTTTTAATGTGGACCGATACTCTACTCTAAGGAATGAAATTTCTTAAAGAGAATCATTACAGGTGACAAGACATGGATTAATCTCTACGAGCCTGAGAGTCAACGGCAGAGTATTTAATGGAAACATCCTCAATCGTTTGGTTCAACAATAAACAGTGCTGGTTACATTGAGATGCTTATTGAAGCTCTGAAGCTTAAACACAGAGAACTGCTATCCAAGGGCGTCGTGATCTTACATGACGATACACATCTGCACAGTTCTGCCCACACTGTCGACACTGTGCTGGTTTAGGCATCCTCCCATATAGTCCTGATCTCTATCCATCAGACTTGTACCTGTTTGGTCCGCCCTCCAAGGACGAAGAGGCACTTTTGAGTAAAAAAATTATGCATTTGTCATTTCTTTAAGTTCAAATAAATACTAAAGCCTCGTAGTGTGTTCTTAACCATGGTTTCTGATCTGCTCTGTTTTCCTGTTTGGTTATGATTTTGCTGCTGCTTCTGATATCCTACTTGTGAATTCCTTGACCTACAGCCTGTCCTTGACCAAGTTTAAGCCAGATATTTCTTAGATTGGTTTGCTGTTTGTCAGCGTTAATGAAAGCAGTACCCGCGACCAACATGCACGTTAAAATATTGCTCGGTATTGTTTCTGTTAGAGAGCCATTTTCAGCTAAAAATAAACAGAAACTGCAGCAGCATGCAGACGTTTCTCATTCTTTTTGCCAATTTTGACAATAATTGGTAATTTTACACATCAATCATCAAACTAATAGGGAGTGGCACGAAACTGGGCGTTTTGGCATCTCTCAAATTTGATGGTCACACTCAGCTGGGTTCTGCACATGCCCACATCAGGCAAGGCCGATTTAGCCGATTTACATTTTTGACAAACTTGGTTGTTTTCTCGGAATCAGTCAAGCGTGCGCACAGCCGGCTTAAGTAAAAACTGTCTCCTTTTTTTGTTATGTCTTGCACCAGAGAAAAGAAAATAATGCATTTAAACGACACCAACAATGAGCCTTCCCATGCAGCAGGTTAATTCTCTGTCTCTAATTACGCACTCTGTCGAGCACTCTGGGCACGTCCTGATGGAATGATTATCAGTTTCAGGCGTCCTGAGGCTTTAGGGAGCCAGAGAAGGCGTGGAGAGAACCGCAGGCTGATCTCAGGAAGGCACTGCAGGGGGAGGCGGGGGGCGGGAGTGACACAAATCGCTAGCTACGTCAGTTGCCTGAGCCTTAACATCGCAATCAGATCCTTGTTGCTTTCATCTGGAACAGCGTGTGACAATGGGAAAAAGGAAAGGATGAATGTAGCACGACTGGCTAATGACTAGACAGATCTACTTTCGTCTTTTGCTTGAGGAAACACATTTGCGAGTACAATGACACTGCTAATTACCTGACTGTAAATGCTCATTCCAAGCAGGTTCCGAGAAATTCAGAGCAACAAAAGGTGATTCTGATGTTGTGTCAGCTAGGTGAAATGAGCAAAATGGCAATAATAATGATATTGATAAAAGTGATTAACAGGCAAATGAAATTGGGTTTTCAAAGACTATATGAAATGGATAAATCTTACAGATAGGGAGAACAATTTTAAATAAGGTCTCAGGAGATTAATTTTGATTATGAGCGACTGTCCGCAACCATTCAACATAAATTATCCAGATTTTCCACATTATTATTACTCATTTAGAATGGTTTAACATGTGCAATGAAAATTACCATGAATCGTCAGTATTTAATGACTACATTTGTAAAACCTTTTCAAATATTTAATGCAGCATTCACATATTCGATTTTAAATATTGATATTAAATGTTATTTCCTCCTTTATGTGCAGATATTTGTCCATTTTGGGCATCCGATGATCATTTTAACAGCAATTTAATATACACGCACCGACAATAGATCGTAGGAATTAAATTAAGCACCATTATGATTTTTTTTTATCACTTTCCCAGAGTCACTGCATTCATTTAAAACACTGAGTCACTGCTGTATTCAAATTCAATATACTGTAACTTGTTTTTGACTGCATGCGTCCGTTTAATAAAGTGCGATCCCGGCTCATTACCGATCCTCTGCTTGTTTAGAAAGGACCAAATGTTCAGCTAAAGAATAAGCCTTTATTGGATTAACAGGCTAACATAGTTCTCTTCAGTAGAGAATATGAAGAAAATGCTGGTGTTCCTTTCAGACTGTGGATATTAGTCAGACAGATTAGGATGCAAATCTTCAACAACAGAATGGTTTCCTCTTATCAAGTCCTGCAAATGATAAATGTTTTTATGCAGTGGAATTTTTGCACTCACTCATCGTCTATCCTGTATAAAGGGTCGCGGGGACCTGGAGCCTATCCCAGGAGACATAGGGCACGAGGCAGGGTACACCCTGGACAGAGTGCCAGTCGATCGCAGGTCAAAAACACACTCACATGCTCATTCACACACTACGGGCAATTTGGGAACGGCAATTAACCTAATCTGCATGTCTTTGAACTGTGGGAGGAAACCGGAGAACCCGGAAGAAACCCACCAAGCATGGGGAGAACATGCGAGCTCCATACACACAGAGGTCTGGATCAAACCTTGACGGGAATCGAACCCGGACCCTGGAGATGCAAGGAGACAGTGCTAACCATTAAGCCACTATTCTGCCTCCAACCTTTATGCTTCTTAGCAAATTCAAGATTGTTATATAATTATTAACTTTTAAGATGATACAAGTAATGCTACTTTGTCAATGAGAATAACAGCATGGCAGTTACAGCAGCTTGTTTCCTTACATGAGGGTGATATTGTCAGACTTGCTGGCGAAGCAAGAGAAGTGAGAACAGGGAGAAAAGCCCAAAGTCAGTGAAGTAAACAAGAAACAAATGTCTAACAATTACGGCAATTGATGTTGGCTGGTGATTGGGACAGATTTCCTTATCAAATGACTTTCAGGCTTAGAGAATGTGTAAGTGGAGAGAAGACATCACCTAATCAATTCTAATCCATTTTTTAGTCATTTATTAGTCACATTTTTATGGTACATGTGAATGCTGGTAAAATACAATTTGAAGGCTCCAAATCTTACAGTATGCTGCAAAACTCAAATGTTGCTGAAAAGTCTTGGGTTTTGAGTGCAGGTTAGGGCTTGACCTTAACTGCATTCTGAACTTGAGCAAATGCACTGATCTGATTTACAGAAAAATAACAGTCAAAGCAGGTTCTTTTTTTCTAGGGTTGTTCATCCTTTGGAGGTTATTCTAGAAGTCAAGTAGCTAGCTATTCTTTTATATTGCATTGTCTGATGTTAGAAGCTGATTAGAAAAGCCATCACAAGACTGACCCTAGATACAGTACACTGAAGGTAGAGGCAGATGAAAAAAAAAAGATTAAAATCTTGAAACAGATTAGAGATGGCATGGCCTTTATGCGTTTGGGCTACTGATTGGAAAATTGTAAAGAGATGCAATATAATGCATGGTTCAGTTCTTGTAAAAGGTCTTGATCTGCAGCTGCTCTACTGTGTCCTGTTTTCATTTTAAGTAATCCAAATCAGAATAGGTAAAACATATTAAATAAATAAATAAATAAATAAAGAAAGAAAGAAAGAAAGAAAGAAAGAAAGAATCTTCCAGCTAACAATGATCACAAATTCCTCTTCGAAATGCACAATGCAGTCTTGGTCCTTTTCCTGTCCCTGTCCTTTCATTGGTTCTCAATACCCAGAATATTTTTTAAACTGTTGATTCATTTCACCAAGTGCTCTAGGAGACATTTTCTTCTCGTCACCAGACTCCACAAAGTCTTCTAACAGCATGCTACATTGTACAGTATAGAGGGCCTTGTACTGTACTGTATATATAGGAGGCTGGTTTTCTGACAGTTTTAAAAGTTGAACTCAAACTGCCCTTGTTAGCTACTGTTTTTTTCCCCCTTAGACTGTCTGTCCAATATATAGTAAATTTATTCAGCAAAATCTTATTTCCAACGATTTGACCCCCTGTACCAACCGTGATTCAGAAATCCTTTATCCTATATCATAAAATCCTATATCATAAATAGGCTTTCTGATGTGTTCTCTGTTGCCCCAGGCTCCCATCCGTTAAAGTATCAGGAAAATTCAATGAAAATGCAGATAAGGAGAGCTCTCTGTGATAAAAATACAATATCAAAGAAATGTACTGTATGAGACCAATCCATTGTGTCTGTCAGGAAATGGACAATGTCAGTTGACCTTAGTTGGCAACTGCTTCTGAGGTGGGACGAGGGGAGTTACCTCTTAAGTACAATACTTCTTCCCACAAACTGAAGGCAAGATCTAGCACGAGATCTGCTTCCTACTTTCTGTTCTGTGTTCTGTTTGCATTTCTGGGTATATGCAAAGACTTTCCTCTGTACTGAACCTGATTATCCTTAATGAGCCAGTGAAGGACAAAATTCTGGCATTCTTCAGATCCGTAACAGTTATCATATGCTTTAGACAGACCGTTATAGATTTTGTCCAGGATCTAACCATGATTATACTGTAGATCACCAATAATATTGTTCTTACAATTTCGTTTTTGTTGCCATCCGGTATTAAAATAATCTTACCTAAGCAATGGCAAGGTTTCTCCAGCCAAGTTTAATTACAAGGTAGCATTCATTTATTTTGTAACTAAAAAACAGTAGCTCCATACCCAGGTAGCTAACACTAGATTATTACAGTATATTGGGTACAGTATATGTAAGCAATATTACACAAGAGGGAGTGCTGATGTCTGTCAGCGTGCATCTGATGGGGTCCTTGTCGAAGGCATTACAGCCATCCTGATATACAGCACAACCATGACTGTGATATTGCTGTTATACAACAGGTCCACAAACACCATTTACTATCAATGGATTTAGATTTTTTAATTTAATCTGTTATTTTGTTATTTTGAGTAGTGTCCTTGATCAGGGATCAGGGAGCGATTTGGGATTATGCCTTGTGTTAGGAGCTAGTTAGTTTTGTAGCCGTAAATAAAAGAACACAGATGGTTTATAAGTGATCTTTTAAGATGACATAATGTTATCAGATGTGTTTTCTTGCTAAGAGTGCTTGGTGATTGGTTTTGAATGACCTACGTACACCCAGGCTGTGACAGACAGTTTATGTGATTACTGGTTATAAGAACACCTGGGCATGGAGTAATACATATTGTTAAACATCCCAGTGGTGTTAAGTCTGTTATCACCACTTGTGGAATGGCTCTCATCCAATCAGATTACTCGGTCAGACCTAACTGTTGCATAGTGTGTACTATAGTATGTGGCCAAATTAGCTAGATAGCTTTGATATATTACTCTGTATTATTCAGAAGCCCAGGTTGCTAGCCAGCTGCAGTAGGTACTGTAGCTAAGTAAGGAAAGCTACTGTAATATGTATCCAATACACACCTTATACACAACAAATTAAGTAAACAATTTTTTTTGTGTGAATTTAAAATCCGTTTGTGTGTTCATTAGCAAGCTGGTTGACACTGGGTGAAAGATTTTGCTGGGTTCTTTCCATCTTTTGTTATCCATCTAATTAAAGTTATCTAAATTATTGCGGTAATGTCCCTTAAATTTTGCTAATGGCTGATCAACTTTAAAACCACATGGAAATCATAAAAACGTACAGGTGATGTTGCACTCGTACGTCCAACAAGAATTGTATATATATATATATATATATATATATATATATATGGTCTAAGTATTAATATCTGGAATAGTAAATTCATCAGATAAGGAAATCCTTCGAAGTGCAATCTGGCTTTTCAGCAGCACTGTTCCGCAGGCCTTTACTGCTGATGTTATTTTGCAATTACCGCCCGGCAGTAATAAATTTTTAGCCACAAACCCCTACGGCTCCCCATCTCTCCACTGGCATAAGTGCCATTAGAGCTTCATGGATCTGGCCATAAGAACGCCTGACAGGCTAATCAATTTTACAGGCTCCCATCTTTTATAGGCCTGTCTGCAAGAGAGTAACGTAATGAGTCCACGATGCTGAAGTGTAAGTTTACAGACAAGAGCATTGCAATGGAGGAGCTGTCCCAGCCATCCATTAGCAAATAATGGACTAGGGAGGAGGAGAAAAGCAAACAGAAATGCAGGAATCACCACTGCTGCATGCAATTCACCATGTGTCTACCGATTGGAGAGGGTTGTGGTGAATCATCCCCTGATGGAAATTGAAACGAAAGTGTGTCAGGGAAGTCATACTTCATAATTTGTGTATGTATTTTTTTTTTTTTTTTTTTTGGAGCTGTCCATGATTCACCTTTTAAATTTCAGGATTTATTTTGGAGAGAAATAGATCAATCAATCAATAAAATCTCCTCCATAAACTTCATTTTTTCAGTGTATGAATTACATTTATTAAATATATAGAGTGAAATCAGATAAAATTAGCCAGATAAGACTGAGAATTTGGTCAATTTCAGATTGGGGTTTAATAGCTTATTACTGTTAATAAATTCATATACTGTAGCTACCAGAACAGCACTTTACGTGTTTCAATTAATTTGATTGGATATTCTATGTGCATTGACATGAATTAAACTCTTTAAAAATTGTCAAAAAGACTTTCCCGTAGAGGATAATACTAGAAAAAATCCTAATGCTAGGAAAAATTCTTAAATTTTGATCCAAGATCCTTCTCTTCGAAAGTAAGATCAAGCTTACTTTTGAAGAGAAGCATAATAAAAAAAAAATTCACCTGTACAAACAAGCTTCTGAGACTGTAGGAGGTGTAATAGCGCTAGTCAGAACATTTATTTCATGGGGTTTCAAAGTTCTGTGAATATAGAACTGCTTTCTTCCCACGTCTCCTCACTTCACCACTGTTGAAGCGTCTCACCCCCAGGAATCATTCTGATGGCACCAAGGTGCTATAAGAAATTCAGTCTCCTCTTGGTTGCTTCTCATATATTCCAACTCACTTATCTGCTATTCTATATGTTAGACTCATGAAGACATGATTTTCCCAGTCCACCAGAGGATGAGCCATTCATTTTGCATGGGAGTTTAATGGATGTGAATATACACTACTCCATTTTCCATGGCTCATCTGACAAGATGTATCATAAATGTATTATTAATGCTACTCTTTGTCAAAAAAACATAAACATTTTGCCCATTTTTCTCATTCATTTTTCCATATTCATATCTAAAATGAATTTAGGGAATAGTTTGAGTGCATATTGTGCATTGGGTCTACAAATGAGTGCTGTCTACACACATGCTTGAATAAAAGAGATCAGGGTTGAAGAAAATCTGAACTTTTGTACAAATCTGTTTACATTTAAATAGGGGTTTTGTTTTCACATTTTAGTTTTGATGTCACAAAAGAAAGGCAGTGAAGTGGTTAGCACTGTCGCCTTGCACCTCCAGGGTCCGGGTTTGTTTCCTGGACAGGCTCGATTTCCGTCTCTGTGTGCATGGAGTTTGCATGTTCTTCCCGTGCTTGGTAGGTTTCCTCCGGGTACTCCGG
The DNA here is from genome assembly GCA_028565755.1 of Dinotopterus cunningtoni. Classification (NCBI taxonomy): domain Eukaryota; kingdom Metazoa; phylum Chordata; class Actinopteri; order Siluriformes; family Clariidae; genus Dinotopterus; species Dinotopterus cunningtoni. The sequence continues at coordinate 16,248,634 of JAOTRS010000001.1, read as the reverse complement.
TTTTCACCTACTGTCCAAAGACCTGCAGATTAGGCTAATTGGTGTTCCCAAATTGCCCGTAGTGTGAATGAGTGTGTGAGTAAGTGTATGTGTGTTTGCCCTGCGATGGATTGGCACCCTGTCCAGGATGTACCCTGCCTCATGCCCTAAGTCCAGGGAGCCCCCTGCAACCCTGAATACAGGATAAAGCGGTATAGACAATGAGTGAGTGAGTGTCACAAATAGAACTAAACCATGCTAGAAAGTCATAAGTGCGTCATAAGAACAAGACCTCTGGGGTGTGCTGTGGTGCCAGGATGTTAGCAGCAGATCTTTTGGGTGCTGTGGGATTGGGTATGGGGCCTCCATGGATCAGACTTGTTGCTCCATGGATGCTTGATCAGATTGGGATCTGTGGCCAGATCAACAACCTTGAATTCTTTGCCTGCTAAACCCCATATGTGGCATGATATAGTGCACTGAGTATTCTGATACTTTTTTTGTCATAGCCAGCATTTACTGTATTCTGTAGTTTGTACTGCATTGGCTTTTCTGTGGGATTGGACTGGACGGGCTAGCCTTTGGTCCCCACAGGCATAGAGGATACTTGCCAATGATCCAGCCATCAATTTATTGATATATAAGTGATACTGATGTAAGTCAATACACGTGTTTTAATGTGTAGAGCAATACTTACTGTATGTTATTAAAAAAAAGGTACACCTATAATTATACAATATAAAATAAACCTCATTTCAACCAGCTTAACTTAATTGTACAGTTGGGGTAAGGAAACATTTTAGGCCAGCACTTATTAAACACTATTTCTGCAACGTACATACTCTAAATAGCTCAGAAACTGGAACACACGAGTAGTGTGATATTACAAATTTCTCTTCCACATATTCCTAAATCAGCCACGTAATAGAACAGTAGGGGGACATTGGCCCGGAATCGTCCCATGGTATCATCGCACATCTTTTAAGAATTCTGTTTGAGCCAGTGAAGAGCTCGTCTCAGGCCTCAGCATGTGGTTGGATTTGAAGGGTTTCTGTTACAGCGCTCTCTCTCTCTCTCTCTGTCAGTTGAATCATGCAAGCGTGACAGAGAATGCAGTTTACAGAGGTGCCAGCATTGCTAACGAGAAAATCCTAGCAGGCAAAAGAAAAAAAAGGAAAAAAAAAAAAGAATTTTACCTTCAGATAACAGTGGATGTATGTCAGTGGATAAAACAGCTCCATGTTAACAATATAAATGATAAAACATGTATTGATCGAACTGATATTCATGTGTGATATGTGAGTGTTCGTTTAGTATATACTTTTTTAGGAGAAAAAAACATGCATGCATATTCACATTCTGATGAAAAAAAAAACAGATAGGAGATGTGTGTATCCAAACTCGGATCTTCTAGAAAGTGATAAAAAAATGTGCATGAGTAAGCAAGGTTTAACTTTGGTTCAACACATGTGCATCTAAAATAAAGCTGGAAGGTTTAATGTGGGGCTTACATGAGAAAATGGCCACATTTATTAAAAGGAAATGCTTTTTGAAGAATGTTTTCATTCTATTTATTCCAAAGCAATCTGCCAGTACTACTAATTTATAATTTATTTTAATTGATACCTGGCATGTTCAATAATGTGGGACAATCCATGAAACAGGTGAGTTCCTGTTATACAGTCTTTTAGAAGCTTCTCTTCTTTCTTTCTCTTGAACTTAATAAGACACAAAAGTCTTATTAAGTCTCGTGTTACCAGGAAACCACAAAGCACTTTGTCCTGAAGACCATCCCATGTCTGAAAACTTAACTGCTGCTTCTGTATTCTCTAAACTTTTCTTTTCTTTCTTTTTTAAAACCCTTTCAGTCATAGCAGAGAGATCACATTCTTTTTGGCATCTCTCATCTCCCTTGGAGAAGTTCTTCTTTTTCTTCTTCTTCACCATAGCATAGCTTACATTTTCATATAATACCTTCTTTAAATTAGGTCCTGATCTCTATAAAGTCTTTTCTGTATATTTTAACTTCTATAATGTTTGTTTTTTTATTAATCAATTCAAAAGCCAATATTCCATGCTCAAGTGTACTGTAAATGAATGAAAGTAATAAAAAAAGTATACAAATGCAATGCACTACACATGGAACTGCTATTTTAGCATTTTATTTCTGGTCATGAGTTAGGTTATTCAGCAAGAAAACCACTGAGGCACTAACTTATGCCTTTCTTTCATTTATTTAAAAACAAAAAATTCATGATGTTTTTAATCAAAATGAATACAATTTCCAATCCATTCAATTTCCAGAGCCCAAAACATTTAAAAACGGTTATTGCAACATAATTACAGCTAAATATGTACATAAATCAATAAAAAAATTAAAAGAAATCTGAATAGGAATAACAAAACTTAACAAATCAAGTGAAACAACTTTTTAGCTTTGCTTGCTAAATGGGGCCAGAGCTGTTGCTTTTCTGACGGCTGCTCGACCAGGCTGCCACACACTGATTATGCCAGAAGTGATGAATTATTGAGGAAACATAGAGGAGAGAAAGAAAAGTTTTTTTTCCCCTTCTCTCTTTTTTTTGCAACAGGCCACCTTGTGCCTGCAGGGTTTTCCATTGCAGAAAAGCCTGGTGCTTCTCTATTATCTTTCTGTGGCTTGCTCCTGTGCATGTAGACCTGAAATCCACAAACCTAATGGGCAGAAGCCAAGAAAAGCAATAAATCTGCAGGCACTTCATCCACAGAAGGATCACTCTCTGAGGATGGATTGCGTTAAGCTTGTCTGATCACCTCTTTTGCTGTTGCTTTATTGTTACAACCTTTTTTCTTTTTTTTTTAAAGAAAAAGCTATATATATATATATATACTGTGGCGTATCCTGTAGACGGTCCTCAGTTTTAAATTTTCTGTTTATGAAATATGCTGACTATTGAAACAGCAATCATTCATAGCATCTACAGTCTCTGTAAGGTAACAGACATGTACTGTATTACCAAGTATGTCTAAGTAAGTGTTTTGTAGCTTGTATTAAAATGCAATTTGCCCCTTTATAGAACCTCCCGCCCTTTTTGAAGTTAATAAGACACACAAAAAAAAAAACTTTTCCTTCAAAAAAAAAAAAAAAAAAAAACACGTGTTACAAAGTGCTTACACTGGAGACTCCTTCCTGAACTGATACATAAATGTCTTCCCATCTTAAATAAAAGCCAATCAATTAAAGTTAATCAAAAATCACTCCTTATATTACAGTATATCAACAGAAAGAGAACTGCATTTAAGTTCTTAGGTACTTAAGTCTGCCCTGAAACTGCTTTAAAGGACAAATAAGTCAGATAATCCGGTCGCTGTGGATAAAAGATAGGCTTTTACGGTCTGGTACTGCATTAGAAAATTCAGTGGCGGTACTGGAAAGAGGGGAGAGCAGCTGCCTGCCAAATCCCTTTAGTAAGAAAAGAGCTAAGAAAACAAATCTGCTAGCGTTATAGCATTTTCAACAACACACAGTCTCTTTATTAACTGCTTTTAAGTTGTTCCGATTCGCCTCTGAACCGTCCGATCTTTCATTACTGTTAGTTAATGTAAGCACGGCTTCTGCCAAGGCCCTGTGGCTGACTGATATCCAATGCTGTGGGGTTTTGTCAGGAAAATGTTTGTTACAAAATCTTCCAAGTAAAATGTGTTGCAGAATAAGTTGTGATGGTTTTATTCCAAAAACACAGAGAGAAGCTCAGAGAAGCTGTGTGTGAGCCTCTGTAAATTGTATGTGACTGCACCAGCGCATAGTAAACAGTGCCCACGAGAGGGTACATTTGATTTTGTCAATTTTCACATAAGTGTTTTTAAGGTTTCGCCTTAACCATTAAAACAAATCTTTTGCTATACACAATGTCAAGTGTTTCTAATTTCTTTCAACTTAATACCGGTATTAAAATATTAAAACTTTTTTTTTTCCCAAGGATGCATGAAGATGAGAAGAATGAACGATATCAAGTGATGAAGGTTGCGTTAGTAGTACCGAAAAAAAAATTCAAACTACTTTCACCATTGTCTGTTGGTATGAAGCTACTAATATTAACGCCTTAGATCTTTAATTACCTTCCATTCAGAGGGTTTGTTTGTTTTCTCCATTGAATACTTGTCCAGTGCATGAAACCAATAGGACTGGGGTTTACTCAGCGCCCGAGATAAACACTGTCACATGGTGGAGGTGAGATTTTATATCGTGCTCCAATGAGCTTATGGAGCTCCCTAACAATGTTGTGTAGCTGTAAAAGCAATAAAAATAATAATAGAAAATTGTCTGTAAAATCATGAACCGTTCAATTAAATTTACCAGATTAGATTTTTGCACTGGTGTAAATCATCCGGTGGGTAGCGTTTCCATCTGACAGCTCCAGGTTGCCTAGTTACTGTATGTGGCTTTATCCTGGGTTCTTGTTTGCCCACAAAACTCTCATAACTGTGCTCTAGGTGGATTAGCTGCTTTAAATTGTCCTTCTTTGTTAATGTGATTTTTTTAAGCCACGTAGTGACATATAAATCATTCAAGCATAAAACCATATCACTTAAGGCATAAGGCAGTGATAAAAAGATGCAGAAGAGGACAAATGATGGCTGGGCCGGTGATTAGTACACTAGGGATGCTGAGTGGCTGAAAAAGACAAGAGGAGAAATGAGGTTGCTGCTGCGGTTGTTACATAAACCACCAATTTTAAAACTGTATGTTTAGGCCTGCCACAGTACAACATTTGTTCCTATTTCTTTAATGTAATCTTATTTAAAGGAATTTAATATAAAGAAATGAGAAGTGGCTCAAGACTTTTGCACAGTGCTGTTTGTGGCATGATGTCCTTAAATGAGGGCAAAGGATTTTGGCACAGGACTTTATACTTTGCCAACTGAATTGCATGATGAACAATTACACAGCTTTTTCCATATTGAAAGTAGCTAATAGGCTTTTAAAATATTTTTTTATGTATAAATTTACTCTACATGTTATTGACAATTTAAAATAGTAACTTTCAATATTAACCAGTTACAATTCGTGTTTGAATAGATTAAAAATAACATGACTGTCTACCTTATAGATTAGTAAATAATTAGTCTGATAGTTTTTAATGTAAGATGAAGCTCATGATCGCAATTATAATGACAACAAAAACAAAGAAACACCTGGTGCTACTCCATGTATTTAGCGGTTCCATGCTGCCGCGCAGTGATAAACATGTGACCCCAGAACAGCTGGCATGCAACCCTTAAACATTTTCAACATGCAGCCTGGAACAACTGTACATGAAGTCACTACACGTCACATACAAACGGGGCTTACAATGTGCTGATCTAAAATACGTGCATGTGCATCGCTACACCTTGAACACGACGGTTACTTCATCGCTGATTCCAATGCAGATGTTAGGACACCTGTCCACCTATTGATTAGGGATGAGTGTTGAGAACACTTTTGGCTTAAGGTATCACATCTCTCATTAACCTGTCATTATCTCTTGGCACTGAAGAGATTAGGGCCACTATCTCTGCAGGAAGTGAAATATGCATACAAAACCTCCTCTGGCTTGCACATGTTCAGCAGCAGGAAAGTCACAGATGGCAACATATTAGTTCTTAATAGGGCACAGTGGCAGCGAATTCCCTCTGTGAGTACAATGTCTCTGACACCGGCACTGACAACTTGGGAAAAGGTTATAAAAGCAGATGAATTATGTATCAAGCAAGGCTTCACCCTCAGCTGATGTGTTGATACCCTGCTCCCTTGTGAGGAGAGAAAAAAAAAAAAGTTGGCATAATTTCTCTATTCATTGCCGGGTTTTACAGGACATTAAACTGTTACTTGAACCCCGACTCATGGCCGCATGAATGACTTACTTACAACTAACAAGCATCAACAGCCATTTTACTTCGATCTGCTGTGAAAAGCCTGTCATTCAGAGGAATTCATCAATACTATACTTGGCACTTAGAGCACTTACAAGCCTTGAATGTTGCTCAGTTTGAGGTTCGAGACTTCAGGTTGACTACAGATCATAAAGCAGCCCTTTTCCCCCCGAGGAGTATTTGAGGAAATTTGAAGCAAAAGAGCTGTGAAATTAAAATGCCGACCTTCCATTCAGAGAAACTGTCTCATGCAGAAGGAGTGGGTGACACTAATTGTAGAAATGATTCATATGAAGCAATGAACTTTCTCAAATGTAACCCACTTAATCTGTCTTCAAAAGGAGAGGCATTAATGCAGCACTGATCGAATAGCACTCTTAATTATTTATATGAAAAGTATATGAAGGGGAAAAATATGGGGGTTATTTCAAGGCACAGAATAATGCATTTAAGTTATTTGGATGATGTTAGTGAGAGCTGTATGAGATACAAATATTTTTACGATAAGACCTAACCTCATTTAAATGAAAGAAAGGCTGACTCATTTAAACACCTGAGGACAAAAAGCTGCTTTCTGACAGTAACCGCCCCCAACGTTAAAAGAAATTTAAAACAGCTGAGCTTTGTTCTGTAATGATAAAAGAAAAAAAGAAATAAATAAACAGCCGAAGGTGATGCAGACTCAGAAGAGACATTAAAAGATACCGAATGCGAGTTCATGCACCCCTTTTAAGTACTATTTCCTATATCTGCAGTTCTTGGCTGGATAGTAAACAACATACCCCAAGGCATTATCATTACAAATAACCTTATTTAAAAGCCACTGGATAATCGCTGATTCTTGCAGCTTGTGTAATAACAGCGACGGTAGATATAAAACAAATATAGCCGTAAGCATGTGGACACCTGGCTATCACATCCAAGATGGTCTTCCTCTGAACTTTTCTAAAAAAGCTGTTTAGAATGTCTTTGTACTGTAGGTTGTAGCATTAAGATTTTCCTTAACTGGAACGACAAACACTGTGTACAAAAACAGGTACAAATTAACCCTAATTAATGCTTTTGAGAATCAAGAGGATTTAGAGGATTTAGAGTTGATGCTCCATATTTATTCTCATGGTTTTGCAATGGGACATTCAACATGAAGGCACATGAGTGCAATAACCAGGTGTCCACATAGATTTCTTATGGCTATGTAGTGTAGATTTTATAAATACAAGCTGTATTCTACTACTTAGTGGTAACTTCAGTCATCTACATAACCATCCATCCATCTGGGTACCTCTGTAGGCCAAATAGGGAACATGGAGGCCAGTGGTAGCCATTGTACAGTATTTATTCCCATTTTGTACGACCATGGTAGGACCTCCGGTCAACATTCCCACACACATTCACACACTACGGGCAATTTGGAAACGCCAATTAGCCTAACCTGCATATCTTTGGACTGTGGGAGAAAACTCACCAAGCACGGAGAGAACATGCAAACTCCATGCACATAGACCCGATGCGGGAATTGAACCCAGGACCAAAATGAGTAAGTTATGCTACACACTACCTAGTGCATAATTCACTTTACAGTCACTATCACTTATTCTTGATAACCCACCTTAGACAAGTGTATTCAGTGTTGTCTTTAGCCATTTTGTCTGCACTGTCGAACATTCTCCCTTATGTTTACGGTATTATGCAAATCTCTAGAACCAAGCTGATATACACCATTACCATTATTCACTAAGACTCTTGCACTCCAATTTGCACAATTTAGATATGGCTAAGCCTGGATGGTCTTTCCTATATTGTATTGTCTATTCACATTGCGCCATACATGGATCCTGTTTACCACTGGCTCCCATAAATTCTTGTTATTATCTGAAAGCAAAGCTCTGGAACTTGCTGAAAAGCATTTTATTTCAGTAAATATACTTTGCCTAGCTACTTTTGTGACAAATCATTCTTGACTTGACTTAAAAACCTGCTTCGATTACCAGTATGGAACTTCTCAGTCTTACAGAATTATAGATACAAAACTCTTACACATTAAGACAATTTGCTCTTTCATAATAATATGTTATTATATGTCATAAATAAACATAATCAAGTCAAACAGTGAGCATTTAGAAACTGACAGCTACAGTTGTGTAGTTTGTACTACAGCTGTATAATGTATGCCTAGTCTATTAACTTCTAATTTCTTCTCCAAACTCATTTATGTTCATCACATTATAGATTATAGTGTATAGTTACACTAGTACCTTTGGTCAGCTCTCACATTACCCTGTGTCTACTGACTACATGTAAAGTATACAGTGTGCAATCGCATTTTGATGTAAATTTTTGGAGAGGTATAGTGCATTTTGGACATTACGGCGGCAGGGTGAGAAACTTATAAGCTGCATGGGATAGACTCCAAGCCCCTTGTGACCATACATAGGATAAGTGGTATAGATAATGGATGGATGGATATTGAACATTGGGTATTGTCTAAAAAAATTGTATTGCTTTTTTTCTTCATATTATCTGTAATCTAGAAATAAATTCTATTTTATGATCTTTGTGTGTGAGATGTGTGAGTGTAAATGCAGTTAATGCATTGTGAAATATTTGTCTCCTACAAAGCTGACCAGCAGAATGATACTGTATATAAATATCATGATGATTGATAGATAAGTACACAATGTTACACAATAGATTGTGTTGTTACTGTCAAGTATATCATAATATGTTGATACATGATAGATGACCTAATTCACATCAGACAACATTAACTACTTTATTTTGTCTGGACTCTGTAAGTGAATCAGTCTAAAGGATTGGTATAACATCACAATGACAATACAGGCAGGCGATCAAGGCTTTTGATTCAACAGAGCTGCAAATGCTCCTAAAAAAAATTGTGATGGGTTAAAGAAAATACTTCAAAGTACTTCAGTAATTTAGAGAAATAAGACATAGTCTGTGTTCAAATAGTCAGACAGTGCTAGAAACCTTTGTTCTTCCTATTTGGTATAAAATGAAAAGAAAGGTTAAACAAGAAAAAAGGGAAGAAAAAAAGCTGTTATCTGGCATTATAAGGGCAGGACAGAAGAAGCTGAGTTAGAGAAGAGGTGTGAAATTTCCTGCATGACCCTTATTTAAAACTTATAATGGAGATCCATCAACTTAGAATTTGGAGATTGATAGAGAAATTAGTTAAGCTAAAAAGTTTCAATGAATTTTTATCATGTCTGTGACATTATAATA
>JAOTRS010000001.1:16199689-16210936 GCA_028565755.1 Dinotopterus cunningtoni | reverse complement strand
GATAGGGTTAGATGGAGGCAGATGATTCGCTGTGGCGACCCCTGAAAGGGAACAGCCGAAAGACAAAGAAGAAGAAGCAGTATGTTCCTAAGGGACTAGTGATTAGCACTGGCCAGGAAAGGGGAATAAAAAAAACTGAAATATGAGCATGGATGGATTTAGATAGAGAAATATATGTAAATGTTCCGAAGTCATATTTTCATTTGTATTGTTCGTTTTTTCAAAGTTATCTCAATGTCACTGAGGCTCTGGGTTGCTGATCAGAGGGTCTGGAGTTAGAGCCACACCACTGCTGGATTGCCACTATTGGGTCCTTGGGCAAGACCCTTAACCCTACACCCTATACAACCCACCTACTGTACTGTACTGCATGCAAATGGTGGTCCCAAGCAAAGGTTAGAAAATGGCAGGGTTGCTTCAGGCAGAGCATCTTTGATAAAAACCTGTGCGGATCAAATGATTGGATGTGGCAACCCTTGGATAAAAGGGACTAAAAAAAAACTAATTTTCAAAAACAACCTGATACCATCAGCACAACATCTGTATCATTGTGGCAATGTTACTGTAACCAATCTCCTGGGTTGCTTCAATTTGCATAGCTTGCTTACAGAAAGTATTGAAACAACCCCATTAATATGAAGTTAATTAATAATGTTATGTTAATAATAATTATCATGGCAATTATCTTACCAGTAAATGATTAACTGTTTTTAATTTTTGTTCTTGAAAATAATCAAATATGGTATTTTTTATATTCCTAAAGCTTCAAATGAATACATCCCACCCCACCTTCTGATAGCTTCAAGGTCTGGTTTGTGACTCTGTAATATAAACATTAAATGTAAAGTAAGTGAGTTATCTTCAGTGTGATTAAAGCTAGGATGTGCAAGATATTTCAGCTGGTTTCCCCAAGGCCATGCAAATCTTTTAGCATCACCAACCAGGATTAAATTAAATAAACAGCTATTTTTCCTCCTTTCTGAGTACCTCGACATACTTGCTAAAGTAATAATTCCTGATGGTAATATGGGTACTATGGCACTTCCGTACCAGGAGGTACTATGTTATGTAACAAAATATTTTGGTGAATACCATGTACTTATTGGGTAGCACAGTGTCTACCAACTTTCAGTAGATATGTAATATGGTATATTTGTACATACTGTACCATAGTAGATATGTTAGTCCATACTAATGGTATGATATAGTATAGACAGCACCATATTATTGTATGTAATAACATACAATATACAATGATTTTTAACAGTATCCTGGGACGTGTTCCATGGTAGAACCAGGTACCAAACTATAGTACATGTACTGTTGTATCAGAGGATATAATTATGTCCTACTGTACAATGTGGTAAATTTCCTATATCAGCAATCAAGTACCATGGTACTGTGAAAATACCATGGTACCTAAACTATGGTGAAATTAAACTTAGAAATATCATGTGAAATGTTGTTAAATGTCAACATAGCTATCATGACACACTTAATAATGCTAGCATCTCTCATTTAAACTTTAATCACAGTAATTAGATTTTTAAAACTACACGTTTTGTCTAAAATGCCTCTCTGCTTTGCTCCATCATCTTTTCAGAAACATGAAAACAAACAAAACCCCTTAGACATTTAAAAAGAGTGTAAATAGTGCCCAGGCTAAATGCTACATTCCCAGAATGTTGATGTTTACTAGACTCAATGTCCCATACTTATTCAAATGTACAATTATGTTGTTAAGTGAATCCTCTGCCACACTCAAGCACTATACACAAAACCTAAATGAAAACCCTTGACATATTCATCTTCTTTTCCGTCTGTGCCATGAAGTCTCAGGAAGAAAGCAGCCAGTAGCCATGCTCCATGGTGATAACGCCCCACACAATATCCACAACAGTACATTTTCCAGCAATTAATTCTAGAGAGCCGAATCGCGCCATAAAGCCAGTCTGAAATGGAGCGTTGCCTCTCAGGGAGAGCAATGCAGAGGGGGAGAGGAAAGGTTTCACTCGTCTTTTCTATTCCTCTATGAGAATGAAATGCCTAGCAGCTTCCCGAGGATATGTATCAAACCCTGAGCCCTCGCTAGATAAATCGGGAAGAACTGAGCCAAATCTTTAAGTGTACAGGACCAGAGTATATGTGGACATCGGAATTGCATCGATATTTATTTGAAGGCATTTGTGTATTTGTGCGTGTGTGTGTGTGTGTGTGTGTGTGTGTGAGAGCGTGTGTGAGTGTGTGTTATTGTTGTTTTTCTGCTGTAAAAGTTAGAATCAGGTTATGAAAAAGTATGCATGTCAGTCAGTAAAATATGCTAATTATAAATCTGACTGGGTTCGCCTTATTACTGATGCAGAACAAGAGCCTTATTTTCACTCCAGCCCCTGAAGAATGATTGTCTTTTTTTTCCTCTAATTCCATAAAGCCCTGGTTATATTAGCATACCACAAGAGCACAGCGGAAATAAATAAATAAATTTTAAGAATCTTGCATTTACGTGGCTATATCCCCCCCTTTGTCGCACCCAGCCCTCCCTTGTTTGATTAATGTAGCTGCGGAATTTCCCTGTAACATAGTGGGGAACTAAATAAAGGCCGTGCTTAGATGTGAGGAGAGTTTGATGCCAGCCTTCTCTGTGTGCATGGAACGCTATCTTGCCAATAAAAGGGAGTGACAGCTGGTCCTGTCCCCATGTATTGTAGTGAGCATTAAAATCCATAGGAGTCCTGCAGTTCTGCTGAAAGTAAATAAGGTTTTGAGCTTTTCTTTGTCTCATAATGACGTTTATGTAATCAGTTTTAGGTTAATTGTGAATCCCGAGTGCGCATTTAGTTCGGGCGATACAAGAACGCAATTAGTTCAGTCAAGTCAGCTCATCTTTACTGTTGTTGGCTCTGCCGTGTAGAAAGTTGATACTTAAACAATATCACACGAGCAAGAGTATACTGTATTGAGTATCAGCATGGCTATGATTCAGCTTGAGGTAATTATAGCTGTGTGGCTTTTTAGTATAACCACCCTCCTATACTGTCTATCTTGTGCAATGCACACACACACCGATCAGCCACAACATTAAGGCTGTTACCATTAAAAGCACCTAGGATTTCGGTTCCCCTTGTGCCACTGGCATTGGCTTCTCTGTGGGATCGGGTCATACAAGCTAGCGCATCCGTGGGCATGGGTGAGCCTTGGGTACCCATGATCCTGCCACCAGTTTGCTTGTTTATACAGCAGGTGATGAACAATGTTGTATAGCTCCACCTTGCACTGGTGTTAATGTTATGGCTGATCGGTGTGTCTACACCAGCTTTATTATAAATAAGAGTAAGTGACATTTCATATACATAAGACATAAGACATAAGTAATGTAAAAAAAAAAATCTGGTCACTATGTTCATTTTTGCTCGGCTAGTGGAAAAAGATCCCGAAAAACAATCACTGAACTTGCTAGCTAGCGAGCTTATAATGATTTGTACATTCTTGTTAAAGATTGTTAAGGTAAAATTGGCCTTCTTTTTTTTCCTTTTCACCTTCATCTGAGCTATCGTATTTTAAGGCAAAAAATATTTTTCTAAAAATTATCTGTTGGATAATTTCTTGGAATACCAGTCAACCAATCAAGTTAGTGGGCCGGAAATATTGGTTGTATAATTTTGTTTCAAAAACCATGAAGTCAAAATTTTAAAAAGTTCAGTAATAACACACTACAGTTTATTACCAAATAAACAAAGTGTTAAAAGACTTGCATTTATTAAGGTTTTTCCCCATGAATTGATAACTCAAATAAACAACAGCTGTATTGAATTCTGTTAATTGTCAGTGAATAAAACTGAAGCCAATACTGAGCAATGAACATTTTAATTAAAATTCACATGGAAGTAAGCCAAAGCAACGTGTTTCATGGTTTAAAAAAAAAAAAACTTAAATGGGTTTGTGTCCTGTTGTTTGCCATTTTGAATAAAAAGTCAAGCACCAAAGTTCAGTGAGCACCCATAACATTAACACAGGCTCATTTATGCCTGTAGTAAGCAAAAAAGCCTGTCTGATCCAATCCCACAGAAATGTAGCAATGTAGCAATTTAGCACAACTCACCCAAAAAGTCAATGCTGGTCATGATAAAAAGGCATGAGAACACTGAGTGCAAAAAGGCTTGCTGCACAGTGCCCAACAGGCAAAGAGCTCAAGGCCACCGATCCAGCCTCCAAACTCCTCACCCTGCAATCCACAGCACCCAGGATCCACTGACAACACCCTGGTGCCAGACACCACAGCCATCCACTAGAGGTCTTGCCCTCATTGCCCAAGAGGCTATACTGTGGCCCAGGTGGGATATACTGTAGGGGGTATATTGTAAGTTTTTGGAACCTCACCATCACTCCCATATGTGGTCCTTACTCTAACTATTATTGCAAAGAAAACACACAATTTGTCTAGAATGTCTCTATGCGGGAGACTTATACTTAAAATTGTCTTCACTGGACCTAAAGTGGCCAAACCTGTTCCAGCATGATCAGGTCTATAAAGACATACTTTCCCAAAGTATGTGTGGAAGAACATCAATGCCTGAGCTTATTAATGCTCTTGTGGCTAAATGAGCAAATACCTATGGCTCTGCTCCAAAATCTGGTGGAAATACAGAAGAGTAGAGGATAATAAAGTAGCAAACAGGGACTATAGTAAATCTACTGTAAAATAGCACCTGTTTCCACTAGTTTTAGACAATATACATTAAAGTATCTCAGACAAATTTTGGTCAATTTCGCTGATTTGCTTTTCCAGATAATATATTAATACTTAAAATGGGACAATTGTAAATGAGCCAGTTTGGGGCCATTATTCTCTGGTGATTATTTTTGATAAATTTGTTTGGATGTAAGCACTACTGGATATCAATTGGCTTTACATGAACAGGGTAATGTTGTTATCATTAGAGACCTCCAGTTTGTCAGTGACATTACTTAATTGACATATGTCCAGAAATGATATCCCCTCTAAACTGTAATTTGTTATAAAAATAAAGTAAAAAAAAAAAAGACAGAAACTGCCTTAACCCTTAAAACGTACGCAAATCCATCCCGGCAACATAGCCGTACAGTACATACGGTATACAAGGAAATTCTTACAGTGTGTGTCTTCAGACATCATACTATGTATTTTGGTTTATAAATATATCCGGGAGAAGTAATCACTAATTTTAAAATTGCATACATTTTACCGCAACCGAAATATGGAAATGACATCGCAAAAATAACAAACCAGATGCTCATATTATTATTTTTGGTCATAGAAACAACCAAAAATGACCATAAAAAGCAATAATATATATCTGTGCTATTTCCTTTACAAAATATATTTCCTTTATTAAAAATATTTAATAAATCATAGTTAATAATGCAAAGAAAGGCTAAAAACTGCTCTGAGCTTTAAGGGCTCCACATTCAGTCATCTTAAACTAGCTCCTGATCAACGGAACCTACCGCCAGTGACCGACATTAACTGAGCTGGATTACTGTGCAGAGGACCTACAGTACAGTCTGTTCTCTGTGCCTACAAAATGAGTTTGCACTACATAAATACATTTTTCATTCAGCGCAATGTGTGGTATCTACACTATGGGAGTGCCAAGCAGACCAGAGACTTCAAGGGTGCTCAACTTCTGGGATTCACACTAAGGGCTTTAGCGAAATGTGAGCAGATTGGTGAGAAAACAGGGATGGGACAGAACCTGGGCATCCTTCCCATCAGCTTCTTCTGCTTGAGTGGGCTGCAACAAGCAAAGTGTGCAGGCAGAACCAACATGGGCTGAGTCTGAAATTCCTAAGACTTCATATCAGCCAAGTCATAAAACATTAAGGGAAGTTAGGGGTTAGAAGTAAAAGCTTCTCTCATGATTTCAGACCTCTAAACGTGTTCACAGGGTGTATTTCAGTTTAGCGTAGTCAGTCCCTTTGAGGGAAATTCCTATGGTTTTTGTGTGGGATCAGGTTGGCTGAGTCGGAGCCTAAAAATATGTTGCAGTACCATGGGGGAAATATAAGGAGCAGCGCATATGGTGGTTTCCCATCTCTGCTCAGGCTTGCTTTGGCATTATGCAGGATAACACAGTGTGTGCATAAATGTGTAGTTAAAATGTCCATTATGAACTATGATTAATCTTTCAATTCCATGCACGTTAGGAATTTACACACTATCCTTCCATGCATAAAGGATTATTACTTGATATCAAGGCGTTAAATTTAGAAATTTAGGATCAGTGTAAAATGTAATGAGATATAAATTATTCACAATGGACAAGTAATGTGTTGTAAACAGATACAAATAGCAATACGAATTTTGAGTCATATTGTATTTATTTATTATTATTATTTTTCCATATAGCTTAAGACAAGATGTCCTTAGGGATTGCGTTCCTTCAGCACGGGGCAACAAAAATAGTTGAGTGAGTGAGACCTTTTTTGACTTTGATACAGGCAAGAATGTGTGGCCAGATATGAAGCTTATAGGACAGAGACCACGATCATAATGGTTTAGCATATTTAGTTTGGGGGAAACTGACCTTTTATAATGTAGAGAAAATGGACAGTGCCTTTTACTGCTATGGGGTTTGGTTCACTCTACTGTCTGCTATAAAATGTTTAGCATTACCATATACAATGATATGTGGGTTTTGTTTTCATGCTGTAGCCTATTTGCAGGAGAGTATCTAGTGTTATTACAAATTCTGAAAAGCACATACATATTTTATTACATGTGGATGGTGCTTCAGAGTAAATCTGAGCAGTATTTTCATTGCGCATCTGTTGAGGTCATATATTGCTACACTTCCACCTAGATCCCATGCTACCCATAACCTTGGAACCTTTAAAAAATGGTTGTCTCTCTCTTTTTTTTTTAATTAAAGATGCATTTTTTTCTTAGCACTAACAACTCTTGATTAATTATATGATTAATTTGTCTTTATCATGACTTTGGTTATTTGCTATGCTGATTAACTCAAGGACAGCCATTGCAAGGGCATGCAAGCTATCAGCTTTTGGCACTTAAGTTCTTTTTCTCAATTTTTTTGGTTCTACTGGTTTTAAGCTCAATGTGCTCATAAACTTAAATGCATTTTTTCATACTGTATATTACCCACATATTTGTATGACAGCTACTACAACACTAATAGGTCTTTTACTAATGTGTCATTTTTATTTATATTTTCATCTGAAAACACATCAGATGTGGTTTTTCTTTTTGCATTTTAATTATTCTATAAATGAGTCATTTATTTTATGAGTTTTTTTTTTTTTCATTTGTTCAGAACGGACATTTTCCACACCGTTATTTAGAAATTAAGCTACGGTATATTTAAAAGTGCATTCAGATAAATCTGTATTAGAGTGTTGGAATGTTAATGAAAAAAGTCTTGAGCAACTGTGTTAACTCTTTACTCACTCACTCATCGTCTATACCGCTTTATCCTGTATTCGGGTTTGCGGGGACCTGGAGCCTATCCCAGGAAACTTAGGGCACAAGGCGGGTGGACAGGGTGCCAATCCATCTCAGGGCACACATGGCAATTTGGGAATGCCAATTAGCCTAACCCACATGTCTTTGGACTGTGGGAGGAAACTCACCAAGCACGGGAAGAACATGCAATCTCCATGCACACAGAGAAGGGAATAGAGCCTGGCCAGGAATCGAACCCGAACCCTATAGGTGCAAGAGGACAGTGCTAACCACTACACACGTGCCGCCGTGTTAACTCTTTATTTCATTTTATTTCATCTTTTGATAGTTTTGTAGAATATTAATTTGCATTAATCTCTACCACTTTTATTCTGCTTAATTCAGTTCTTTTCCTACAGTTTTGGACAAATATAATATGCTAAATGTTTTCCTTTTTCTGGCTTACTGCCACAACACCTGCAAAAGTCAGACACCTTTTTGTGTTAATTAGATGTGTATGAATGGAAATTAAGGAATATGATATGTAATTAAGAGACTAGTGGGAAGGACCTTGTGTCTACACACGATCCTTTTAACTAAAGTGCACACAAATGGACTCGATTCAACTAAATATGTGACGTCCGCTGGCAAAATGATGCACCATAACTAGTTTAGGAGTTTTACAGCAAACAGGGGTTGAATATTTGTCACAACTTTTATATAATTATTTTCCCCCATACTTTAATATTTTAGGCAATTGGAGGAGGTGGGATTGGTATGAATACTTTCTACAAGGCACTGTACTTGTATTGTAATTAAATTTTAATTGTAATATTGCGATTATGTCATGTGACTAAAGGTTGTGTCATTACAATCACTTGCTGCGAAGTGTATAACAGGCATTGGATAACAGAGTGCCTGTTGGGTATTGACCACTGAAGTTTATTCATTTTCTGGAAGCCTGAAAGCCGTCATTGCCAAATCATCCGCTTTTCACTACCTTCAACCGTTAATTACACTAACTGTCAGTCTCCAGATCAAAGCTAGTTCTTTCAGTGGATGGAAGAATATGTGTTGGCAGCAGAGTTGGGAGGTAACTGAATAAATGTACTGTATACAGTATAGTTACTGTAATTAATTACATCTTTCACATATCTGTAATTTACTTGTGTAGTTTTATTAGATGATACTTTTCACTTTTACTCCACTCAAACATTCTCAAATATCTGTGCTTTTACTACATTTCTGCATGGTGTAGCATTACCAGGGTTAACTCCACATTGGTGTGGAGTATTTAAGGCAGGAAGCCACCTTCTGACTATAACAGCATGCATTTATTGCTCTATGACTTGCTTTGCTTTCAAGACACGCCTAATAACGTCACAGGTGTTTGAAGTCTGAAGCGGAGCTGGTTGCAGACAGTGATGTAAAAAACATGTTCACAATCAGGAAGCAGAGAGAGTGAGAGAGAGAGAGAGAGAGAGGAGAGATTTGGGAGATTTGACATTTGAGTTAAATTTGAAGGTGAGTTTTTCTGTACAAGTACACAAGTAAATGGAGGACTTCTATTTTCACTTGATTAATATTTGCCCTGAGGTATCTCTACTTTTACTCAAGTACAGGACTAGCCATGCAGATGTAGGCATGAGGGTGCAGCTGATATTCAGTGCAACAGCACTCCCTCTTGTGTGATATTGCTCAAGTGTGAAATTGTAACACAACAAAATATTATCCCACAGCTTTGACAATAACTAAAATTTTTCTTAATTTTTATTAAGTGCAAAGAGGCTTTCCAGGCCTGCACTAGTACAATACTGTATGTTCTTGTCATAAATCTACAGATTAAGTTTTGTATAAAAAATAATAAAAAAGATCAGTAATACACTAAATGTGATGCATCATTCATTGAATAGGTTTTGTTTGTTTAATTTAGCATGATAACACTTCTAGCAAGGATATTTAGCTCTGTCAGCACGGTCATTGACTGACATATGAAGAAGAAGATATGAACCTCAGGGTAAAGTTGCCATCTGCATTACACTCATTAAAACCAAGAAATCATTTTGTGCAAATGGGCAAAGCTAATACTTTTTGCATTCTAATGAATTTGGAACCCAAGCATTGTTTACAGCTTCTCCAAATAGTGTATTTACAAGATTTATGTCATTAAGTGTGGTATTTTTATGGTTTTTTTTGGGGGGGGCGCTTGTGCTGATCTGCTAATCTGCTGTGAGATGACCGAGACGCATTAGCATTCCACCCAAACTTAGCAAAAGGATAAAGAAAGCCTGCTAGCTCCTGCGGAGGCCAATTCAGCCCCCATTGATACGGCTGGCAAACAATAAAGAGGGAGCACTCCATGCATCTACACGCGCATTTGATCTAGTGAGAGGACGAGCAATAAATTTTACATCAAGTTGAATACCTGGGCATTGATGCTGCGAATCAGTGGCACCTCATCTGAAGCCCAGCTTCAATTTTATTGGCACTCTAGACCTGTGGGGAATTAAATTTGTCAGAGCGCCCACAATCCAAGTTCAGCTTTAAAAGGCAATGTAAAAAATAATAATAATAATAATAAAGAAAAAAAAAAGAAAGGAAAAATGAAGTGTGCTATGAAGTAAATTCCATTCACTTGCCAATTAAAAACAATTGGGAAATGAACAAAAATACAGCTGTGTGTGTCATCTTGCAGTTTCATGTTTCTTGTGCTATTTTAAATCATTTGTATTCAGGATCGCACTCATTTCTTACAGCGGAAAAAGTGCAATGATTCCTTTATAAAGCTTCGATACCATGTTCCATGTTTTAAGCCACCTTAAGGGAAGGATGTGATGCAGAGGCTCATAACATGTTGAACTTACCTTAAATTCTTAAAAACATCGGATTAGCATTTATTTGTAGAACCTGACATAAAATTTCTATTGAACATCATGTTCAGAAATCATTAAAAAAGTTGTAATTATAATGTGCCTTTAATATTTGTTCTTTATTTTCTCCCCAATTTTATCATCTATCCAAACTCACCGCCTGTCAGTGCTGCTCTATAATTTGACAGCTACCAGTTGGGGAGGATGAAGTTGAACATCAGCCACTGCTGAGATACTTGAGTCCTGTCCCACATCTTTTCAAACTGTTCCTCTTGTTACATCTTGTTACGCTCAGAGGAAAGTGATGTCTTCGCTGTTTCACATGCATGACCTCAGAGAGGCCCATGATTGGCTAGTGTCGCTGTGATTGACAGGTGGGATATAGAGAGAGTGGATACAGCATTTTAGGGATTCAAACTCCAAAAGACAAGGCGCTTTTCTGTTTCTCTTTACTATTTCAAGTATTTCAATAATATTCACAATATCTTAATTTCTCAGCCATGATATTTTGAATGTTTGTTAAAGCTGTGAATTGTCTAGCTGAAGATCTGATTCAGGTTGATTTTTGGACATTTTGATTTAATTCACTAGCACTAATGTATCTTTTTTTTTTCTTTTTAAGGTTTGAAAGTATTACTGTCTAACATGCAGTAACTTCTGTAACTTCTGGTGTAGATTTGATTTAAATGTCAGGTCCCATGCATAATATTTTTGTCCTGCCAATCTTCTGCTCCACACTCCAGTCAAACTCAAAAAAAGAAAAAGCAATAATCACACAAAATGCAAATATTTCCATAAGAAGGAAGTGGTTTGTATTTTATTTAGTATATTTTTTAAGGAATTCATCCATTTTAAGCATATAACATTTTAATCTTTACACAAATATTCTAAAAAATGTGAATACATTCAAAATCAAAAGTTGAACTACTGATTCAGTCA
>JAOTRS010000001.1:16183998-16196814 GCA_028565755.1 Dinotopterus cunningtoni | reverse complement strand
TAAAAGGAATTACTAACTTACAAAGTACAATTATAATGACTTATTAAATGAGCAAAACAGAAACCTCCCAACATATAAATTTATATAACAAGCCTCAAATTTATTTATTTTTTAAAATGCACTGTATGAATAACCAAAACTGTTCTGAGTTTAGTTAATTTTATTTAAAGATCTGGAATATTGTGTAACTGCATCAAATGCACCGTTAAATGTAGAACTAGAACATTAGAACTCAAATCCCACAAACCATGTTTGGCAGGCTTAATCGCATGCATCCTTCCCTCTGCATCTTGCCCCTGCCAACAACGCTTTTGTTTCCCTTCGCTTCCTGTGCCATGGAAAAGTGGTTTATTTTTCCCATCTTACAGTAGCTCTTAGCTTCCAAAGGCACAATTTCAATGGCCTCCTACGAACACCAAGCCCCACACTTAGGGATAAAAGCTCAGCATGGTTTGTGACTTCCACCTGCAGTGCGTTTTGGTTAATCTAAGCCTACACATGCCCCGGATCAAGCAAAATCTATGTGAATAGAAAATGGTTTCTGTTCTAGAAATGGTTTCTGTTCTAATAAGCAAACCCACTGTTTTGTAATTGGCAGTAGAGAATTTGTTACTGAGTCATGATCATGAATCATAAAAAAAAGTGGATTTGATGTTTAGACTATTGACAAGTTCAAGGTTGAATCTGGGTGAATTGAGTTTATATAAGTGAAGTATCTTTTGAAGTGTGAAATGCCAATCTTAGGTCATACAGTATATGATGTAAAGTAGTAGTCACTCACTCGTCTTCTATACTGCTTTATCCTGTATTCAGGGTCGCGGGGACCTGGAGCCTATCCAAGGAGGCTTAGGGCACGAGGCGGGGTACACCCTGGACAGGGTGCCAATCCATCGCAGGGCACATACACATACTCACACACTTATTCACACACTATGGGCAATTTGGGAACGCCAATTAGCCTAACCTATATGTCTTAGGACTGTGGGAGGAAACCAGAGTACCTGGAGGAAACCCACCAAACACGGGGAGAACATGCAAACTCCATGCACACAGAGCCGGGAATCGAGCCTGGCCGGGAATCGAACCCGGACCCTGGAGGTGCAAGGCGACTACACCACACCAAATTATTTAATTTACCTGATTTAATCATGAGCTGTGCTTTTTCATTATCTTATTAAATTCAAGAGAAAGAAAGAACAACAGAAGATAACTGCCTTGTTACCCTCATATAAATGAAAGAAAGAAATTGTCCTAATATTTAATTTACATAGCCCTATAGCATTGCACTAGATACAGCAATTATTACCTCAGACCCTCAAGGACGAAATTCTGTTAAAATCTGCCAAAAAGTTAGATGGAATTGCAGTCAGGAATTGCGCTAAAAACACATTCTTTCTTTGAAATGCACACCTCTGGGTATTCTCAATAGCAACAAATTAGCAGTAATGAGTGTGAAACATTGGATTATATTCACTAAGACATTACATTCAGTTTAAGGTGTGACAACAGTGGAGTCTACTTGTATACTTACAAAATTAAGTCTTTTATCTGTATTGATGTACAACAAATACACCCATTTATATAACCACTACTTCTGTCCTATAATATTATTCATGGTCATTTATTTCTGTTTAAGGACACATTTACATATCCCTGCATTTTCAGTTGTTGGGTTTTTGTTCTCTCGCAGATGCTATTAATTGTATTATGAAGGGACCTGAGTGGGGTCAACCTCCATATTATGTTGCCTATTAGACTGATTAAAATAAATGTACTACCATATGGAAGTATAAATTAACTACTAAGTAATGCATGTATAATCGATTTGCAGCTAAGCAATATTTCTACAACCATGTTGCTTTTAATTGGGTTAAAATGCACATGTCATGTCATCGATTAATGGTGAAATATTATAATGAACAGGTGTTTATACTGTATGCTCCACAACCATTATACTCTTTATGTGAGAAAAAAAACTGATTTCTTTTACCATGCAAGTCCATGTTATTAGTCATACTGTAGATTAATGTAAAGCTCTAACTTACTATTGTATTTAGAAAATAAATCCACACTTTCCAACCAATCAGATTCAAGACTTCATCAAGCATAGCATATAAATAAAGTAGCCAAGTGGAGATTCTGAGTTTTGGTGGCTTGGCAGTTAGCAGGACGTTAGCAGGCAGGTGAGAATGTATTTGAGGTTGGTAGGATCTTTGATTGTTCTACATGCTCTTTTTTTATTAATTTTATTTTTTATTTTTTTGCAGTGCTTGAGGTAGATCTTTGATAAAAGAGATCAGCAATGCTTCAATGACACTGAGCATTTTTGATGATTTAAAGCAAGGCCGTTTAATCTAAAGAGTTGCTGTTACATGGTATAGAGCTTTTAAAAAAAAAAATTATATCCCTAGTGACAGCATTTTTAACCTCCTGAGATAGGTGTATAGGTGTTCCTGGACTTTCTGGTCCATGGAGGATGTATGTATACGAAAGTGGGCCAGGTATGTGAGGTCTTTTAAAAAATACTGGAGAGAATAAATGGAATGGCTTCTATTCTTTTCTTCTTCTGAAGTCAGCAACAAGTTCCTTTATTCGCTGTTCCTTCCAATGGCTACTGGCAGCTGCCCACACCAGATAATTAAAGACTGCTGTTTGCCTATAAAGCCAGCCTACCCGAACCCTGTACCTACCAAAAAGTAGGCAGTTCTCAAACACCCATTCAGCACTACTTCATTGCCCTTAAAGCCTTTATAATGGACTCAATAAACCTCTCATCTGGCATGTGGCAATCCTGATCCCGGAGAAGCCACTTGCTTACACATTTTAGGGTTTTCCCTGTTCTACTAAATGTGCAAGAGGGGAAGTAGATACAAAGAAAAGCAACCTAGTAGAGGATCGGGTTTATGTGCCTCAAAGTGCAAGTTAGACGCATATGAGAACTTTCTGTTTTTGCACCCAGTTGGTGAAATAAACTTCCCCTGGCCAGTCCAAACGGCTCAGTGCAAAAGACAGCTGAGGCCACATACCTGTGGGCACACTCTTTGAACTAGTCACATACCCTACCTAATTATGGTGTCTCGAGACAGTGGTTCAGAAGTTGGGAGTCTGGCTATTGATCAGAAAAGTATGTTGCATTTCTTCCATTATTTTGTATATTGATCAATTTAGGAGCAAAACATGGAGAACAAATTTAGACATTGTGGTAAGTGGGTAAATTTCCACCTAATGTGACTTTATATAAGAAGATTTCTTACTTAGCTCTGCTGTTCTATGTAGCGGCATGGCTCATCAGTAGCTCATCTACATAGACACTGAAAATGTACATTTGGTGTAGGGGGGAAATGTATTGTCTGAGGACTATATTAGCTGGAGCTCAGAGGACCTCTGAGACCTGTGTTAACTTGTTGAAGAAATAGTAATATAGGACCTTTAATGCAACCTTAGTCTTAGCCTAAGATAAGTGTTTACTCAGCTGCTCTTTTAATATATTAACTCTCAAGGGATGAGTCAATTACCATCTGCGTTTATCTATATTTTTAGCTTTAAAAGATCAATCGGCTTCTGCATCACATCCTTATTCACAAGACCATGCTGTGTTGATCTCCTGTCTATATTTTTAATTAAATGCTACAATAGTGTTGACCTACTCACTTTTTTTTCAAATGTGTGTGGACACGTTAAGGGGATGGCCAAATGTGTGTGCTTGAAACAAGCTATTTTGTAATCCAACAGCATATCTGATGTACATAAGATGAAAGATTATTTTTTTTTTTATTTAATGGAGGGTAGCAGTGGTATGCACTCAGACATCAGCCTCTCATCTTCTCATTCTCGCACACTCAATATTGAGAATGTGTCTTGGTTTTGAAAATAAAAAGCCCTACACAAAGCTACACTTTTTGAAAATTATGTGACTATCACACATATATGCTGGCCTTTCCGAAACAGTTGCTACAACGTTATCACACAATAGTATAGAATGTCTGTTTATAATGATACATAGAATTATAGTTTCCCTTTCACTGGAACTACAAAGCCCACATCTGGTTCAGCATGATGAAGCCCCTGTGCATAAAGAGAGATCCGTGAAGACATGTTTGCCAGGAATGTAGTGGAAGAACTCAACCCTTACCTCAACCCCACTGAACACCTTTAGGATGACTAGTAATGCCAACTTCACCCCAGGCCTCCCAACCCAACATCAATGACTGACTCACTAATGCTCCTGTAGAGATATGAGCACAAATGCTCACATCCACGCTTCAAAATTTTAAGCTTCCCCAACAGCAAAGGAGGACTAAATGTGGAATGGGACGTATAACAAGGACATATGGATGTCATGCTGAGGATTTCACATACTAGCATAGTTTTGGCCTCTTCAAAAATTGTCCTTACTGATTATCCTGCAGCTTTGGATCCCAACAAAGACCGCAACATGGATTCTATGTTTGGAGTTCTTTTAGTAAGAAACTGTGATCAATAACTGAAGTTTTTACAAGATTTGATAAAGTTATGACACACAATGGAATTTTTTTTATTATCCCACTGTACTTTATACAAAATTATTCTGCAAAAAGCTGGGAGAGCGAGAGAAATGTATTCTGTCTACTTTTGTGACATTATTGTTTACACGATCATTTGTCTTCACAGGAATATTAGTCATGGAGGTTAAATTACAACTCGCAAACCACCATCATACTGTAAGTTTGAAATTGACTTTTTATGAAATTTGTTTTCTAAAATCCAATCACTTTACACTAATACTTAAAAAAAATACAAGTGTGTGTGTGTGTACGATATCCAATCAGATTTCTTCCCTATACCTGGGTGTCGGCTCAGTTTATATCGCTATACATAATGTAGATGAAATCAAAGAACTGGTCAAATGTTTACTGTGACAGGCTGCAAAGTGCCTAAAGATACAATTTAAGTGTTATGTAACCCCCTCAGCAGCAACCTCATTTCCCTTCTTGTCTGTTCCAAGCACTTAGCATTTAGTACAGTATCACCAGTAGACTAATCATCGACCTGGTCATCTTTCTTTATCTGTGCCTGTTTCTCACTGATCTGTATGTTAATAATGTGTTAAATAATGTTAGTTAGGGAAGCCCTAATGTTATGAAATTATATTATGATCCACTGTGTACTACCGCCACCATCTTTGTAGTGACCAGCTTTCCAACAGTGCACACAGTCAGTACATACAATTAGTCTTGATCAAAATAGGTGGTTTATTATATTCATAAAATACCCAGTAATTTATGCTTTGATAACAAAAACATGTAAAGTAATATTAATATACAGTACAAAACAACACATTCAACCTTGTGGCAATTTTTAGAGCTTTACCATGGCACATTAATAAATATACCGTACCTCTTAATCTATAATAGCCAAAGCGTTCTCTGAGGTGCAATTTCCATAAAACCACCCCATGCCTGGTTCCACGTCAGGACTACAAGAATTGATTGTAATAAACGGATTACATCTCTGTGTGTAATTAGTCAGGATGATCGATAAATATCTCACGACAAGATTCCTGTTGTTTATACAGCTTTAATTCAAGACAGTTTAATACACAGAGATAAGAAAAGCAACATGATGTGATGAGGATGAACGTGCTGCTGTTGTTCTGTATCAACACAGAGCATGACAAAGTAAATATGCGCTTTGTAACTTGTAGAGAAAGAGGCCTGAATGGCTCCATGGCACAAAATCTATATGACACAGTTAATTTATTTAGTCAATGTGGACTTCCCTTTGTGCTGTCATATGAACTGTTTCCCGTGGATGAACCTTTCATGTTGCGCCAGTGAATCTATTGAATATTTAGTTCCGCCAGTAAGTACTAACCCTAAGTATGCAAACTCCATGCACACAGAGACGGGAATCAAGCCTGGCCGGGAATCGAACCTGGTCTCTGGAGGTGCAAGGCGACAGTGCTAACCACTACACCATCGCTGTACCTTTAATGGTTTTTTAATTAAAAAATCATTTCTTTTGAGGTTTCCCATGCTTTACAATAGAAGAATCAGACAAAACAGTTATATGGCATTGGTTCAAATGGATTCTGAATTGTACATTCAGAGTGCTGACTCACTGGTAACGATAAAATTTTTGATTTCTTTATGAACGTTTGTGCGATTTAAAATTTCGAGACTGTCTGGAAGACAATGATGGATTTTTAAGCAAGATCTTTAAACCTGTGTTAGTATTCGAATCTGGCTTTTCGGCCAATTCTGTCAGTTGCATACAAGCCCTTAAGTCAAACAGGCAGTGAGATGGTACAGTAGGTTGAGGGCAAAACCAAGAAAAGATGTTCAGACACAGTTCAGACTTGCAGACTTAACTGATGCAGGAGAACAAACTTTTCAGTCAAAAACCCTTTAGCATAAAAGCAAACCAACTGTATCTGTTCTTCGTTGAACATAATATAAGGTGAACTAAAAACAAACAAGTGCAGGTTGTGCAGGAAACGCGCCTGCACCCCCTAACCCGAAGATTTGCATCAATGTATAACAAATATAAGATAAATCACCTTTAGCTCAATAGGCTAAAATAAATAATGAAATTGTGACGAGACAGAACTGAAACTCAAATTTCATGGCACAATAATAAAGTGTGAGCAGTGGGCTCACTGAAAGGCTAATTATACTTTGTCAGGAGAAGACGAAGCAGGCCAAGGAGTGCCAAGCCCACAGGGTGGTGACACACATTAGGAAGAAATGTGCTGTCTTCATTACTTTGTGATAACGAAGGCTGAAATAATTGAAACAGTGTTGCTACACTGCCGGTTCTAGGATAGACAATTATTTAACAAAATGGTCAAATATCTCTATTTTTTTAATTCCTAAATCAGGTTATCTTAATCTCTAATTAATATTTGTAAAATATTATAGAAATCTCCTGAAGTTTAAGAAGAAAGAAGTAATGATTCCCGTCCAGTCTCCTCTTCTTGTCTTGTCACTGGATGTCTACCGATTGTGCCATGATTATTCTCAGGGGTTTGATTAGCTGTGTATATAAGCCCTTCTGTCTCGTTGTCTAGATGAAATAGTACTATAAACACGCAGGTCCCCATGGCTGACTTTACTGGGCCATTTTGTCACAGTTCTTTCATTGTTTATCCTTAAAGTTCATGCGTTTGCCTCTCCTGTTTTCCTCTTTTGGACTATTTGTCTGGATTTTTTTTGTTGACATTGTTTTTTGTATCTATGTCACCTACCTACACCTGACATCCTGAAAATAGAATACCCTCCATTTGACTAAAATCTATATATTTTTACAAAATGCAATAAAATTTATTTTTGATTCTTTGATAACACACAACAATAAATATGTAACAGTAAAGCGACTACATAAAACAGAAAAACATGGTCAGAATTTAGGATTCTGCTATGCATACAGTATAACATAGCGGAGGCTTTTCACTTTAGCTGATCGTTTCCGAGAACAATTGACCCCGAAGTCTGGTTCATTTTGATTAGTAAGAACTGAATCATTCCATGCTGCGGAACTGTGCTCTAGTCCGCTGGAAAAGGTGGTCTTGAGAATGATACAGCGACCGACCACTGGGCCAAATCATATATGGAAGCCAATCGTACGAGAGAACGGAAGAAAACAGTCATCCTTCGACCTATACAGCCATAGCTGATAAAGTAGGAAGGCATGCAAGATCATTGCATCTTCCTCGTTTTCATCTACTCTTGTGTTAAGCAGTGGCTCGAAAACCAAGTAGGTGCATACTGCCATTTGTGATATTGGAGTGCGTAAATATGCAAGCGTGCCTGAAAATGGACAGCAAAAATAATGTGAGCGCTGGAAGTGGGGAGCAATTTTTTTTGGACATGGTACAAATCAATCTTGCCTAATGTGAAAATCAGAACATTGACTCATGATTGACTTCTAAATTTTTCACATCATCAGGTTAAGTTCATGCAGTTATTTGCCAAAATCAAATTATTATTTGCAACTTTTATTTAGCAAAACAACTACTTGTGGTGAAATAGGTAACTTTGTACTAATTACACTGTAGCTCTAAAAGATACCATGTTTGGTCCAGATTACATACAGTACGTTGTACTCGGGACAAACTTCACAGTCGGTGTGCAGAGCAGGAATCTTTATGGTATGGAAATGTTACTTATAAATAGATAAGATAGACAAGATAGATTATATGCAGTACATATTCTGTACACTCGCCAAATAGACCTGTTCAACTTCTTGTTAATGCAAATATCTAATCAGCCAATGACATGGCAGCAATTCGATGCATTTAGACAATTAGACATGGTCAGGATGATCTGCTGAAGTTCAAACTGTGAATCAGAATGGGGCAGATTTACATGACTTTGAACATGGCATAGTTGTTGGTGCCAGATAGGCGGGTTTGAGTATTTCTGAAACTGTGTATCTACTGGGATTAGCATTTGCTATTAGGTCTGAAAATAAGAAAATATCCAATGATTGGATATTCACATGCCTCACCGAAATTGGACAATAAAAGTCTGAAAAACGTTGCTTGGTCTGTCTCAATTGCTGTGGCGACATTTGAATGGTAGGGTCAGAATTTGGCGTAAACAACATCCATCCTGCCTTGTATCGACTGCTCAGGCTAATGGTGGTGGTATAATGTTGAGGAAGATATTTTCTTGGCACACTAATGGCCTCTTACTATCAACTGAGCATCATCCAAATGCCATGATGTGGACATTGCAAAATAAAAAGACATAAAAGCTATGAAAGGGTCATAAGTTGTCAACAAACCTGATTTAATTTAAACATGACATTTAGTTTCTTCTTTTTAATCCTATACCTACATCAATAATACACCTAGTAAGTTTTACTGCATGTAACAATCACAAAGCAGAATCAGATATACAGTACAGCCACCTACCTGCTTCATCAAACAGTTTGACATGTCCTTCTGTTTTGATCGGGAAAAGCAATAAAATCGATTCTCAAAAGCCGCAAAACTGAATGCGGGTGATAAAAATGAATTGCCTGCATTAGACATTGAAGTGTCATGAAAGATAAGCGTTTCAACT
Organism: Dinotopterus cunningtoni; assembly: GCA_028565755.1. Lineage (NCBI taxonomy): Eukaryota > Metazoa > Chordata > Actinopteri > Siluriformes > Clariidae > Dinotopterus > Dinotopterus cunningtoni. Next base: position 16,187,767 of record JAOTRS010000001.1, on the reverse strand, counting down.
CCCACCACAAGTGTGCATGCTCTGCCTGCTGGGCTATTCACTCTCATTTCCATTTACAAAAGCATCCATTTACGACCCAGTGCTCCAAAATCGAATCATGCGAACACTCGACATGCTAAAACACAGAGTGTCATCCGCTCTCGCTTTTAAAAAGCATGGAGGTTTTTTTTTTTTTTGTGGTTGTTGCTGGATCTCTCAATGAGAAAACTTCCAAAGTTAAATTAGTCACCAATTTTAGCTGGAAAATGGGCTTCACATAATCACTGGTGTCATAAACAGATGGGACAGTAATGGAGTAATCACAGCTATAGTGCAAACGAAGGGGTGTGTGTGTGTGTGTGTGTGTGTGTGTGTGTGTGTGTGTGTGTGTGTGTGTGTGTGTGTGTGGATAGCTAAAGTGTGAGTGACTGAAGCAATCTCCGTAAACTAGAGTCAACATATAGAAAGTAAAATTACCATTAAATCAGTAAAATTAACAACCATGCCTTTAAGTACAGATAAAATGCAGTTTCATTAACACAATTTAAACCAGTACAAAGCAGCGCATTAAGGCTGCTTTCACAATATCTATTTTTAATCTTAGCTTCGAGCACAAATTTAACATGTAATCCTGTGGGAAGTAGACGTGGGACCGGCAGAATGAGGACATGATGGAGAAAAAAAAAAAAAACACTGATGTCAGCATTTTGTTCGTCACAGCAGAGCACTTTCAAAAGTTTCCAAAAGTTAAAAAAGTAGAGTATATCCTTAGGAACACAAGGAGAGCCAGTAATGTATGGTCACTGGGAGATTGTGACGATGCTACAGGGTACAAACTGGCCTGTTTGGTTGGAAGTAATGGCCAAACCGCTCCCCTCAATCACAACCAATTATGGGCATCTTTAAGATGATAAATTGCATGCAGACAGATGCAGATGGTGCACTTGGTGGGTTTCCTTCAGGTTCTCTGGTTTCCTCCCACAGTCCAAAGACATACAGTACAGATTAGCTAATTGGTGTTTCCAAATTGTTCGTAGTGTATAAATGAATGTGTGTGTGCCCTGCAATAGACTGGCACCCCATCCAGGGTGTACCCTGCATAGTGCCCTGAGTCACTTCGGATAGATTCCAAGCTTCCCCAAACTTTTGAGGCTGGTAACTCTAAATGAACTTCTCCTCTGAAGCATAGATAAGTTTTGTTCTTGCTTTCATGAGAGCCAGTTTCATCATGGTGCTTGATGGGTTTTGCAAATGCACTTGACAATACTGTTCTTGCAAGAATTATTTAAGAACAGCTGACCTTCGTGTCTTAACTGCTGCTGTTACTTACCTAATATCATATGTGTTGTTTCATAATTAAAAAAAAAAAAAAAAAGTAGAAAATAAATTCAAACTTTTTTTCACTATTTTTTTTTTACTTGTTCCCTGGAGACCCATCTGTCTAAAATGACTAAAAAGTGAATTTTGTATAACAGGCATCCTCTACAAATACAAGCAGAACATTGCTGCATGGAATACTCAATTAGATATATGTTAGATCGAATCAGATTTTAAACTACAGTAAATTCTAAACATATGGAAGCTGATTATGATGTGTTGCAATATTATGAGGGGCGGTCATAAAATTCGTATTATCGCAGGAAGAAACGGAAAATATTTGCTCAAATGATGCCCCCAGAAATTAGTATGTTTATGAACGTTTGTTCTTGTTTAAAAAAAAAAAAAAGGTACAGTTCCGCATGATGCTCCTGGAAAGTCAAAACCAAAATGGCGCACCCGGTTTAAAAAAATTTAAGTGCGCCTTTTTTTACATGACAACACGCCACCCCATTCAGCTCACAAAACAGTGAAACTTGCAGGAGACTTGGGATACAGCATTCTGCCTCGTCCGCCCTACTCCCCAGACCTCTCGCCCAGTGAATTCTTCCTCTTCCATTACTTGAAGAAACCACTTTTTGGCAGGCGTTTAGAGGTGATTATCGAGGTGGAACTTTTCCTCAAGAGCCAAAAAGAATGCTTCTTTATAGACGATCATCTATTGTTTGGTGTAATGTGTCGTCTTAGGTGGTAGATATGTAGAGAAGTAAGCTCACGCCCAACATTCTTTTCATTACATTATTTTTTCTTAGCAATAATAACAATTTTATGATACTGTTATATTATTATGAAAAGCCCTGTGTTAAGTCTGACATGTTAATTTCCAGGAAGAAATAAAGAAAAAACACTAGCACTGTTATAAAGATAGAATGCACACCTTCTGATCAATTAGAGTCAAGCCTACAGTGTTGAGGGAATAAGTGGGAGTAAGGAACAACAAACAACCGACTGTGCTGTTATACAAAAATAATGCATGCCAGGGGGTGTGATGTGGCACAAGGGACAAGGCAGCCCCGCACCTCATGTTATGATGAACCCTCATTCTTTACCAGCCTCTTGCTCTCTCACACATACAGTATGCATACACATTGTACACCCTGTTGTTTTGCTAAAAAGACTAGAAAGGAAACTGTAATCAGGATTGAGTATTTTTAACCAAGGCTCTTTCCGTAATTACTGATTAGGGGGAAAAAAACGTCACCACATCAATGATAATAGGCATGACTTTGTTAAACAACTATCGTCGTTAGTGGCAATAACGTATATGTTAAAAGCGCATTAATAAACATGTTCAAGACAAAGCAGGACTTCTGATAAAATTTATAATAAATTACTTGTCACCAAATGGAAGAAGAGATGCATCTGTCTGTGAGAACTGTACACATAATCACAACACCGTTACCACTTGCAGATTACAGCAACTCAGCTGGGAGTTATTGCCACAGCCCCTGTACAGTTCTCACCTCACTCCAAGCCGTTTCCACATGTTTGGGCTATTAAAGGAGTTACTTAGGGGCCAGCATACAGTATCACACGTAAAGCAGGCATTTCGATCATACCTATGGGTACCTTGATGGTATTCAAGCACTAGGGGATTATAAAGCGAAATAAAGGGAGTTTTTACTCTTATAACTGTGTTCTGTTATTTGGCACAATCAAAAGTCTCGGTTTGACTTGAACACCTCTTGACTTTAAGTTGGAGTTACATAATAAAATATGTATATATGTATATGTGTGTGAGTGTACACATACAATACAGAGGCTTCCCCTTCCGCGCAGCCTTTAAAAAGACCCCGTTCGCTTCAACTCATAGTGTAGAGAGTACATATTCATCTTCTCATGCCCATTCTGTTTTTGCAAAAGTTAGTTAATTTTATTTATGTTGTTTTCAAAGATCAAAAGTCTCGGTTTGACTTAAACAGAAAAGTTTGTGTTACAGCTGGAACTGGCGTTGCTGTTATATGAAAGTAATGCAGTATAAAAAAAATGCACAGTCAAATTTGGGCATTCGACCATGCAGTGATATAAAGTATTTATTATTCTTTAAATATAGGCCAAAAATTGCAAAATAATAAGAAATGAAGAGGGATGATGCAGATTACATTTTGGCCCAAATGAAAAAAAATGTTTTGAATAAGGCTATTGCTATTGATTATATATAACAAAAGGCCATAAAAAGGTGAAAGGGTTCTACCTTAACCATAAATATTCATATAAACTGAATGTGCTGAAATTAATAGCACTGACATGTGCTGATTTAACATTTTCTTGTACCATGGCTTTTAAAAATATGGTATATTCCGATTGACTGGCAGTCATATTTTTTTGTAGTAGGACACAGGACTTATTGTCCAGATTATAACTAGGCCTGCTGTTATTTCTTTATTTTGTTTCATAGAATTTATTAATGTAT
>JAOTRS010000001.1:16166651-16177339 GCA_028565755.1 Dinotopterus cunningtoni | reverse complement strand
CTTGATTTATTTTTTTTAGAATAGCAAAATTTTAAATTAGTCCACCACCGATGTTTATATTAATACAGACTTGAATTGTCTTTTCTTTAGTAGTAACTTACAAAATGAATTGAACGGCAGTAACTATAAGCAGATTATAAAAAAAGGAAGAATTATTATAAATGTATTGATTTCCAACGTTTTAAAAGTCTGACCTGCTGATTGCAACTTTGTCAGGTTCACATTTTCTACCTTTCTAAAAACTATAATTGACAGCATACACAAATGTTTTGTAACTTTTCTTTAATTTTTTAAAATTCAAAGGTATCTTCATAATAAACCATATATTTTATTATGACATAGAACATAGACATACTGAATAACTTTTACATTTTATCCAAAACTAAAAAGGTTACAGGACTTTATTTACTCACTCACTCACTCATCGTCTATACCACTTTATCTTGTATACAGAATCGTGCGGGGCCTGGAGCCAATCAACCTAGACTGGGTACACCCTGATCAGATGCCAATCCATCACAGGACACACACACTTACATGCTCATTCACACACTACGGGCAATTTGGGAATACCAATTAGCCTAATCTGCATATCTTTGGACTGTGGGAGGGAAGCAGAGTACCTGGAGGAAAACTACCAAGCACGGGAAGAACACGCAAACTCCATGCACACAGACCAAAGGCAGGAATTGAACCCGAACTCTGGAGGTGCAAGGCAACAGTGCTAACCTCTAAGCCATGTTCCGCCTGGACTTTCTTAAGTAAAACTTAATTTTATTTACAAAAACAATCCAACTGATTTGACAGTTACCAACCTGGAAGGACGAAGGTTGTCACATGGTTCCTCTGAGACATGTGATGCCAGCATCTTTTCAAACTTCCCATGGTATTTTTAAGAGGTGGAAGGAAAGCGATGTCCATGTGAGCAGATTGTTTAGTGTGACTTGCTGTAAGAGTGTCTGAGAGTATGCCACACCTCCTCCATGAAACCATGGCCATTCTGCTCCTTAGACTACTGGCTATGGACGGCTGAAGTGGAATTCAAACTGGAGAACACTTTCCTGTCTCACTAGTTTGACACAAAATCGGCTATACAGTATATGAGGCTGATCATTCTTTTACCTGTCATGAGCAGTGTTGGCCCCCCATAAACCGGCCCTCTCTGTTATTCCTGCTGTTATACACCTATCTCACCCATGCGGTTTGACTCTGTGAGAGCCAACACACGGAAAGATGGAAACCTAATCACAGCGCCAAAACTCGCAGTGAATCATGATGTAACCGTACTTATGGCTACCGCGCGAACCCGCGTAGGTGAGATAGGGGTATTAGTAGTTAACAGATTATGGGCCAAACTTCGCTGAGTGATGATGGTAGAATAATTATAAAAGTCTTGACTAAAACAACATGCATGAGGAATCACAAAGGAGTTTTCATTTTCTACAATGGAAAAGTACTCACATAGTAACTTTTATCAGAAAGTATCGCTGTAATGTTTTACTGATCACTTTTTAAAGGCAGTCATTTTGTAATGTAATTAGTAACTTTAAAAAGTAACGTCCCCCAACACCGGTCATGGGCAATTACGCCAAAACCCATCCAAGGCCAATCAATCTGTGCATCTTTTATAATTATTGATATGGTAAAGTTTTATCTTAATATAGTCAGAGGCTTATTTAGTTACTTTGGAAGGGGTCTTTGGTGTCAGTACTAAAGCCACAGGGAAAGCTGTAACTGTAAGTTTTTCCATCAAGGTAAAGTCTGCAGGATGCTTTACTATTTTCTTTTAACAGCATGCACCAAAGTGTTGTATTCTTTAAAGAGCGTACTGTTTCACTTTCTCAAAGGTACAAATAGCATCTTTCAAAATATATTTTTTTAAGTAGTGATAATGTTGATCCAACAAATACAACATATATAGACAACTCACATCAGTTGTGTTCAACACAGAAGAGAACATTTTAGCCTGAACATGCATGGGTCAGCGATAACATTAACACCAACCCCAGATGGACTGAACAGCAATGATCACCAACTGCATAGCAGCAAACTGGTGACCGGATCATGGGCAACCCAAGGCTCATCCATGCCTGTAGGGACCAAAGGCCAGCCTATCTGGTCTGATCCCAAAGACAAGCCAATGAAGCACAAATCACAGCAAACATCAATGCTTGCCTTGATAAACACACACACACACACACACACACGCACACGCACACGCACAGCACGCAGCAGACTCCAATCTGAACATGCACTGAAAGTGAAACTAATCTGATCCACGAGGGCCCCACCCTGCAGCCCACAACACACAAAGGATCTTATGGAGTCATCATACCCCTTAAAGGCCAAAGCTCCCCTGATGGCAGAGGGGGAACCCAAAACCTACAGTAGGTGGTAATAATGTTAATGGTTTTATCTGTTATGGCAGAGCAGTATAAATAGACATTGATGAAACAAAAAGAGAGGATGCATTACGAAGCACCCTCTATCTGCCTACAGTACATTAATATTTACAATGTTGCTTTTTAATGCACAAGAGGACTTATATCTATAGCATGACATTTTTTATTTTATTTTATTATTTATTATCGTATACAATTAACTCCTAACAGAACATGTGCAGCAAAATGTTGCAGTGGTAACATGGCTGTCACAGAATGCCAGCCTTTGCTTAAGTCAGAATTGGATGGGATTTTATTTAGGGCACTGAAAAGGTTTTTTCTCATTTTTTTTGAGTTTTTTTTTTTTTTTTTAGTGACTCTTTGAATAAATACAAAAGCAATCACATGCACATACTGTATTCATGCACCACACAGGATTTTTCTTTTTTAATTGACCATTTCTGGACTGATTAGTAACATGATGACTTGAAAATAATCCACAAGTTAACCTAATGGTAAATGCGGATTTATTCTCTGCCTTAAGTTTAAAATTAGTTTTAGACTCTTGGGGAAAAAGTTGTGATAGCAGGACTGCTGCAATTTTGAGTACAACTCGAATTAAAGCAATAGTCAGAGTTTCTATTTCAGTGCACATGGTCCTAGACAAAAGCGGTCATCTGAAATACAAGTGAGAAGCAAAGAAAAAAAACGTGTTTTATTCTAGGCAGGCTTGTGGTGGTTCTGGAGGCTATTCTGGTAAACCTGGAAGCACTGCAGGAGAATTTCACATAGTCTCTCACATAGCACCATGTGCACACACTAGTGATGGGAGTCAGTAACCATTCCGGAATTTAACCGCATGCTACAATGTTTCCTGCACTCTTTGTGTTTCCTGAAAATCGATTACACACCACTGTTCACTACTACTACACCCAGACTTTGTGTGTTTGTACTACAAGGCAGTTCAGCTTGTAAAATTTAATATGGCATGTTTTAGTAATTTCTAAAAAAACAAACAGTCAATTGCTTGAATTGCACAGGACATCGACCTATCATCGGATATAATCCGATGATTATATCCGAATTGAATTGAATAATCGATAATTGTCCTATCAATAGCACTCACACAAACATTTACAAATTTATTCTGTAAGTGCGATTTAGCACCCCACCTCACCTTAAACATAGACAATAGCCAACCACATAGACAATATCCTGAGCTCAGGATCAAACCCAGGACCCTGGAGCTGTGAGGCAGCAACACCAACTACTACAAAACTAATCGTTAACAATTAAGCATGAAAAAGTCACCATTCAGTCATGATAAGTTGCTTATCTAGACCTTGGCACCAGGGGACTTTTTGCAGTGTTAATAGACTTTGTGCAAATAACTTTTTAAAGCTGTAATCAGTAGCATTTGGTTGGTTTCTGTGCCCCATATTATTTGAGATTTACTGGCACCATATCTTGTGATGCCATTAGAAAGTGCCATCTGCTACCAAACCAACCAGAGCTGGGGAGAAAAAAAATTCTCTTGATTGCTTTAGTCCAGTTACACCATCAAAGAACAATTAGAGTAACATCACATCACAATGGATTGTATGAAATTCCCAACTACACAGAACATACAGCTTACAGGTACAATGTGAGTGTTTAGTAGTATTTGTCGGTTGTTGTGTAGTGTGTGCCAGGCATTGCTCACATCAGTGGAAAAGGAAAGGTTCAGTTCCTTTTGTGCCTTGTTTCCTAAAAGGTTGCTAAGTTTGTAATTTCCCTCTTAAAATCTGGGCTTCAACTGACAACAGGCCAGTTGTATTTTTAATGCACTAGGTACATCAAGTGCAAGATGGAGTCTAGAAATAAATAATTTTATAGTAAATATAGTAAATGTACAGTATATTTATTAAAAATAGATTCATTAAATACTATGCATGTGCTTATTATGTATCGATAAATAAAAAGTGCAGATTGCTTCTCTATAGACCTTTTGCAGTCTTTTGATTATCATAACGTCAGTCACAAAAGTGGATGGCAGCAGCACTGTTAACCAACATTAGACTACTATGAATTTTCCTTGCTAATTACATTCGAGGTGTATTTTGAAGCCGATGCAATAACACAACGATTTCCTGATAATTACCTAATAATTATCTGATTTCCTACCGGATTACTTGATACTTTAACATGGCAATTATAACCATAGCTACTGGGACAAGGCACAAATTGTGCTGGCTAGATGACTGAGTGAGAACAACCAAAACTGCATCTCTTGTGAGATGTCCCGACTCTGTAGTGGTCAGGACATACCAAAAGTGGTCCATAGAAAGAAAACCGGTGAACTGGTGACAGGGTCATGGACGGCCAAGGTTTACTGATGCACACTGGGAGAAAAAGCTGGCTCATGTCCAATAGAAGCCTCACATTGCTGGAAAGGTTACTGCTGGTTCCCAGAGGAAGGTGTCTGCACATAGTTTTGGTGGCAAAATGGGGGACCTACTAAATATTAGGTGGATAGTCGTATTGTTGTGGCTGATTAATATGTTGTTGTTGTTTTTTTTGCACTGTAAAAGGGCACTTTTAGGTTTTTCACAATGAAAAATCCTTAAGCTGGAGCAAGTGCAATATTAACAGTACTTTCAAATATTGTTTAGTGTAGTAGTTTGGTATTAGTGCCCCTGTACAGTACCTGCTAAGAGTAATGGGTTTGTTTGTGCACTTAGATGTAGGCTATTGCCCTATAAACTTGTCCCTCCCTAAATCTGATCAGGTTTCATGGGAAATTGTTTGTTATTGCCCCCTTTAAAGCCAGCTGCGATTTAATTGGTCCAACAAAGTGTTTGCTTTATCCCCTACAAATAAATGAACTACCTAGCAGTGAGGAGAATGATTGCCCTATCTTAAGGGAAAGAAGAAACGCGTTTTGCTGCCCCACAGAAATCAAGGTAATAGATATGAAAATGAAAGACATAAATATATAATATCTCCCCTCTCTCTCATTTCCTCAGCTTATTACTCCGAGTCAAGCGCAGGATACAGGCGCTAGATGACACATGGGTAGTTTTGTGCAGTCTCAGTTGTTGGGTTATAGAGTATTCAGTGTGTGTTTGGGAATGTAAAAGTACACAGTCCGGGGTGAGCCAACTTTAAATAAGTGGTGGAAATTTCAGCCGATGGCTCTCTACACCACTGTAGAATATTTATTATGATCATCTGTTTCGGAATGCAAATCCCCAGACCTGTAAAAGGTAAATACAAATTTTCACTGCATGATGGTGGTGACTAAAACATAGTATAGCGGAAATAGATTGTGACTTTATAATAAAACAAATTGGAATTTTATACAGTAAACAATTGCAAATGTGGCTGCAGCATATTGTACAAGGATAAGTTGCAAAAAGAACTTTATGCTAATGTGTTTCAACTTTTCTTGTCACACGTTTTTGCATGCAGAATGCATCTCACAGGAGGATTTATCCTCCTGCTGACAACCAGTTATATTAGATAGAAGGCTAAAAATATAATATCTATCTATTGCTCACCAATGAAACTATTATTATCAAGTAATGCATTATATTAGGCCGGATAGGCACTGTGCGATTTTTATTGATCGTGTACAACATGTTAACTCGCGGTATACATTTTAATTGGCTTTTCTGCACGTCCTGAAACTGTGACCTCTCTGCTCACATTGTATGTCTGAGTATCTGAGCACGATGTGAATACTTAAACTGAAAGGGTTTGTTCCAATAAAGTTCTATCTAAGCAAGACGAAGTTTGTGACAAAAAAAAAAAAGGTTGAGGAGATGTGGTGAATCCTATCTAACTGATTTACAGCAAGAATTAGACGTGGGTGCACACGCGCACTGAGGCGAGTTCATGCGGCATCTTGGAAAATCAAAGCATGGGCCTGCTCACACTGCAAGACAGCCGACCAGCTGAAATCCACCTAGAGCCAGATGGTTGGCCGTTTGGGTGATTAATTGGGCATCAGAACCCTGCTCACACACCACGTCATACAACAACTGATCGGGTTGAATTATAAAAACAGGTTGATTATGAAATTCGTATGGGGCCACTGGTTTGGGGCTAAAATCCAGTCTTGCATATTATGGCTCACTAAAGATATAATAATAACGTCAGAAAAAAACTCTATCTTAAAAGCTAAATCCAATTCCGATTTTTTTTTTCTTTAGATCAGATTCATGTCATGACGGTTCAAATTCATAATTACAACTGACACTAATGTGTACACATCTACCTCTAAACGACACGCATGTGCATATTAATAAGACTTTGCTCGCTTCATCTGGTTTAAACGCGTCATATTGGTGCGACCACTCATCCATTTCAAACAGTGATTGATTTTACTTTGGGATTTAGCTCTGGAGGATGGCAAGCAGTTAATCTGTATTTGGTGAGGTCCAGAAGAAGGATGAAAACCAGACATCTCACTTGAGCTGGTTTAGCAGCTGTTGCTAGCGCTGCTATGAAATCCCAGCACCGGCTCACATCAGCGGACGGCCTATGCGTGCGCAGAGGCAAAAACCCGTGTGAATTCTGATCTGCCTGTCCTTGTTCCTGTCGCATGACCGCGTATCAGATAGGTATTCGATCTAGGATCTTAGTATGAGGTATCAGTGACTGATCTGATCTAGAAATTTTTTTTTGTTACATTAGGGTAAGAAATTGGATTTGAGTCACTTAAGGCTGGTAACTTAAACATATATTCTAACATGTATTCTAACTAGAGAAATTAGAGTACACTGATGTATCTTTATTTTTAAAAGAGGACTATCCAGTGATTGCAAAGCCCTAGGCCATATATACTGTCTCTGCTGACAACACACCTTAACTAACTGCCAACAACTTTAATATGTTTAATAAGTGACTTTAGGGTGGAGAGTATAATCCCAAAAGTATTTGGACACTTGATCACGTTCATGTATGCATGTTAAATGTTCCATTCTATAATTAGTCTACTTTTTGCTGTTATAACATAACATTTTGCTACATCTTGGAGTGTGGATGTGAGGATGTGTGTCCTTTAAGCCACAAGAGGTCAGAAACAGATTTTTGGCAAGAGACCCTGGCACATATTTTGCATTCCATTTCATCCCAAAGATGTTCAGTAGAGCTGAGGTCAAGGCTCTGTGCAGAACGCAGGTCCTTCCTCACCAACCTTGGCACACTATGCCCTCATGGATGTTGCGCAAGGCACAGAGGACTGTCATGCTGAAACAGATTTTGGACCTTAGTGAAGAGCAATCTAAAAATTGTGAAAATGATACAATCTTAAGATCAAAAAGCACGACTACGATTCCCTAATTTGCTAAAACTACTTCTGGCACAGTTTAAACTCTTTCTTTTTGTTCAATCAATGAGCATCCATGGTCTAATTACGCTCTTTAGTTTAATTTCACCAGTTGCTATTACCTCACTATCACCATGCTCCTGGCAATCTCATCGTATTCTTTTATCGAATCCCATTTAGTTATGTTACACCACTGGACCGCTACACTGGAAAGGTGTTTGGCTTTGCGTGCTTACAAACACTCGGCCTGTCACTTCATCCTCATTATAAACTCTTAAAACAAGCCGAGCATGACCCACTACTCAGAACTGCCTTTGTGAATGAATTACTAATGTGTTTCTAAGCTTTAACAGCTTTAGCTTTGGTGGTGCTAAAGTAATAATAATAATAATAATTCTGGTTTAAATATACAAACTTAATTAGTCGTACTAACATTCCAGCTAAACACCTAACTAAAAAATAGACGAATTGACAGCGTAATTAAAAATAAACTGCAGGAAGTATAAAATGTACACTATTCTAACACTAAGCTAACGATATAAAAGTTCATAGGCTTAAATCACAGTATGTGCTTACATAAACATTTAAGTTTTTACAATTACAGTAGCTTTCACAATTGATAATACCATCTTTGTAAATGTCCTATGAGTTTTATGAGCTTTTTCCTGGTTTATTCAAGCACTGTATCTTCAATGTCAATTTGAATTATGAAAACACTTTTTTTACACTGTATTTTTGGTCATAATAAATTAATCACTGCCAGTAATCTTGTTCCAATCTCAACTTTCACTAGTGTTTGGACACCATGAAGGTAGAAAGTTTTCTCATTCCACTGGTGCCATGATCGGACTGCCTGATCATGTCTGCAATGCTGGCCTCCCAGGAGCTCCTTTAATAGGCCAAATACATGGAAATTACTTGGGGAGAAATCAGGACTGTACAGCTTCCAGGTGAGTTCCTGTAATGTGCAAGTGGTGTTGGTGGATGATTGTATGTACAGTTCCAACAGACTATTGTACCTTTTCAGCAAGTTGGTGACAATTATCCACTAATTTTGTGATGAAACTCTTAGCCTATTGACATTTACAGAAGACCTTAAGCACAGCACGGTGATGAGACTCATACCCTCAGTAAAACATTTAAATGGTGCAAACATTTTAAAAAAGGCTGGACGTCCGTGAATGAATATCCTTCCTCGCGTGAACACTGAGCCACCAGGATCGTTATTCATGGACGTACTGCTTTCTTTAAAACGTTTGCACCATTCAAGTGTTTTACTAAGGGTATGAGTCTCATCACCGTGCTGTGCTTAAGGTCTTCTGTAAATGTCAATAGGTTGTAAGCCTTCATTCACAAGAAATTTCATCACAAATTCCAGCTTGACTTGGATGCCTCATGCCTTTACATGCCCCATTTTGTCTTATTTTACAAGTAATACAGAATCAAGATTTAGGACACAAATTGCCTCAGGTAGCAGCCAGAATAGACTATTAGGGCACGTAATATGCTTTTACTCATCCACTGCTTAATCACAAATCAGGTGAAAAAGTTAAGCATTCATTTAAAGTACACTTTTTATAGCTGCTCTATGAAATTGTGGATAATAACACCTTTGACTCCAGGACTTTAAGATGCATGGATCTACCGACAGATTAAAATGGCCAGATCGCATAATTGCCATACCGTAAGTACTGCAATAATAACATATATAAATTGCAAGATTACTGGTATTATTACACCATGACATACTATATTATAATAATACACTTTGGTAAATGGACCATGGAACAATGTTTTTTCAAAAGAACGAACTGATTGAGAAACATTCGTCTAATAAACGGGGAGAATCTTACAAGACATAGATTTTATTAAAGGTAGCAGACTTTCAAGTGAACAACATTAAACTAGATTTCTTCTGAGGTCTTGATGGACAAGTGCTGGTGAACATTGAAAGATCTTGGGCTTGGCTTTAATGCCTCAGGCAAACCCAATAAACCGTACATTACAGGGCTAATGAACAGTGAGTGCAAGTGAGTGAGTGGACAGAGTGAGTGAACGTGGAAAGGAGGAAGGAAGTGAGTAAATGTATGTGAGGTAGAAAAACAAGAAAAATAGCTTATAAATATAAGACAGAGGGAAGTAATAAGCAAGTGAGCCAATGATGAAGTGAATGAGAAGGGGCAGTGAGTGAGGCAGATAATGAATATTGAAGTGACTGAGATTAAGGGGGCGGGGTGTAGGCCTGTGGACAGTTCTCACCAATATACTGTAGCAATGGGATTGTCCCTTTAACTGTGTCCTGTTGTCATGTAAAACAAACTGTATGAGTGTTTACTAGCTAAATATTAAATGCCACTATCTGGTTTACCAAGAAGAGCATCGGTTTCGTTCTGAGTCTCTTCCTGATTTCATCTATAGGAGTACTTTCTTGCCACTGGCTTTCTCATTAGGGATCTAGATCTACATCCAGATATCTAAAGCTGCTTACTGACAATACTGTTGTTCCTTACAGGAAGCTTTTATTCAACCACCAATCTTAAGAATGATTGATGTAAATGCCCCAGGCCTGCATGATGTAAATGCACGTTTCTTAATGGGCAACATCTAATGAAAAACCATCATCCTGCCAGACTGATTATTTAGCAAAATTTGTTTCTCACAGAAGCAAATTCTGTACTTTAAGTATTACAGATATGGCAAAATATGAATGGGGCTGGGTAGAGTGGTTTGTTAGGAAACAAATAGGAAGGTGTCATGAAATGAAAATCTGGTAAATAAAGAAAATATTCTGATCTTTTTTGGAAGTCCACTATTTGCATTTATTATTTGTAATGATTACTCTCACTTTAGGGGAGATGAGAAACACCTGAGTCACAAACAGTCTTTGCTACATCTTTCGAAGATCTATTTTTTATCTCAATTCACAATTATTAAAATTTCATATATACTCCTAGATGTTTCTAGATGGATAGATGGAAAACCATGGTTTTATTTAT
>JAOTRS010000001.1:16128444-16140492 GCA_028565755.1 Dinotopterus cunningtoni | reverse complement strand
AACACACAATCTAATAGACCACCCCAAACCCCAAGACCCCACCCCGAAAAACGCCGCCGATCCTGGCCCCCCAGCGAGCACTCCGGATTAAACCTATAAAGTTAGTTAAAGTCGTTTACTTATTCTTCACTAATCTTTCTTTTAAACATTACCCACTGTGTTACTGTAACCATGGGAATAGTCATTACTGCAAATCCTGCTAACAACAAAAGCGTATACTGTAGATACTACTTAATAATTATTGCAAATAACAAAGCATTAAAGCAACAATGTTGTTTTTATGGGTTGCACAGTGGCTTAGTGGATAGCACCGTTGTCTCGCACCTCCGGTTTGAGGATTCAATTCCTGCCTTGGGTCTCTGTCCGTGGTGTTTGCATGTTCTCCTTGTGCTTGGTGTGTTTCTATTGTGTACTTAGATTTCCCTTCACAGTCCAAAGACGTGCAGATTAGGCTAGCATTCTCAAAATTGCCCATGGTGGGTGTGTGTGTGTCTTGTGATGGATTCTCTGTTACAGTACACCTCCTACAACCCTGTACAGGAGTTACAGTATAGAAAAAGAATGGATGAATGTTGCTTTTATGAAAATTCAGGTAGTGTCAGGGATAACCCCTGGAGGGCACCCCACACCCCATAGGACTTTGTGCTTTTTATTTATTTATTTATTTATTTTTTAATTTATTTTATTGTTTGGTGTTTTGGTTCATATGGACTTTTAGGTTGACATAGGTGTTCATTGCCTGTGAGGACACAGTCTTCTGTTTTACAAGTGTTCTTGATCAGTTGTATTATTTAAGTTTTAAGTTGCCTTAAAACCTGTTAGAATATTATTCCTGTTAGTATATTGTATTGGTGTATTATCCAGGTTAGATTCACCCACCTCGAGCTCTGTGTGCCTGGAGTTTGAATGTTCTCCCCATGCTTGGAGGATTTTCTCCTGCAATTTGGGCTAATTGGCATTCCTCAATTGCCTTTAGTGTGTATGCACGTGTGAATGTTGACCGGAGGACCTACCATGGCCGAAAAAAATGGGAATAAATACAATGGTCCCCATTGGCCTCTAGTTGGACTACAGAGGTTCCTAGATAGATGGATGGATGGACGTACCCTTATTACGCCTGTGATGACCCATTTTGTGACAGTTAGTATGAGGGGAAAGAAGGTTTGAATCCTAGAGAAGCTCTTGAGTTTGTGTAAAAACAAGGCACACTAATATGAACCTTGATTAAAATTGACATTACTACAATTCTAGTAATTCTTAAGTACTACAATTCTATATGTGGATGTCACTGTCAGGATTAAATTATTTATTTATTAGGTGATACGTTTGTGTGCCTTAGACACACACCTTTAGAGCTTTATTTATCTTTATCTAGCAAAAAATGTGGGTTCTCCAAACATTGTGGCAACATTACTCCGACTGTAATACTGGATAAAAGAATGAATGACCCCAACAGAATTTTGGAAAATAATATGTATTAATAGCATCTCTCAACGGAAATACCTCCTTGAAATGCTTATATGTTGAAGGTAAGAGCATTAAATGCTACTTACTGGTCATCTAGGGAACTTGCTGCTTATGTTGGTAAAAGCTTGATGATTTGTTGTTTTGAGGTTGTATTGGCTTTACTGTTTTGTGTGCCCTGCAATAGATTGGCCATTCTCTGATGGGAAATTCAGTCTTCCTTGTCCAGAGTGTATCCCGCATTGTGCCATAAGACACCTGGGATTAGCTCCAGGGTTTCTGTGACCCTATAGACAGTATAAGTGGTATAGTCAATGATTGAATGAATTGATAAATGACAACATTGGCTTCCTGTTAATTAATTTATTTTGCCATGACTTTTTGTTGTTTTTTTTCCATTAGCATAAACAGCTGAGCTATTTGGATAATTGCTGGTAAAACAACAACTTCTTGAAAGAAGGCTAATGTTGAAGATTAATGTTTGTGCTCTTCAGCTCTTAGACTCAGAAAACCCCAGTTCATTCCCTCAAAGCATGCTGAAGATCAGTGCAGCTTTATTAAATGCATTTCCCTGCACTTAATCACTTATTCAGGGGTGAGATCATCAAAATGAGATGCTAACATACCGGGAAGGCATCTTGACTTTACATTCGGCATCGTTCCAAGACAGGACTACACTTTGCCTCAAGGTAAATACCGAGTGGTTTTGTCAACTTCTGTTGATTATGCTGTTTATATTTGCATTTGTCAGAGGCAGCATTTGAGAACGAGATTTATAACTGACTGTTATTTATTTAGTACAAAGCAGTTACATGTTATAAAATTCTGCTCACCGGCACCAGCTGTTCACCAATATGTTCCTTTTTTTCCAGCGAAGCCAGCCTTATTTATTTATTTTCTAACAAAATTGAGGTCTTTGTGGTCTGTTTAGAAACCCAGCCTTTGGTGACATTGGGTAAACCCATTTCTATGACGAATCTGGTCAGGGTTTGAAACTGATTAATCTGCCGATTGGATTATCGCTGATAGGATTCTACTATTGAATGGAAACTGTAGATTTAAATTAGATTAAGGTCAAAGGACTCAAGAATAAATAAAAGCCCAGGTATGAACTTTATGATACAATTAAATTTTAGAAATCAAGTGATTTCTAGAGAAAAGAGGCACCACTCAGTCATATGTAGAGAGAACAAAGCTACCCCCACACACGAAAAATACAACTCGAATCTCAGAAAAGTTTTCTTTAATTTTAATAGAATGAAAGCTAAAAGACTTCAAATGACATGAACCAACATTTAATACACAATAGAACAAATGAACTCATTTCAGATTTGATGCCTGCTACAGCTCTCAAAAAATTTAGGACGGGAGCAACAAAGGGCTGAAAAAGGAAAAAAATTTGAAAAGATTCAGCTAGGAGAACATCTAGAATTAGGTCTGTAGCATGATTAGCTATAAAAGAGATGTCTTAGAGTCATTGACATTACTAAATGGGCCCAGGAATACTTGCAGAAACCACTGTCGGTATACACAATCCGCCATGCCATTTGCAGATGCCAACTAAACCTCTATCATGCAAAAAGGAAGCCATATGTGAACATGGTGCAGAAGCGCTGTCATGTCCTGTGGGCCAAGGCTAATTTAAAATGGACTGTTTTAAAGTGTAAAAAGTGTTCTATGAATGCTGAGTGCACTATGAATGCTGAAAGGTTTTAAAGCAACATATGCTCCAGGGAAGGCCTTGTGTACTGTATTTCAGCAGGATGCAAAACCATATAGCGCAGCTATTACAACAGCATAGCTTCATAGTAAAAGAGTCCTGGTGCTGAATTGGCCTGCCTGCAGTCCAGCTCTTTCACCTATAGAAAAAATTTGGTGCATAATTAAGCGAAAAGTACGTCAAAGACGACCACAAACCCTTCAGCAGCTGGAAACCTATATCAGGAAAGAATGGGACCAAATTCCAATACCAAAACTCCAGAAAGTCATAACTTCTTTTGAAAAGAAGAGGAGATGCTACACCATGGTAAACATGCTCTCGTCCCAACTATTAGCAGCAAGCTTCAAATGTGAAATGAGCTCATTTTGTGTATAAAATTGTAAAATTTCTTAGTTTAAACATTTATGTTTTATGTGTTATATTGTAAATATAATATTGGCTCATGGTATGAAAGTTCATAATATTGGCAATTAAAAAAATGACCCAACTTTCCCACAATTCGGGTACAATTCTCTGATCGTACTACAGACTGAAATATTGCAATTGCATAACATAATTCTGTAAAGTTAAATATAACAGCAATAGATTTTTCAGGGATTTTGATATTTTGTTATTATTCAGGTTTGCTACATTGTTATATCTATTACGGTCTTGAACATTAGAGAACTTTTGATGAATTGTTCTTTTAAAAGCGCCTCCATCTTAGTTATTGAGAATAATTTGCAATGTGTGCTGTGTAGACCTCAGTAGAACACTCCCATTCATTATGTGTACAGTGTGCTGCTCCACAGGGGCTTGATGAAATGTACTTTGTAAAATTAGGCCACTCATTTCACATGCTCTCAAATTGCTATTGTGTCTTGGCTAATGTGTCAGAATCTCACATTGATTGTATTAAGAAATTTTGTTGTCAGAATAAGGACAGGGTGTACTTTGTAAAAATTAATAAATAATTAAATAGCACTTTATTTTGTGTTATTTAAACTTAGAATCCAGACGTTTACAGAAACATACTGTCTGACACACACAAACTAAATATATTGCATGTACACTACATATATTCATAGGTTTCATAGGGCTGCGTGACACCGACATGCTGTGCCCTGTATAAATATTCACCCCCTTGAGCCTCTCTATGTTTCTTAATATTATGTCTAACATATTTTTTAATGATTATGGTAAAGGTAAATAAATCCAAATAATAGAGATTTGCAGTCACACCACTGATAGAACCGCCTTTACCTGCCATTAAAGCTGTAAATTTTCAGGGATACATCTCTATCAGCTTTTATCAGGTTCTATATCACTCTGGTATATCTTTGTTAAAATTTTTGGAGGCAACATCAAAGAACAATATACCATGCTCAAAAATGGTAACACACGAACTAGTTGTAAAGTTGAAAAACTGAAGACATGAAACAGTATTTAGAAAAAAATTATAATATACAGAATACATACATATATATAATGCATTTCATTTACAGTATATAGGTGCCTTCCTGTATTTTGCTCAGTCCATCTAGCATTCAACCTTCCACACTTTCCCAGTCCCTGCTAATATAAACTATTGCTACAACATAAAGCTCTCACCACCATGCTTCACTGTTAGGATGGTGTTTCCAGCATGATGAGCATTGTTGAGTACCTGTCAAACAAAAAGATCAATTTGGTTTATTAGGCCAGAGAAAGAGTCACTAAGATGCTTTTGGTCCAATTTCATTCATGTGCCTTATTTCAGTTTTAAGACTAATGCTGTTTAGCTGGTCATAAGCTGAGCATTTTTTATGCCTTTCTGTTTGAGTTTGCTATATGATGTATTAAAACACAACCAATATATTTTGATTATACAATTGTTAACAAATTGCATACTTAAATAAACACAAACACAAGGCTGATTTATGCGTTTATATATCTAGTTTGTATCATTTTGCTGACAAACTATTTAAATGGACATACATGAGATTGCAGGTCCTAAATGTACAGAAAGTAGAACATGATATTGTTTTTTTTTTAAAAAATGTTTGTTTATGTCGTGTCATACAGGGGTTATGTAGGTGCCCCTGTTGAACATTTACTATAGGAGGAATGTTTACAGAATCATTTAAAGATCCATACAGTAGTAACATTCATTTTAGTATTTGTTTGCACAAACTAAATTGTACATGTATGACTTCAGCACCACTCGTTTATTCCGCCTCTTTCCAGATTATCCACAAGCGCTGCCCACTTTAGCACCATTGTCCTGCGTACTGGGGCAATTTGAAAACAGTAATTTAAACTGGAAAAGTTAATCCAATCTTGCAGTTCATCCTACACCACCACCACCACCACCACATACAATATCCCACGTAATAAGTTGCACTGGTTTCTGCTAAGGTCAGACGTGAGCTGAAATGATTTTCAGCCACAAAGAAGCAGATAAAACTTTTAATGCAACCTTGATAAAACTCAAATGCTTTACTTTTTTTGTCTGTGCCTCTATCAGTCTGCTTTTTGAAGAAGGTTGCTGTCTTATTTCTGCAAAGGCTGTTGACCCCTTTATAGGAGGAACACACACGCCATTCATCAAACTGAAAACTACATTTTTCTCTTCTTTAACTACAGAAACCCATAAGGAAAGTTCTAAAAAAAATTGGGATCAAGCATGGGTGGTATTGGCTTCAGCTTTACTCATATGTCATTGATGGGAAATCTGAAAAGATTCGATATTGAACAAAACAATTGGAGTAACATCCCTTGGTGTATCATTCAAAGGGAATTGTATTGGACTTAGGAACAAAGAAAACCTCTCAGTTGGTGTTTTGATGATAAGGGGGCGAAATGCTGTGTAAAGATTTATACTCCTGCTTCCGTATTGCTGTGGGTGAACTATTTCCTGTAGGAGGCACTGTTGCATGGACCACACCTGAATTTAGTAAATTACACAATAGTGCAAGTTCTGTGTCTTGCTGTAGAAACACTAAACTAATAATATAACAGACGTAAAGTTGTGTTGTATAGTTTTGGAGGAAAAGAAACCTCGTGTGATTAATTATAAACCAGGCGAAGTCTCATCTGTATTCAGAACTCATCTGTATTCAGGTGTATGACTAGCTCTTGTATGGAGGAGCTTCAGTTTAGCTAGTGTTTACATCTAGTGTTATGTCCATTATGGAATGACAATACTCTAAATGTTGTAGTTATTTATCCTTGCTGCTCAGTGCAAGAGCATTATCAAAGTGAGTTTTTTTTTTTACAGGTTTGTAATAGACTGCACTTCTAGAAACCAGTACTAGAGCTTGTTTAGCTATACAAGACCAAATGCTATGGATGAAGGGAGACTTTCATTGTTAACATTTCAGATATACAGTCCTTTTTTTGTCCAGTCCCTGTACCTGAGCAGTTTTCAAGAAATGTTTTTTTTTTGTTTGTTTCTTAAGCCA
Source organism: Dinotopterus cunningtoni (assembly GCA_028565755.1). Lineage (NCBI taxonomy): Eukaryota > Metazoa > Chordata > Actinopteri > Siluriformes > Clariidae > Dinotopterus > Dinotopterus cunningtoni. The sequence continues at coordinate 16,133,886 of JAOTRS010000001.1, read as the reverse complement.
CACAGTGACCTATGAATTATTCAAGCATTAAAAAAAAAAATCTAAGTTAAGGCATGACCCAGTTGGAAACAGGTGCAGATGTTGCCAGATGATCAGCCTGGTGATTAGTGTAGTGGTAAAACTGAATGCTGAAAGGGAACAGATAATCGAGGAAATGAGGTTGCTGCTGGGGTTGTTACATAAACCAAACCAATTTTATTCTACATTATTTGTAAATCTAAGGAAAAGGTTGCATCGTCTCATCCAATTGTTTCCGTCATTGATACACCACTCCTTCTAAATGTCCAGTGCACCAAAGCTACCAATAATGCATATTTAAATTGTGAAAGACCTGCATGTGCCTTCTGTGTGCCATGTTTACCCATGATTCCTTACTCTGTAGCGTAATGCAAAGATGCAAATGCATAATAACACATAAATTGGCCTTAATACATCTTTACAAATTTGTATAAGATTGTAAAGGTTGTGGCTTAGGATATAAATAACAATAATATATTGTGTGTATGTTTGTATGATTTTCCCAATCATATTACGTATGAACAGTATACGGTATTTCGAAATAGTCTTCATGTCTTTTGTGTTACCATTTTTGAGCAAGGTTTATCATTCTTTATCATTCTGATGTTGCCTCCAAATATTTTGACACCCATATAAAACTATGCCTGATTATTGGATTGCACACAATGAAAGCCCACTCTGAGTATTAACTCCCTGCCTCCAGCTGCTCATTACAGTGTCAGCCATTATCTATGTTTACTTTGCAGTTTTGTACTGTACAGTCCCTTAAGATGTTAGAAAGAAATAGCCATGAAGTATGAATTAGTTACAATGCGCGAATGAAAAAAAGCAATAAACACACAAAATGCATGGAGCTAAACATCTGGATGGAGATTTTGGCAGAGTAATTCATATGAGGATAAAGTGGAAGCCTGCTGATCTTACAAGAGCGTCAGAATGAACATTAGCACAGCACTGCCCCCTGTAGCGCAGCAGGCATGTGGGAGACCACAGGGTGCATATGAACAACCCGGGTTATGAGAAATGGTGTGGAATATTTTTTGTGTAATACAAAGCTATCTAGTGTACGTGTATCTGGGAGACACATGCATCTGGAATAAATCACTTTACATGCCAAAGGCTCGTTTCTTCTAATTCACCACTTCTAAATGGATATTAAGGCTCAGGTTCTGGTGCATCTATAGACTAGCAGATTGTTCCAGAGTTAAGTACTGTTCAGTGCAAAAGTTTACACCCTCTCAACTGTGAAACATCTAACACTACACAATATGCCAACAAACAAGTGAGAGACAGGAAACTGCAACTTTAATATACAGGATTTATCTAATGTCCTGAGGAAATTACCTGAGGGAAAGGTGAATTTGATCAGTGGCATGTGAGGTGCTAGAGATGATTAGAAGTGTAGTCCAGCACCTCTATTAAGATACTATGACAAAACCCCTGTAATGTGCCTGGTCCTGGGCGGTCATGTGAAAATGGAGTGTAAAATGTGAAAATGAAGTTCCCTGAGAAGCAAAAGGTCAAGTGACATACAAGGGAGGAAAAAAAAAAAGTAAACTGTGAAGCAAGGGAGAGGCATGATGCTCACAGCAGAGCATTGAGATGGCATGATATCCTTAGCTGAGCAGAGAGGCAAAATGACTTCCTCAACAGAGCAAGGAGACAGAATGACGGCATTGGTTGTGTGGAAGGTCAGACGGATGTCCAAAGCTGAGCAGAATGAAGCAACAGTGTTTGGGGTGAAATAGACAGATGGTATGATGTCCTTAGCTGAGCAGGGATTCACACTGATGTCCTGATTGAGGCAGGGTAGCCAGGGTAGAGTACAAAGATTTCCTAGCAGGAAGCAAGGTGCTGTCAGCATTTGACACACTGGTTATAGCCAAGCTCCAATACTCCAACCCCATCAATCTACCATAAACGTGAGCTTGTTTATTTGTTTGTTACATTTCTTACACTCAAGGTTACTCAACATAGATCCATTCATCTTCTATACTGCTTATCCGATAAACAGGGTCACAGGAACACTTCGGTTCAAACCCTCCGCCCTGGAGTGGCGAGGACAACGTGCTAACCACTAAGCCACCGTTCCACATGCTCAACATAGATTTTAATGCAAATTTAGTTTATTAAATAGTATTAATTTGCAACGGATTATACTTCTACTGGTAATACTACTAGTACTAGTAATAGTAATTAAAGTGTTTGAAAGCAAAATGAGCTAACGCCATTTTTACATTTCTGAGTAAAACAAATGAAGCCAGAAATACTGTAAACTACAAAGCATTTTTTGCATATATTCTTTGGTCACAAAGATGATAATTACAAACGCCAAAATATTTTGTTAAACTTGTGTGACTTTTGTGTGTTTTTCAAAATGCTATAACTCCACCTTTCACAGTTTTGGGACAATGGATAAATTAGCCTGCAGTTTAGCTTGTGTTTTTTTAAGTATGCAATTTATTATCAATAATATGTTGATTAAGTTTTAATAAAACAATATAACAAACTCATGCTTTGATTGTAATTTTTGTAGTGGCAGTAAATTAGTTCAAGGTAAAAAATATTGAGTACTGTTGTACACAAATCCTTTATAATTACCAAGATTGTTGAAAATCATGAAAAACAATATAATTAATACAAAAGCTTAATTTTACAGCATCATCATCATCATCATCATCTATCAGTTTTAGTTTTACTTAGATAACGACAGCTCCTTATTATAGTACTGGTATTCACTGTGTAACCATCTTCTTAACATATCGAGCATGCATCTGATGTCTCTCATGCTTTTTTCTACATATCCCATATACAGTAGCCTTGTTAGGTATATAACATAAATCACATAATGTCCTATTTCTAAGAATGTATCGTGGATGTTGAATAATACATATCTATAATTTATTACTGCTGGAGTCACTTCAACAGCAGAAACATAGACCGTAAATTTCCCTTTCATGGCCTAAACATTATCCAAAACCCATTTAAACACATTTATACCACTCTTGGCAGGTGCTGTGTAGCATATGGTGTATCTTAACTTTACTGATTTTGTTGTTGACCTTTCAGCTGCTCCTGGCAAGGGGGTTCGCCACAGCGGACTATCTGGTCCGCACATACAAGCTTTGCACAGGTTTTTACGCCAGATACCCTCCCTGATGCAACTCTCCCATTTTATCCTGGCTTGGGTCTGGCACTGCATCCAGAGGCTGGGGTTTGGGCACTGGCTGGGAATCGAACCTGTGCCTTCTGAATGGCAGGTGTAACACCTACCACTAAATAACTTTACTGATCACATGTCAAAAAACAGGAACGCAGTTGGCTTGGCCGCTTTTGCCTAAAAATCAGGTGGCTATGTGTTGTGCTTTGCCTAAAACGTAGAAATTATAAAACAAACTTCTAAAATGAAAGCTTGTGTGTCAGAGAATAATAATTTCCCAAAATTTGTACAAATCTAAAAATTATGTTTTTATTTTGAGGTCAAACCGCTCAGTTATAATTTTCCTTTTTTAGGGCTATCTGGGATCATTTATTGGAATAAAAATAACTTTAATCTAGTTGAATATAGGAATAAAACACTGCAGCTCATTAGTCAACATTAAATAGGCATTGTTAATAAGATTGTTTCAGCAAGTTTAAAATGGCATCAGCATAAACGCAGACATCCCTGCAGGCCACACTAACTATTGCATTGCGTACACACTAATCTGGTGTTGCACAGTTGTGAAAACAGCTGTAGGTAATTTTAAGCCTCATTTTACAGTAAATGTAAGAATCACAAGTACAACTGAGGTAGCTTTTAAATAACCACACCATATGGCTACAAATAATAATTAAATGTCGAACGGAAGTACTTTGGTACACTGCTCTTGCAACCGTGCTCTCTTGGGCTCTTCACAAACAAATGTGTGGAGACACGTGAGCTTAGCTCCTCACCTCAGTCTTTAATTACATCCCCACTAAACCTGCTGTTTTTTTTTTTATTAAGAGGGGTGCAATTTTTCCCTTCAAGTTTCTCCCACCGAAAAATTAACACAGCCAACAAGGGCATCCACTGAGTGCCTGGATGCATCCTGTTGTGTCAAGTTGATTAGAAATGTCACTTAATAAGTTTCCACCTTATTCACATGTGCACCAGCAGCTCCTGAGGAACTGTGAGTATGTAGGCTTTAAGTAAAACATGTTCTGGGACAAACATGACAAAACATGTAATGAAAAAAAAAAAAAGAAGTGTTATTCTCTTCGCATACAAACGACTTGAGTGGTGAGTGAGGCGACTTTTAAAATAGGTTTCAGCAGGAGAGTACAAACAGATGTGTGTGTTTTGCATTTTTGAGGATTTTCATTTCAGTGCAAAATAACATCTCATCCAAACTCTATTGAAATCCATAGGTTTGATTGATGTATTTTTGGTTTTGTTGGTTTTTGCGTTATTACTTACATTCCAATTTCTATACAATACAGGTTCTGGGCTTGCAAGATGAGTTCTACTTCAAGTGCTTCAAGCCACCACTTCTAATAAGCATTCTAGTTTTTATTTATTTATTTATTTATTTATTTATTTATTTATTTTTCTAATGTCGTTATAGTTTGGGTTATCATTTAGGGTCTATATATATATAAAAAGTGAAACCAACTGTGAATGTACAAATTCTTTTATGGTTTAAATTATAGAAATAATCATAAAAGTAACTATGGATGTTCTTATATAGTTCTAAAGAATGATTTCTCAAAAGCAAAATTTGTTACATCTGGAACAAATCTGTTAATTTTAGTCAAATATTTGGGTTGGGTAACTTTGCTGTTTTACAGCTCCACCTATAAGACATTCATCATATTTTGACAGTACTGGGGTACTTCAAAATTGTACACATACAGTATAAAAATATGGCACATGGCTCTACCATGGTACATACTTGTATAAAATAGTACTACAGTATGGCACATGGTTCTACATACCAGTAGCAACTACTAACATATTTAATATGTGAAAACATCATATTTTATAACTACTGTACTTCAGTTGCCATTGTAGCGCTCAGTAAGTACCATGGTATTCATTACGGTATTACAGCACACACCTTAGAATGACCATGGTACTCACTGAAGTGCCACAGTACCTAGCATGGTATTCACCATATTATATTGGTGCATACCATAGTACCACCATGGTGACCACAGTACTTACACAGACCAAGTACCAGTTATACTATAGTATATAATGGTATGTACTATAGATTACCATAATAAAATTCCTTATGGACAGGGTGCCTGCTTCAATCTTGAGATCGCTTATGGAGTTGTATAACTCCCCCCCCCCCCCCCCCCCCCCCCAAAAAAAAAAAAAAAAAAAAAAAAAAACAAAAATATGTATAAAGGAAGTGTTAAATTTTTTATTTTTTTTATTCAACTTATTGAATTTTT